>CM036538.1:6576423-7108923 GCA_020745685.1 Tautogolabrus adspersus | reverse complement strand
AGTGAAGATTTTTCAACAGGGAAGGACGTTCAGCCCAGAAATATTGTGTTCGAGGATAGGTTCAATTTTGTTGTGCCTCTCGTATCAAAATAATCTGATAAAAATTGAAATTTGAATTTTATTTTTCTGAGTGCTATGACATGAAAAGGAAAAAAAACCCTCAGACCTTGCCAGTGTTGTTGAAGTTCACACTAAAAATGAGCCAGCTTAAAGTTCAGTTCACCTAGTTTAAAATGAATTACTTGAAATTCATAGTTCCCAATTTTGAATTTAGTTTACAGTCCAAAAAATGAACTAGTCCAAGTTCATACTCATTTTTACGGCTGTAGCTACTGTTTTTCAGCAAAAAGAGCTCTTTCTTGTAGTCATCTGCGAGTTTTAAAATTTGGCTCACTTGCTTTTTTAAAGTCTCATATTAGCTTGCACTCGTACGAATTATAAATACGATTATTTTACTGCTCTTAAAGCCATCCCACAATAAAAGATGTTTAAAATCTCAACAGACAGACAGACATAGGCTGAACATATAGCACGAGCTATAAGATGAGGTTGTTGTGCTTCTGTTCTCAGTCAGCTCGATTCCCTATTGGCTACTTGTTTCATACGTGACAATCTAACCGCGGGATGTATTTCAAACTGAAACAGCATAGAACCAATCACAAGATAGAAAGCGGGACATAACATTGGTATGAATTTGACTGACAATCTGTAAACTCCCCTGAGTGCAGGATGAGTCATCAAACATTAGCTGGAAGAGAAAATACAGTTATTTTGATGTAAAAATGACTAATGCTAATGAGATAACGCTTGATTGAAATATATTTGGCAGATAAATGAATATTTAACACAGGAACACTGGATTAAAGCCGTGAACATTTATTTTTCATGTCATGGGGACTCTAATGTGCATTCAGATTAAACCTAAAGCAAGTTTTGGTTTTGATTTGAACTTGAACTCTTTGATGGAGTACTTTTTTTTGGTAGAGTCACCCCTTCTGTGTGCAATGCCTTGAAAACTACATTGCAGTTATGAAACCCCTTTTAGAGATTGAAGGAATTTGGCGACCAAAAGCTCAAGTGTCACATTAAAATAGACATGTTAAAAATCCAGATCTATCTTAAGCGCCCAAGAAAACAAGTGGAGGGAGAGCGAATGAGGGTCAGAAAGAGGCAGAGACAGAGAGAGAGAAGAAAGAGAGAGAGGGCATCTTGCCCTAGATATTTGCCTGTAAGCTGCTCACAATGCAGACATGGCAACGGGTGAGAGCGGGAGAGGAGATGAGAGGAGAGTGGGGAGATGGGCAGACGAAAAAAAGAAGCAGGGACAGAAAGTCAGGCCAGAGAATGGATTAGTGATCAAAGAAAGCCAGCGGCCATCCTGAAAGCCCCTACAGACACAAACACACACACGCACGCAGGCACACACACGCATGCATGCACACACACATATTCATAAAGAGAGGGGGAGAATCAGGGAGATTAGAGTTTTTTTTCCGTTGGGTTAATCATTTACCTTTTTCCTTCCCAGCAGTACCTAGGCTGTGAGAATGAGCACCTTATGCATAAATCCATTTGCATTAGACCTAGTATAAATGTTAGAGGGCA
The DNA here is from genome assembly GCA_020745685.1 of Tautogolabrus adspersus. Lineage (NCBI taxonomy): Eukaryota > Metazoa > Chordata > Actinopteri > Labriformes > Labridae > Tautogolabrus > Tautogolabrus adspersus. The sequence goes on along the minus strand of CM036538.1, from coordinate 7,107,318 downwards.
AACGCACACACACACACACACACACACACACACACACACACACACATTGATTGATTATAGTACTTTAGTGAGAATATATGCCGGTATAACTTTTTCTCTAATTGGTTTCATAGAGTTTTCCCTCGAGAAGTGCTTTGGGAAGAAGATAAAAAAACCTAATATGACATCTACCTTTTCCTGAAGCTTAAATTCCAAAGCTGGGAAGTGGATTTTTGAAACACTTTTAATTCCTACTCAACCTCTGTCTCCTTTACTCTGAGGACTCGCAGATAAAGAGATAAACAACGGACGGGAGATACCAATTAGGCCGTCAAACTGCAGCACAACAATCTTCAGCGCTCCTCCACTTCCCAGAGGAGCACTGATGGAAATAAAAAGAATAAACAGCAACGGAGTAAAGAAGGGAAGGTTAAGGTTGTGCTGCAAGAAGGAGAAAAGGAAAACTTTGTAAGAGCTCACATCTAATCGAGAAACCCTCCTTCTCAATCGCTCAGTGCAGAGAAACACTTTTACAAACACATACACACATCTTCCCTGTCAGAGGCTTGACCTCCACTAGCTGATCTCGTTCCTTGGTATTCTATCGCCCTCCCACTGGCTGACCTGATTGGCTAATGACAGCTCATTTATCTTGATGCAGCACCTGCAGTGTCTACAAGGCATGTGTGTGTGTGTGTGTGTGTGTGTGTGTGTGTGTGTGTGTGTGTGTGCGCACACTCCCTGTATATCTCATCCCTCCTCGACTAGCTCTATCTACGCCAGCGCTGCCCTTGTTGCAACAGCTTGCACACATTGGTTCATCTCTGGGGAATTATGGAGAGGAGAGAGAAGAGGCGGAGGAGAGGATGGAGTGAAACGGGAGGAAGTGAAGAGTAAGAAAAGGGGAAAAGTGATAAAGGAGGAAACGGGGGAAGGTAGAAGAGGGAAAAAATAAGGGAAAGAAAAGAGGGAATTGGCAAAAGAAAAGGAAAAGCAGAACAACATTAGGAAAGAGAAGACAAAGAAAAACGAGAAGAGGGTGATTAGGAGAACAAAAGGAAAGAAGGAGATGAAAGAGAAGAGAAAGGGGGGGAAAACGACAAGATCAGAGAATGGAAGAGGGGAGTTCAAATGTAGGGAAGAGGGGACTGATGCATGTTTTATTCACTCACCGCTAACACTTCTTTAATTACCACATCTACAATCACTGCCAGTGTGTAATCACTGCATGTGTGTATGGGGGGTCTCCACAATGTGTAATACACAGTGACCATTAATTATCAAGTAGGCTGAATAAGTAAGAGCAGCCAAAAGAGCACAGGCTATAGAATCCAGGCATCTATGAATGAATCTATATAAAACTGTGGGTAAACACAGTGAAGCTCCTGTTTGTTACTAATACATCTACAGCATTTATTTTCTGGATTTAGTTTTCAGAACCATTTAAATAAAAATGTCCTGATTACTTCTATCAAACTGAATCCACATGATCAATTATCACTGTGGTCTACATCAAACCACAGGCTGAAAGAGTGCCTTCAGTGGGGGTACTCACATGAACTAAGTGCATTCACATTTTATTTGCCTGAATAAGAATCCTTACTTCTTATTGCGTGCCATCCCCTTCAGGTAGGTCTCGGCACAAAGACATAATCAACTGCGTACCTCTGACACACTAAGCCAGTATATCACAAAGAAAATTGTGTCCTTGTGTCCTTGTTAAGATAAGAAAATATGCTAAAACAAAAGAAAAAAAAACATTCATGAAAACTTCAGACAAAGTTTCCTTTCTGCACCTTTCTGCTGCTGTGACTGTGCTGTTAATAGCTAGCTGCAGCGTTAATAGCCTAGGCTGTCCTTCCAGTAACAACACCCAGTCTCACCCATCAGCTGCAAACTGCTGTAGTGGAAGTGACACTTTATACCATGGGCACAGTGGTGCACCTTACTGATGGGCTAAGGAACAAGCTTGCAATTCATGCACAGGATGGCTCATTGTGAAGGATGATAAGCCTGGATGATTCAAAACGTTGTAATAAAACTAACTAGGGACTAAAACGAATGCATTCGTTGGCTGTGTGATGTAAACCAACAAAGCACTGAACTTTTCACAGACCAATAATCCAGATTTCATGCTTATTGTATTTATTATCATATCAGGCTTAACTTAAAGTTATTCCTGACTTCCATAGATTGAAACAATGGGGACTCCAGATCTCTTCTACATGCCAACCAAAAATGGCTACAGGGCCACATCGCCATGTTTAGAAAAAGCAACCATGCCGCCATCTTGCCAAGATGAAAGTTTGTTAACAAATAATGACAGGTACTCCAGGTGATGGGAAAGATCAGAAAATCGTCCGCCCACTCAGAGACTACCTGACACTCTGCACTACATGAAACATCCTCGAGGCCTATAGAGTCCATCAACAGAAACCATGTTTAGATGAATAATCTTGGATACCATTGCAGTCTGGACACACATAAAATCCCAAAGCAAAACAGAATACAAAAGAGGACAAAACAAATTCTTGAGAACGTTCCCAGAAGCACGGCATGGTTCAGGAGATATTACAAGCCAACACTACTACCAAATGTTGATCCATTTCGAGCACAGGATCTTAACAAATTTGTCAATGACTTTTATGCCATCTGCAGCCAGCGTTAACCCCTGCATATAATTTAAAGGGTTAATTTTAAAAGGGTGTTGAAAAATGAAGCCAATGCACTTGTCGAGTGTCCACTTGAGGCTTGCTGCAAAAGAACCGGAGGTCACATACACACCCATTCAACAAAGCCCATTTTTACAGCAGAAATTAACATGTTTACAGCATGGTCCAAAAATAAAAATGTGTCTGATTAGCTCTTGTCTCTATCGTCATACCCTGGACAGAGGGATACATTTTTGACAAGTCATCCGTTTTGAGTTTATGAAGGATAACCGTTATTCTCAATAAGGCGCGTAGCTGACCTGATTGAAGGGTGGGTGCTGTTTGTCAAGAGGCTTGAGGCCCGCCTCGGGTCCAGCTCTTAGCCTGTCGTTAGGTTGACTGAAAGTTAGGGGGAGGCGGCATATCCAACATAGCAACTGCCATCGACGGGCTTCTAAGCTCCTTGCAGTGAACTACCAACTAGCTAATGGTTTTTAAAATTATATCAACCTGTCCCTGCATATTGTACATAAGTCTACCATCATTACTGTGCCCAAGACTGCAAGCTTAGCCTGCCTAAATGACTACTGCTCAGTGGCACTCCTTAGGTAGTGGTTTGATGGACTGGTCAAGGACCAATTCTGCTACTCATTACCCAACCTACCCAACGGAGCCACAACAAATTGCCTATTGTCCCTACAGATCAATAGAGGAGGTCATTGCATGCCTCCTCCACTCCACCCTTAAGGCGGATTCACACATACTCCATGTGCGCCGCGGTCCGTCAGCGCAGCACACTATGTAGTAGTTAGCCGCCACTCTAGTCAATCATTGTGTTCACACAGCGGACGCTGCGGTCAGTCTCCGGAGCGTGCCACCAGCGCCACGTCGCTCTGCTCCGTTTCAAATACGCTGCAGGTCTATTTTCGATGGAGTACACTGCAGACACGTGTCAAGCTAGACAGAAAATCACAACCCGGACAGGAAGTCAGACAAGGAAACGCACAGAGCATCCGGTCAATTTCAAAATAAAACACAATATACGGACTCGCAATTGTATTTTACTCACTTTATCAACGTAACGTCAAAACAGGCACCAAACGAACAACAAATTATCCTCAGAAAGACAAAGAGACATGTTGTCTGCACGTTTTTCCCTTTATTCCCGCGTGATCTTGTAGTTCTCCCGTGATGTGTGTACAGCTGATCATGGGTGCGCTTTGCTGCGCTGACGTTCCAGAAACGGATCCAGTGTGAATGGGCGCGCGCCGTCCGACGGAACAAAACCGCGGCGCAGACGCACGAAGTATGTGTGAATGAGGCATCTTACAGTGATTAGCCCATATTCGGATATGAATTTCGGACAGGCTCAGATGAGATGGATACTGATATTTTTTATATCTGCATACGTTCGTTATGATCTGTGATTTTTTTTAAAGGCAATTTTTATGTTATGCGCTCCATTGACGCTGCATTCCGCGTGAGTCCCTGCAGCTCCAGTCGTATCCCTCTGCACCTCCCTCTGCATTCATTGAGCATGTGGATCCTTGTATTCCTGACAGTCAGACCTTAGGTTATATGGGTGGGCAGAGGTACCTCCTTCACTCTCCAACTTAGAATTGGAGCACCCCAAGGCAAGGTTTTGGGCCCATGTTGCTCTTACAAGATAAACTAAATACAAGGCTCTTTTGAGTCTGACACCATCATCAAGTTTGACACCACAACTGTTGGGGAAGATATAACAGAACTATGGCCCCCGTTATAACCACAGGTCCTTAGTGATGAGAGAAGAACCTTGGTGTTAACTTAATACAGTGCCTAACCCTGTGCTGCATACTGACTAAGTAGTTCAAAAGGAGAGGAAAAGTGTTTTACCTTAGGTGCTTGACTAAAATCCCCAATCCCCTGAAATATAGATAAAATTCTGATTATGCACCACTGACAGCATCCTGACGGCACTGCAAAATGTTTTCTTTGGCTGTGCTCTTTACTTCCTACATGATATTAACACCTAGCACTACAAGAATAAGGCTGGAAGAAACATAAAGTGTCTCACACAACCAGATAATTGCCTTTTCTCCTGCTGCAGTAGGAAAGAGAATACCGGAAACACCTGACCAGCACTGAAAGCAATTTCAACACCTACACTTGGGCGCTTTAGCGCGGGAAGTAGAGGGGTGCACACCATGGTGGTGGATGTAGCCCCTGCATTTTTCACTTGGTTATAATCTGAAAAAATGTAAAAGGAAGAAATAACTGTTTTGTAATTGTGTTTAAAATGTGTAGCACATAGAAATAACTGAAATGTAATAATTATTTGAGGAAGAGGACTTTTGAATTTTGAAAATGAATTCTCCCTGAAACCTCCAACAAGAAGAATTGTGCTCAGTTTGAGCGCAAATAGTTGTGGTTAACATGGCAGCTTTAAGAGGTTGCGCGAGGAGCTGCAGCAGTTTTTTCTATAATTTTCTTCTCTGTCCTTATTCCAAAGATCAAAAATGGTTCATCCATGTGGATATTCCTACTTTCCAACAGTGGAATATATAAATGAGAACTCAGTTCTGAAATGCTTTTGATTTAAATGACTGAGTGAGAACATGTTCAGCACCAAGGATAGTGACAAAGCTGTTTTTACCTAAAGAGACTCCCAATGTATACCATGGAGGTATCTTTACTCGGGATTGAGTTTGTGTGGGTAAAGAAATAATACAAGTTTTTGCATTTACTGCTTTGTGCTTCGTGTGTGGCGTATCTACGTCAGGCTTGTGGTATGTTGTTGCTATGATGTAGCTGGCTGATATTATTTTAGAGCCCATACATAACGTTGCTGTAAGATTATTTCCAATAATGCTTCAAATTTAACTTAAAAATATATATATGACATAACATCTAGTTGCTTTACTGTGTGTACATGTACACTGTTAGCACCATGCCCGTATATGGGGCAGCCCCCCATGCCAAGAACATGTTCCCGCTCGCATGCTTGGGGGGTTCTTTGCTTTATTATAACATAACCCCTATTCCGACTTTGCAGATAATAGTGGAAAGTCATTATTCTAGGGCTTAAAATTGGTAACTTGTAAGTAAAAGGGGAAGATAGATTATTTAGGTGTTGAGTTAAGGAAAGAATCTCCTTCGGTCATATTTGAGCTCATTAAGAGTTGTTTCTACAGTAGATGTCTTGAATGTAGAAGTACAGTTTTCACTTCATGACATTTGCAATCCCCAAAGTTCATACACTTATTTGCCATTCTTTCAAATTCACTGCAGTTAAGCTATCCTGAAGTATCTACTTTATTTTATTTTTTATATAATTTGATTACTGCAATCCCCTTACATGTCTTGTCTTACTCATACCTTTCTCTTTCCCATCTCCTCCTCCTCCTCCTCCTCCTCTCCTTCCTGACTGCAGAGAGAGGAGGGTTTGCATGTATTATGTCTTCTTTTGTTCTTTGCTGTCGGCTCATTGTCAAAAAAAAAGAGAAGTAGAGAGGAAGAGGGTGGTTATTAAGGGAGATGGAGGAAGAGGGGGCGACAACGAGGTAAAGGATGACTGGGTTTTGATGTGACTGACTGTAGGTAGATATTGGAGGCTTCACCCACTTCTACAACCCCCACCCTCACATCCCCACATCTCTCTTTGTGGCGTCTTATCTTTTATTTTCTCTCTCAAGCCAGGTGCTGCTTATCCAGCCTTCAGCACATCTTATCCTCACCCCCCTACCCCTCCACCCCCAACCTGCGTTATCTCTTGCACTGCCACCACAATCTCACACTTTGACATATGAACACACACATTCCTTCAACCTGCTCCCCTGTCTCTCCCCTCCTCTTCCTTTACCCTTCTCACATCTCTTTCTTTCACCCCTTCATCGGGACCGCTGGAGGCAGCTGGCGGGCCGTGACCTATCATATGGCTGCTCTGTAGTCAGTCCTGACACACAGACACAGCAGGCAGACAGACAGGTAGAAAGACAGGCACTCATCAACTCCAGATCTGTATCTTAACTCCAGTCTTAGAGGCTTAATCCGGCAGCTTTCTCCAGCGCAGTCAGCTACTGTAGCAGCCAAGAGCCGGAACAGACAAATCCATACAGCTTAAACTCCCACCAAATCTTTCAGAAGTTAAGTTTCTATTGAGTTTAAAGAGCACTTTAACATCTCTTGTGTATATTTTTATTATTATTTTGTGGGTGGCCGGGTGCCAATTGGCCAAAATCCTTAAAGCTGCATTGTTTCGAAAAATCTCCAAAACTGAGACGCCCTTTTGTCCTCAAACCATCCTAAGTCCAGCACCAGGGCTAAAATGTGTGAGGTATGGCAACATTTCAGCGTCACTTATTTGTACTGTAATGTCTTTAAGCTTATGATTAGCTGCAAAATGGCAAATTTGCAGCTAATCTTTGTACCCCTTCTTTTTTTGTCCGAGCGCAAGTGTTGTAGCTGCTGGCTCTAACAGGAGGGAGGGTGGCGGTGCTGCCTGAGCCGAGCGCTCCGTCCTGATTTAGAATTAGATCTATTTCTGTTCACCCTCCCAACCCCGCCGGGAAATATTTAAATCTGCAATGGAATCTGTGAATATGTATGTGTGAGTGTGCGTGTGTAACACAGATAGAAGGAGTGCAACCAAGAAAGAAAGACAGAAAGATAGAAAGACAGTGAAAGTAGTAGAGATAATTTGAACATAGAATCTGGTTCATGGCTTTGGCAGTGTACTTCCCAATATTCAGGCATGCCAATTCAGTTAGTGGTGTACAATCACACAGAATAAGAAAAAGAGGAAAAAATAGATATATTTATAGATTAAAAAAAAGGAAAAAGAAAAAGAGAGAGTGTTTGCATGGTCAGTGTGAACTAACAAGGAGTAGGACTCAAAAGGTGGTAAGTAATTCGTAAGCAGAGCACGTACGGACGTAGCCAAGCTCACCCTCTGGCTACACACACACACACACACACACACACACACACACACACACACACACACACACACACACACACACACACACACACACACACACACACACACACACACACACACACAAATCAACGTACACACTCAATCACACTTGCAGTCTGGAAAAGTCTGAAACACAATCTCAGCTCTATATCCAATCTTACAGTCATACGAATGTCACCACCAGCACCTTTGACCCCTGTTAACGAGAACAACCGCTGCAGAGACGCAGATATCCACACACACTCCAGACAATCCTTTCTGTCCCAACAATTCAAACAAGACAGCATACACACACTTTACTGAGTGTTAGAAACTAAATGACAAACTCAAAAATTGAAAAGTGTTGTTGTTGTTTTTTTATAAGGAGGGTACACACTCACCTCAGAGTGGATCCGCTGCGTAGAAAGGACCGGCTGCACCCCTGTCCTCTCGGAGACGCATGCAAATACAGGGGCGCACTCGCGCACACACACACACACACCCCCTCGGCAGCAGCAGCGAGGTGTGTGTGAGGACAATGAGACTGGGCTGGATGGAGCTAAGCAGCAGTAGTAGAAGGAGGAGGAGGAGAATGGGAAGGAGGAGAAGGAGGAGGGAGATGTGGGGTTGGGCGGGAAGGTGAGGAGTAGAGAGAGCGTGAGGGAGGGAGAGAGAGAGAGAGAAAGAGAGGGAGAGAGAGAGAGAGAGAGAGAAAGATTAGGTGACTAATGAAATACAGCAGAAATAAACACGAAGTGGCTGAAAAAGAAAAAGAAACAAAAAGGGTACAAGTATTTTGTGTGTGCTTATTTGTGTAAAGGTGACTATGTGTGTATGTTAAGTGAATGTGTGTCTCCTGCTAGTCTCCTGAGACTTGGTGCCCTGCCAGAGCAGAAAGTGAAGTAGAGTGGCTTTTACATCTCTTCTGAGTGTCCGTGTATGTGTGTTCGTGTGCTGTCCACCTAATCAGTCTGCCTGTAGCTCACCAGTATTACAACCCATCTCATGTCTTCTTTTCTCTGAAGCTCCCCTTCATCCTCTTCATCTCTGTCTCTCTCTCTCTTCAGGGAAATACCTCTGTCACTAATCTCCTTAAAAGTCTCTCAGCCACTCAAGCTACCAAATATTCTCTCGTTGAAGTCCTGTATTCAGAGCGTTTTTGTTTGCCCTCATACCTTATATTTGCTATTATAATGACTGAACGTTTTTTGTTATAGAAATGATCTTGTTGTGATCATGTATTTCCAGAACTTAAAGCACAAAAGGCTGCTGCAATTCAAAACGGAACTTAATTCAACACAAATGATCATATGTAAAAGGAGTCTAACAACATTTTTGATGGATTAAATGCATAATTTGTCTTATTCCTGAGTATCACTATAATGACAAGTTCCCTTACAGTTTATTTTCAAGTTAATCCAAGAAACATCATAAATCCTGGTTAAACAGCAGCTAATATTCATCCGCATCTGGAAATAGTCATAATAGATACCTTACTGTTTCTGTCTGCTCAAAAAAACAAGAGCGCCCAGCCGTTAAAGGAAGTTATTTAAAAAACATACCTCTACCAAGATTTCCATCGGACAGAGTAGAAGTTGTAAAGTACTGAGAGACGCGCTAAGATGCATTGTTGGTTTTTGTCTTTTTGTTTGTTGACAAAAAGACAAATGAAGAATAGCAAGTCTTATCTATTGGCCTCTCAAAAAAAAGTAAGGAAGAGATTTTCTGCAGCAGGCACATTCAACAAACATCCACAACTACACACACCCAGAGCTCCAGGTGCAAGTGTGTTTGCATGTGTGTAATTGTGTGTGTGCGTGAAATGTCTCGCAGCCTCAATCCTCCAGCTCAGCCACAGAAAAGCCACTCTCCACATCCAATTATTTGCTTCTCAAAGGCAGACAGATGGAGAGAAGGGAAAAAAAACTGAGAGGGAGGTAGAGAGCCCAAGAGTTAGACTAAGAGAGAGAGAGGCTCTTTGAGGGTCTGCACAGGGTGGAGTTAATTAGAATGGAAAAGAAATGGAGGGAAGAGAAAGTCTCTTCTCTGCCGGAGTCCGGAGAATAGTTTCACAATTAGCCAAAATCCCAAACAGAGCCTGTGGACACAACTGAGCAGAGAGTGAGCGAGCGAGCGAGCGAGCTAGAGAGTGTGCTAGAGAGAGCGAGAGAAGGAGATCAAACCCAAATGAAAAATGCCAAAAGGGACAGAAGAGCTGAAGTTGTTAGAGAAAAGAGTGGCAAGAGCATGCTTTATGTGTATGTTTCTTTCTTTCAAATGTGTGTCTCCGTACCCTCCTGAGGCAAACGCTGGCTGTCCTGCCTTCTCAATTCTTTTCTTTCAGTTCTTCTTGTCTTCTACTTTTTCTTCTCCTTCTTCTTACTTCTCTCCCTCCTTCAGCCCCCCCCGCCGTTCATGATATTCCATCAAAGCAGAGTCCCGCTCATGCTGGATGGAGGCATGGCTGCGCTCCAAACACTCTCCAGCTTTTACTATCTTCTCCTCTTTGACTCTGTGTTTTATCCCTTCTCTTTGCACTTTTGTCGGCCGGAGCATTTTTCTTTCTTCCAGGCAGTGGTGACACACAGCGTAGGGGGAGAAAAAGATGAGCGAGAGCAAATTAAAATAAAAAAAAGAGGGAGAGGGAAAAGAGCAAGTGTAGGTAGATGGAGTGGCGAGCGGGAAATGATGGGAAGAGGCAGGTGGAATTGGTAGTGACACATCGCGGAGGTGTGTGTCTGCGTGTGTGAGTGTGTCAGAACACGGGGGCCGTCCTTCTAGCCGTCAGAACACCAACGAGGAAGATGTGGAGGAGGGGGAGGGGGAAGAGATGGATAGAAAGATAGATAAATGGATTGATAGATGGAGGGAAGGATAGAGGGAGTGATTCAGCAAGTACACCACCTCTTCTTCATCTCCCACACACACAAACACGCACCAACACACATTGGCTTAGTTCATTATCATTCACTGGATTTCGCCATGACACGCATGGCTAACCTACTCACGGAGACAGAGCCGAGCCCTGAACTGAATCCTAATGGAGCGGAGGGAGAGAGGAGGAGGAGGAGGGTGTATCAGAGAAGCAGGTGTCCCCTCCACATCTTTTGTTCCCTGTCTATGCGTGTCTAAGTCCATGAGTGTGTGTGTTCTTCTAGTGTGTGTACCTACATTTGAATGCAAGCACAGGAACATTTTCTTTCGCTAAACAAGCTGAAACTTTTTGTCTACACATCTGTTTCAGCATCAAACTCTTGCACTATTCTGGGATTTAGAGCTGTTAGCTAAACATTTTCAACAGAATTTTTTTGACAAGGATTCAGGGTTGAGACTGTCATGTAAAGCATGTGACAGAGAGCTCAAACTTTTTCATACATTTGAGTCTGAAGTTCAAACGAAACTAGTTATGAAGATTACATTCTTGTCAGATCAAATTTGGGGAGAAGCAATCTGAAAGACTTATTCTTATGTAACGTATTCCATTCTCAATGTCTGTTTGCTACACACATTTCACAAGCATTATGGAAATATCACGAGAGGAAGAAATGCTTGATCTTGAATATGGTAGGTTCCAAAAGTGACCACAGTGAAATACATGTTTTGCCTTATGTTGCCCGTTTCAGAAAGCAGGTTTAGTGCAAACACTGAGTCTGTCAACCCTGAATTTAGGGAAACTCTAGGGTTTTCTGTTTCAGAGAGGGAGGTCACTCAAACCCAAGAAAGAGAGGTAACTCAAGCCCGTTACAGAGAGGGAGGTAACTTTAGCTCTGAGTCAGTTACTATGGTAACTGAGTCTGTGAACCCAACCTGGTCGGTAGCAGGTTTTCTTCAACAATCCCCGAGTTTCTCCCCGTCTCCTCCCTCTTTCAGAGCCAGAAACGCGATTTCATTTCCTCATTCTTTCATTCAGTCCCTATCACGCGTGTGTTAGCGAAGATTCACCATTTTTCTGAATTAAAATCCAAGTTGTTTTAATATTACATGTTAGGTAGGCTATACTATAGCCTATAAAACTAATTATTTTGTCGAACATGGCATGTCTTGTTTTGTTTGAGAAGCATCGAGATGAAGGGGCTTCATTTCCGGCTCCGAAGGGAACAAGGCTAGGGGCTACATTTACGTCAGGAGATGTTATTTTAATAAGGGCTAATTAACAACTCAACAGAATGGTGAGAGGACATTTAGCCTATGTGTGTGAAACCAGTACTATGTTGGGGATAAAGCTAATGCACATTCAAATAGACACTGAATGAAGTGCAGGCCTACTCTGTTTAATATGTCAAATATGATTAACCATGAGCCTAGTTTATTATTATAGCCTATTTCATTTTGAGATGTTTTAAAGTCGCTTTTCTTCTGTTGGATTGCATCTTAATGAAAATAAATTTTAGGTTTAACACCATTCCACCAGTTTGACCTGCAATATTATAATTGTGATCAAATATTAATTGAAAAGACTACATTAAGCGCTGATGCCAGCAGCAGTTTTCTCCTACACCACTCATTCCTTTGCCGCTGCAGCAGGGTTACTTTTTTCCCGTCTTAAAACCTGGTCATATTTGCCGTATGTCCGTAGGTCCTATTTTTTGTCACCTGTTGCCATGGTGAATCGTAGTATCAGGGCTCCATTAATGTTGGTTTTTTATAGTCGTGGTGCACACTCTTACCACCGAGTGATCCTAACAAACTTAAATCAGCTGATCTGGAACCAAAAACTCAGAGTTTCCCACCTGAGGGTACTGTAAATCCACTCAGAGCTCAGGGTTAGACTCCTGACTACTCAAAGTACTTTTACACAACAGGTCACACCTACACATTAACACCCATTGACACACTGATGGCAGAGGTTGATATGTAAAGTGACAATCAGAAGTAACTAATCCCATTCATACATATTTATACTCTACTGACGAAGCAGCGGGAGAAAATTGGGGTTAAGTGTCTTGCCCAAAGACACATCAGACATGTGGCTGCGGGAGCTGGGGATCGAACCCCTAAATTTCTGGTTAAGAGATGGCTGACTCTACCAACTGAGCCACAGCCACCCCCACAGATCACACGGGAATATAGAAAACATCATATAAACAAAATGTTACTTTGCCTTTCCGAGGATGATCTGCTGTACATTTGGTGCCTGTTTTGATGTGATGTTGATATAGTGGTATATGATCATTAGTCTGTGACGTTTTATTTTAATAGTGATCGGATGCTCTATGCATTCTTGAGTCTGACTTCCTATCCGGGTCAATCTGCTCTCTACAGCTTGACGCGCGCTGGGGACGCCTTCGTCGAAAATAGACTTTTTGGAGCGAATGTGAGTGGCGCCTCTGGGACACGCTTGGGACGTGCAGTAGAAACACAAGCATTGACTAGAGAGGGCATGATCAGCTCCAGAATGCAGTTTGCAGACAGAATGCACAGATGCAAAGGAGTCTGAACAGCCTCTCAGGTTTATTCAGTTACAGCTCTTGGGCTGTCAAATAAGCAGTTATTTGGAGGAAAAAAACACAATTACTATTTTACCTTGAGTTGTAAGAGGAAATTGATGTCATTTCATGTTTGTTTGCTAATAATCCAGTTTCGTGGCCTAGTTCAGCATAAGAAACCTAAGTGATAGAGATAACTAACTCTGTCCAAAGGCTAAAAATCAACCTGATGACACCTCTTTAGATCAGCACACTACTCAGACTGCAGTGGCCACTGTGAACTTTGAGGGTTACCAGGCAACACTTAAGCTCTCTCTTCATGCTAGGCTAAGCTAATGGGCTAGTGGCTGTAGCATTAGCAAACATTAATGAGTGAGGAATTGATAAAACCAAGCGGCAACCTCCAGCGTTGAAAAGTTAAGCCAAAGGGGAAGTGCAAAATCCTGCAGTTGATTGTCCGCTTGAGGCTGGTTGAAGAGGCACAGGAAGTCACATACACACCCCACCAAATTCATTTAACATGTTTGCAGCCCTATTCAAAAAACGAAATTTGGTCTGATTAGCTCATGTCTTGATTGGTAAATACTGTACAGGGGGTGAATTTTTTGGTAACTCGTCCTTTTGGATTTCATGAAGGATACGACTCATTCACAATAAGGCGTGTTGCTGACCTGCATTGACAGCCGGGCATGATTCAGCTGTTTGCTAAGAGGCTTAAAACCCACCTCAGCTCTACCTCTTACCCCCAATTTCCACATACTCCGTGCGTGCCGCGGTCCGTCAGCGCCACGCACTACACTGTAGTTCGCTGCCACTCTAGTCAATGATTGTGTTTCCACAACGAGTGCCGTGGTCCGTCTCCGGAATGTGCTGACAGCGCCACTACACTCTGCTCGGTTTCAAATACGCTGCAAGTCTATTTTTTCGACGGAGTACACTACAGTCAAGCTTGACAGAATATAACAACTCTGACAGGAAGTCAGACAAGGAAACGCACAGAGCGTCAGGTCAATTTCAAAATAAAACACAATATGCAGACTCACCATCATATTTTTCATCACTTTATCAACATAAGGACAAAACAGGCACCAAACGAACAACAAATCACCCTCAGAAAGACAAAGCAACATGTTGTTTGTACGTTTTTCTCTTTATTCCCGCGTCATCTTGTAGTTCTCCTGTGATGTGTGTACAGCTGATCATGGCTGCCCTCCGCTTCGCTCACGTTCCAGAAACGGATCCAGTGGGGCAGGGCATGCACAGTCCGACGGACCAAAACCGTGGCGCTGATGGACCGCGGCGCGCACACTATGTGGGTAAGCCTGTCGTTAGGTTGACTGAAAGTTAGGGTGAGACGCCCTTTCCAGCATGGCAAACACCACCGATGGGACTCAAACTCCAAAGCCCCCTGCAGTAACAAATGGGTGACGTCACACAGGCTACTTCCATTAATGTTTACATTCTATGCCTATAACTCTATTCATTAAATAAATCACTATGAATGAAAAAATTAACCAATTAAGTTAATGAATGAAGATCTTAACCACTGTGTGTCAAATTTAACAGCTACTTCACATAACCTGTTGTGAAAAGAACGAACAACAGCATGAAGAAAAGAGCGTGGACAGACAGGCTCTGTAATCAAATAGTTGTAATGGTCAAAGTCAAACAGAAAATGTGCTTGTCCTGTAGTTGATAACACTCATTGACTCCATCTGTGTCTGTAGCTATTGTTACAACATTGTAATCATGAAAATCTGATTATTTTGCTGTTTGGGTTTCCTCTAATGAGATTAAATAGATGTGCAGGCAAGCACCAATTAGGTGGGATTAATCAATTTTGTTGGCAAATTATGCTTTCCAAGCTTGTGTTAAGCAGCTATTAAAAGCTATGAGAATGGTTGAGCTGTTAATGGTTATGATCACCTTCAGCTGTTCATGTTTCCTTGATGAAAAAGCTTACGTACGTTAAGTTCCCCTTTAGTGCTCAGGTGTGTAAAACAAGAATGGACGCCCTACGGCTTGGTCAATCCAGAAGGTTCACTCACTCCTCCGGTGTTACTTTGGCAACACCTGAAATGTTCTTTTTTTTTCTAAACAAGGTTTCAGTGGGTGGTTTCTCTTGTTCTCATTGGGGGTTTAGGGATGTGGGGTGCCATTTTCATTTACTGTTTCATCATGTAGGCGATACAAAGCCACATGAGATTCTACCAGTAACTTAGCACTACACGAAAATGCTTTACATGTTTCAGTGTAAACTTGAGCAAAGCTTTTAGTTTCTGGCCTCAGACAGTGTTGGAACTCTTTGGACTCCAAATATCAAAGGAAATGGTCCACCTATGCAGTCAGTGGTATTTTTGCTTATCTAACTGTCCTTTTTGGGGAACTTGAAGTGCTTGATAACACCAATCATGTGCACACATAGACAAAAAGGGGCTTAAGCACCTGCTGCTTTGCCCTGAATGGAGAAAGTCCCCTTTTTACAATACCAGGCTGTAAACGATAACATGTTAATTTATACTTTAAAAAAGTATTTTTTGCCTGATGTGTATGTGACTTGTGCCAGCCTCAAGCGGACACTCGACGACGACAGGATATCGACTTCCGCAATGGCTTCATTTTTCAAAACCACAGGTTGCTGCTTTGAAGATACTTGCTAAAGGCCAGCGCGATGCCCTCTACTCTATTCTCTCTGCTGCAGCAGCGAGCACAGATGCACAGGTACAGTATGTGGCCAAATTATGATCATAACTGTTGTTCAGTTTGATTTTGTATTATGGGAATGCCTCACAGTTTGGCAGTGAGAGTCATTGTCTAAACCACTAAGCAGTTTAAAATATGCCTCCAACACCTAATATCACTAATAAATGATGTACGTAATGTGTCGTTAGGAATCAGTATTATATGGATGGTGGAGTCAATGTCCCATTAAAAGTAACCTATAAAGCAGTAGGCTGAAACAGCAAAGTAAACTTACAAACATTAAACTCTTTCTCTCTAATCTTGATCTAAAATCAATAAAAAACAAACCAGTTTCTCATACATTAGCTTATGTGTTGCTTTTTTGCAGTATGTAATGAATTTGCTTTGATATGTTTTCTGTTCGCCGGTATGTTCCTCACTACTTGTTTGTTCATATTGTGATTGTGTTGAACTAAAGCCTGGCTCACACTGTAGGATAATCGGGCCGATTTGAGGTCCGATTCCTCCTCCCCGACAATCGCAGGGTCGCTCCCGACTCGAGGCTGCTCGGAACCGATTCTCTGGCTAGATTATCTTGTAGTGTGAGTGGTACAAAGTTCCAATCTTAACGTCCCCGATCTGCTCGCCGATCGTCGGGGACGCTCCGATTTATTTCAAATATGTTTGATATTTAGAATGTAAAATCTTGACAATTACGTCATAAGCGCGTCTGGCAGAAGTCGCGCATGACTACAATATTATCACAATATTATATAACCTCTAATTATCTCTGCAAAACGCAGAAACCTACAGTCCTCGGTGGCTGCGGAGACGAGGACTCCTCCATCTCCGCAGCCACCTGCATGCGAGTCCATATACGCCGGCTTTTTTTTTTTTTTTAGGTTTCAGTTCACAGGACGGCACAGATCATCAGTGCAGCACTTTTCTGAAACATTTTATCCATATATCTACGTTTGTATCAACTTTCCTATGTCCTACAACAACTTCCACTTCCTTCTCTGCTGTCCCCTGGAGTCCGTTGGAGTTTTAAATGAAACTTTATTAACAATTGTCAACGCTGCGTCCCGATTTTCACTCGTACAGTGTGAGCTCTCAGGACGTGCCCGACAATCGGGTCGTACAGTGTGAGCACATAAATCTTAAGGTCTGGTTGTGCGTCGTAAACGATTCAGTCGTACAGTGTGAGCTGACGTTCCACCCCGACTTTTATACAATCGGGGGAATATCGTACAGTGTGAGCCAGGCTTTAAGGTAGCATTGGTATGTGGGCAAAACTTCTGTTTATAGCTTCGTAAAGTGGATTCTGTTGCTTCGACCGACACTTCGGCATGTTCTTTTTACTTCATGTATTACCTCCTTATCCCCCCCCGCCCCAGCCCGACCCCGTCTAACCGGGATAATGTCTCGCTGTGAGTTGCATGTGAAGAACCAACTGAGGAAGATTTCAGGGGAAAGTCTACCTGAATTTCTGTTACAAATCTTAAGGAGTGCATGTGTGAATGCGGCTACAGTACGCCACGATGACACAGAAGACAAGAATGATTGCTCTGACTTTTTCATTTGATTTCTAATTTAATTTGGTTTCAGATTCATTTTAACAGGATAGTGTAAACCATTACTGCATGACAACCATCAGGAGGTCTGTTTTTATTGAGGTTATTGTCCTTAGTTTTGGGGGGAAGAAAGGAGATGAGAGAATAAGTATAAAATAATCTTCTCTTCTCACCATTTGTCTTGTTTTTATCTTCTCTGTATTCAGTCTTGCTGTGCTGAGAAAACCCACAGGGGTTATTTAAATCTCATCTTGTTTGACCAAACTCAATCTGAAGTGGAGTAAAGGAAACAAGTCAGTCGCCCACCTTAACTGTTGTCATCTTTCCTCCTCCCGTGACATCTTAGTGGCACCCAGAGTGGGCGATCTGCCGCGCCTTCCCCAACATCTACTTTTCAATCACGCCCTAAATTGCAATCGTCTAAATTTCATACGGCATGACAGTCGAGACAGAGAATATGAGATTTTTCAAGACCATAGAGAACCTGCATCACACGGTGCTCAGACAAACACTATTTCCTCAGTGTACTGGCTGCTATTCATTTGATAAATGTCAGATGAAGCTTGGCAGGCTGTCTAACCCAGCCCACCCCACCCCCCAGAGCCTGATGGGTAATATTCTTATTAGAGATCATTTTGATTGGCTTCCTCTGCCCTTTTCATTGTCTGAGCGACAGGAAGGGGAGGGAAAATTAGGTATGTGTGTGTGAATTCTTGTGTGTATGCATAAATATAGGCTTTTTTATATTTGTGTGTTTGTGTGTGTGTGTGTGTGTGTGTGTGTGTGTGTGTGGCTTGATGTCGAGGGTTTATGTAAACAGAGATTAGAAATGCAATAAACCTGTCACATGGAGAATGTTGCTGTCAAGGTGGGTGTCAACCTCACTGCGCTGTCACTCTTATCTACCTGTTTTACACACACACAAACACTCAAATGTATACACACCCACACACGCATACACACATTTGATAAGGTAGGGGAGAGGATTACAGCTAGATATTGAGCATCTTAAGCCACCCTGACTCCTATGTCATGCTGTTGGAGTACCAGCGCAGGGTGTGTGTAGGGTGTGTGTGTGTGTGTGTGTGTGTGTGTGTGTGTGTGTGTGTGTGTGTGTGTGTGTGTGTGTTTGTGTGTGTGTGAGGAAACAGTGTCACAGTGGCTATTGAACAAGCAGCTTGCTTCCCTATTTCTTGTGGTGCCACAGATTATTTCATGGCCCTTCGTCTGCAGTTTGTGTGTAATTGTGTATGAGAGGCCTCCCTCTAAGAGTCATTTGCTATGCCTTTGGTATGGGATTGTGTGTGTGTGTGTGTGTGTGTGTGTGTGTGTGTGTGTGTGTGTGTGTGTGTGTGTATGTGTGTGTGTGTGTGTCTTTGTGTATACGTGTGTATTGGTGTTAGTGTGTGTGTGTTTGTACCATAGCCGAGGCCCTGATGGGTCCCCAGACAGGGAGGATGAGTTAGCCTCTGCCCTGGTTTCCATGGCAGCTGCTGGCTTTATTAAACTCTCACTTTAGCCCCCACAAAAACACAAACACACACACACACACAAACACACACACCTCATTGTACACTGACAGGGCTACATTGCCACCCCACCCTGAGGCGTTCGCATTTTGGAGCAGTTAAGCAACTTGTCAGGAATGAGAGATGGGCGATGTGTGGCTAAATGAAGCGCAATGGAGAAACCGTCACACGATTTCACACTTGGGTAGCCTCCGGCGCTGCTGCCGCCCCACACGTATACACACACAATCTCCCACACATACACACAAACACAGAGGCGCAGTGAGATGAGCTTGAAATGAGAACCATGGTGAACATCAATACAGCGCTCCATATCTACGCTCGGCAAGAACCATTCGAGATCAATATTCCTCACACCAAACCAATGTCACATTGTGTATGCTACAAGCCAGACAGCATTAGAGCCGCTCCAGCCAGCATCAATCAACTCTACACCATCCATCCAACCACTTACACAGCTCATAACATGCTTCATAAAGGCTGTAACCACCTCCACACACACACACACACACACACACACACACACACACACACACACGCACACATGCACACACACATGCAACATCAATATTCAAATCTTAAGTATTGGTTAGTGGGGCTCAATTCTGGACCCTTTTAAAAATGTAGTTATCTTTATCCCAGGACCTTATTTCTTCTGGTGGCCCTCTGAGCCAATCAAAGGGTTTGAAAAAATTGGTGTCATCTCAAATATGTAATGAGATAATTGCTAAACAAACACAGTAGTGAACGGGCATTCTCATAGCATGTCAAGCAATTAAACTGCAGCTTGTATCCATGTTTAAGTGTGGAGGAGGAAATTTGCATGTGTGGGATTGTTTGGAGACGCAATTGAGTTAATCATCTTAATCCACTGTGGACACAATAAGTGGAAATCCAACCAGGGTTAATGAAAGATCAGTCGTTTAGTGCTTTTCACACAAGTAACTAAGTTTGTTTTATTCTGAACAAAATAAGACTTTGTTGCTTTTAATTGTTGTCAGTTTTGTGTTTACTCTGATTCTTAAGTGGACAGAGAAGGTCACAATGAATGTAACTCATTTGTTCTAAAGTTATGGTGATGTCACTCCACATCATCAAAGCATAAAGAGCCTCATGAAATAAACTTTTACTTTTATGGTTTATTTATCATCAGATAAAGAGAGAGATTGTTATTTTTTTGGGATTGATAGCAGCTGGTCCTTATACTGGCCCTCACTTATCAAACGTACGTACGACAGAAAAATGGGTGTACGGTCATTACCACGCAAAGTTCGGCACTTATCTATTTGGACGTAGTCGGAGGGTACGCTCAAATCCCACGCCAGGTCTCAGCTCGTGTACGCACGTTTTCAAAACAGTGTGGACTTGCGGTGCAGCAAATCTGTCTGTCAGGAATCATTAGATCATACTGCAGTGTCTGTTAAGACAGACAGATAGAGGGTTCGCACATTCATTGTTAGATGAAATATGGCATCTCAAATGTATTTTACATTACGCTCCACCTCGATCTCTGTAGGCTATATTGCTCTTTAAATAATGTTGAGCAGCGCGAGCTGTCAGGAGATTTCTTTAGTTGTGTGTTATATTTGATGAATTCATGTTTTTTTAATCGATTTACTTTAAAGATTAGAGAGGCTGCTTTCAGTAATCACATGTTAAACGTCCCCATGCGCACATATCACTGCAGAAAATATTGAGACAAATTCAAACAGAAAAAAAGAAAAAGTTACTTTAAAAAGATAGAACAATCTCCAGAGGAAACTAAATAAAACATTAAGCCTATGAAATAGAAAATATTTAAGAATACAGAACATCAACTTTAGATCATAACTAATTGGTATGTCCAGAGATTTAAATAATCAATAATAAGCTGATGTGCCACATGCGTAATTGCGCACAGCAGACGCACTTAGGACAGACTACATGTGACATGATAAAGAATAGAGAAATCTGGGGGCTGTAAGACGGAGTCAGGACCTTCTTATATGTAAGTGTTTTTATGTTTGGAAAGTAGGCTAAGATGAGAAATGCCCATTACACAAAGTTTGGTCAAACACTTTATTCATTTGATGCAGGACGTTTCAGGTTTTAATTCATCGCTTTTAAAGTCTCGTTAATGGCATGCAGGAAGCGTGTTTGTGCAGCCGACGTTATCCGACACAGATGCAGGTTCGCCTGTGCCACTTGTGCCTGATATTGAGGCTGAACCGATGAAAGAAGCCACTCACTCCTCAGTCTGGGATCATTTCAGGCTGGGGTCCATCTGGCCTCCTCCAGTCCGGGAGCTGCTTCTTTTGAGAGCCGTAACACACTATAGTGTAGCGATCGTATCTGACCAGTCTTTTTTAAACTGAAAGTAAAAAATTGTGATAATATTAAAGCCTAGATTATGTACGTTACACGTCAAGGATGTTTAAATTAATTATTAAAAACTCCGCTGGAGTTTGGTTGTCCACACCAAAGCTGTTGAGATTTCCTTGCAGGCGTAGTTCTTCTGACGCCCTTTAACTCTACATTTCAGGCTGCAAAACAACACAATGTTATCTTTACTGCTCTTTGTTATGGTGTCACTCAGGTCATACCTCGTTTCTCTTCTTTGCCGTATTACGTATCTCCATGCCGTAAACTCTGGGGGCGAGGACGGCTGAACCGTGAAAATGTAGGTGCGTGGTATTTAAATGACGATCGTTTCCAGCCGCCACACTTATCAACACCCGGTCATGCGTACGCTGTGATCAGCCAGATACGCACGTTTCATAAGTCCCACGTGGACCCTGTCGTACGATGATTTCTACACCCAAATCTGCGCTGGTTTCTACACCAGATTGATAAGTGAGGGCCACTGTGTCTTAAATATAGAGACACAGGAACAAGAATCTCCTTGCATAACACCATGACAGGAAGATTGTGAAGGTGTATTCCTCTCTTCAGACAGTCTCTGTACAGTTTAGTCCAACTGTCTGAGTTTGATTTACAGCTGCATTCTGGCCCAAATGAAACATTGTAAAGGGGTAAAAGCAAGGCTCTGCAGAGGGTGTGCAATGGGTGCAGGATGATAACTGGTACAACAGAGAAGGACTTGCACACAGAGATAAAAAAAAACAACCTTATAGATGGATTGAAATGTCTGCAACAATTAATTGTATCTGTTAGGTCCACTAAGTTCTAATAACACCAAATAAGACTCATGTCTGTAGGTTTTTTGATCTGTGTGTGAGTCCTTCTCTGCTGTACCTTTTGTTTGTTACTAACTACCGCACAAGACGATTCATTTAGGACAGCAAAGTCGTAAAGTACTGTATAGTGATTAAGCCTTGATTTTAGCTCGTTATGAAAAAGAGCTAAACTAATACCATTTCTATGAGAGCGACAATTATAAATGAGACAGTCAGGAAAAATATATATTATTTTATTTTTTTAAATTGACACAATCCAAGTGTTTTTTGCAGTAGCATTCGGTAAAATCATTCTAAATAAACATATGAAACTGCTAATAATCCCATCCATCCATAGCTTTCGCTTATCCGGGGCCGTGTTGAGGTTGCAGCAGGTTTAGTAAATTGCCCCAGACTTCCCTCTCCCAGCAACTGAGCCCAGCCTCCCTTTGGAGGACACTCATTTCAGCCACTTGTATCCGCAATATCAATCTTTCAGTCACTACCCACAGCTCATGTCTATAGGTGAGAGTTGGAACGTAGATCAATGGGTAAATCGAGAGCTTTGCCTTCCGGCTTAGCGACCTCTACACCACGACGGTCCGGCACAGCGCCATAAAACTGCTGACACTGAAGCAATCCACCTGTCAGTCTCGCAATCCATTTAAACCTCACTTGTAAACAAGACCCCCGAGATCCTTCGCTTGAGGCAGGGACTCAGTCCCCTCCTGAGGGAGCAGTCCACCCTTTTCTGGCAGAGATCTAATAATTTTGACTATAAAACCTATAGAGAGCGTTGACCAATAGATAGGTAGATGTTTTAATAAAATAAAACAATAGTCAAAACACTAAAGATTTGGGACCACTGCTCTAAATCATTTTTTGTATCACCTGCTCATAAGGACCAATAAATGTGACAGCATGATGGAGATGTGCCTGAAGTTTATAGATCACCACACAGAACCATTAAAAGATCACAGAGGGATATCAACAACTCGGAGGCATCTATTTTAGTGTTGCAAGTTTTCATGCATTTATTGCCCTCTTTGAGCGGTTTAGAGTGTAAAAATATGAGCAAATACACACAAGCTCATGAGGGAGCAGTTCAGACTGAGCCAGAGATGCACAGGATTGAGGCAGGAGGAGATAGTTTATATTTGTAGATAGACCGCCATGACTCCTGAGGAGTTATGTTCATATTAGATGTTTTCATCAGAAAGCTATTTAACTCCTATCGCAATTTCCAGTGTCTCTGCAGGAAGAGTACATTTCATATAGCTGTGAGTGGAAGAGTATGACACATATGAATGATGATTGCAGGGACCACTGACCCCTTTTTATTTTTCATTTGTATTTAGCATTGATGATGATAATTTACTATGCAATAGCCTTATCATATTAGAATGGAAATGCACAGGTAGCTGTTGGTTTAATTCAATAAAACCAAACCTGTGCTGGTGTCTGCAGAGCCCGGCCAGTAATATGATTTCATGAAGAACATGTTTTTGTTGTTGTGCTATTATTGTCATTTTAGCTGTAAATAGCTGGGCTTTTAAATAATAGTGAGACCACTTGTTGGGAGTGCATCTGCTAATCACTGGAACCAAGACCTTAACTTCACTCCACTAAGCCTTTTTGCATTTTCAGAAATAACATGAACATGTGCATGGGGACCCCAAAACTCTCTGTACATTCAAAACCTTCCACCTTGCTACCACTAGCTCTTCTGCAAAACTACAGAGATAAATCTAATTTAATTGGAGTTTCCAAAGTGTTGTAATGATTCTGCATGCATGGAGACCAGAACAAGTCGAAGATATCAAAACAAGTATCTGAAATCTCCAGGCTTAAACAAAAGAGACGGGCTGGATTGTGTGACACACAGTTCAAAGACAAACTTTAACTTTAACCCAGACCAAAATTCCATTTATATTGTGAAGCCAAAAGAAAACCCCATTCCTGCTATTTTCAATTTGTTGGAGACATTATTTCGAAATTGACCACCTCTCGAGCTCCCTTTTTAAAAACTCACAGATGTTGATGCTGAGGTTCAAGTTTCTCTAAGTAATGCCTGCTGCTGATTTCTTTTATGCTTATAAAACGGTTGCTATGAGATATTCTTTTCCTTTTCTGCCCTTTTCCATCATCACTCTAGTTTCTTAATTATACAGCAAAACATTTGAACATAACTTATATTGACCACATCTGGGTTGTCTTTTGCCCTTTGCATAACATGTACATAAACAATTGGGTTAAACAGAAACCACCTGGAAAAATGTAAATGGACTTCAGCTTGCACACACTGATGCAAACGATTTGATGTACAGTGTTCATCAGTATTGACTAATCTCATTCAAATACATTTACACGCCGCTTACATAGCGGGGCATTTTGTGGTTTACTGTATCGCCCAAGGACACTTGGACTGCAGGAGCTGGGGATCAAACCTCCAAAAAACTCTACCACTTATCCTCAGCCGCCCAAATATGCAAATAAAAACGGCATGGCTCTAACTGTAAAAGAATAGTGCTTATCACAGCTACATTAACTCAGTGGTGGAAAAATACCCTACCTTATCTTTCAGTGTCTTTTGGCCTTCAGAAAAGAGAAGTTATAGATAAAGTCATCATACTCTGGTACTGTAGGTTCAGGTTTGTCAGTGCCCTTCATTTTTTTTAAATCCGTTTTGACAATATAGAAAAGGAAACATTCTCCTTCACAGCTGCTGACATTCATCAGATATCAAGAAGATCTTATATGTATCAGTTAATCACAGCACGTTTGTCCTGTAAATAAAAGAACCAGTGTTGTTCCTGTCAGTTACAGCATTTTATGATTCTGTATTTAGCTTTCTATTACAGGTTGCCAACCCACTAAGAGAGTGTTTTTCCATGTTGAATTTGCAGATGACACTTGACATTTGCTTAATTCATTCTTCACAGCAAGGAATGAAATTACATATCACCCATGCAATCATTTAATTATATGAGATTTTTTTGCACGTCATGGCTAAATTCTGTGTAAGTGAGGTCCTTTTACTAATCTTTCTTTCCACTATAAAAAATCTAGCAGGTACTTGCACATTTGCCCATTTAGCCCACACATTAGTCAGTGTAATTAAATAAAAGAAGTTTGCAAACATTAATGTGTGTCCTGTTTCAACGTTTAACTTTACAATAAAGCCTTAATGAAAGTTCAATGTCTCTTCTGCTAGCTAATTATTTCAATTGCTTCCACTCTTCTAGATCTCCTCTAACTTTCACAATTCTGGTGTAATTATATCTTACAATGATTTTTCTGCCGGTGTGCCTTCAGCTATTGGTCAAAAATGATACGGTTACTATCTTGTCATTATTTTTTTCAGACATACTATTGCATTACAAACTAAAGCCTTGATTACAGTGTGTGCACTGTCTGAAACAGGAACGCAAAGGGCATCTAGTCAATTTCAAATTAAAACACCATTTACAGCTCCCTATCGTACATCAATCACCGTATCAACATTTCAGTAACCTCTTGTTTACATGTTGTAAACAAAAAAAGTTTAGAAGTTTTAAAGTTTTCAAATTAAAAAGTAAATGAGTTCTAGTAGGGTATGGCACACGCTGTCGGAGGGAGCAAGACCACCGCAGGCGTAATGTGGTGCACCAGTATGCTATTGAATACACAGGAAACTATTCATCACCACAACCAAAATTATACATCACACATACAAGGATATGTTTTTATATGTAGGCCATTTTCATGAGGCTAAAGTGCATGTTTCTCATAATGAGTTTAAAGTATTACAGGGAAGAATAACGCAAAAAACAAACAAACAGAGGCAACATCCAACTCCCCGGCCCTCATTTTCACCATCACACTGATAGAAGCTCTGATCTACAACCAGCATCTTTAAATCTTTCCCATCTGCTATTTCTGTTAACCTACGATTTATAAAGATGCCTTTCATTGATGTTGTTTGAACACCAAAGTAGTTCTGTTAGTACTGCTAGAAACAAGGCTTTGTGAAAATATCTTGTCACACAACTTTGTTCAGCACCCACACACAAACCTTCACCTGCAGCTGTCAACAGTGCCACATGATTGATTATAGGATGCATATTATTTCATTTACCCCCACAGATTTTAGTAAAAGTATTGTTTGTTCTTTTTAGCTTTGAGGACGTTGCAAGGCATGTCTGCTCCCACCATGACTTGCAAGCCTCACCATCTGGCGGGGACACATTTCAGCAGCAGCCTGAGAACACGCCAAATTACATTTAGTTTGGAGTAAACTGCTGTTCGTGCTGCTACAAGCTGCCATTTTCTCACTGTTGGGATAACGCTAATCACCTGTGATTACTTAGCATACTGTAGGCTATAGCACAAACATGTGACAGAGCTATGTGTTGTATTACATGTGTCAGTTTAGTGATATGAACCATGGACTTTATATTGGCTTGTAAGAACATAAGAATGAGTCTGACCTGTGATATGAAGGCTGGATAAAGTGAATGTAGTTTAACCTTCCATTTCCTCTCTTTGTCTGACATCTGTGTCAAGAAATTCAGGATTAAAAAGCCTTTTCTGTGCATCAGCAGCCATTGGACAACACAACAATGTCCCATTCAGCCTTCCATCAGCTGCATCTACTTGAATTGTCTCTTAAAGAATGCACTCTACAGCACCAAGGTTACATCAGTCATGCTGTATAAACTTTATCCACCTGCATTTTGTTGCTCACTCCCTCACCTTCTTCTGTCTTCCCTTTTCTTCCTCTATCCCTTTTTCCCTTCTCTCTCTATCAGCCATTGGTATTCTCATTTGAAAGGAGGAGAACAGAGCGGGAAAGAACAAGCATGGGGATGCAAGGACGCGTGGCGGAGAGAATACTAAGCACCGATGGGTGTTAAACACAAAGCCCCGCACAGACGCCGGTGTGCACACACACACAGAGGTGTATGCTGCATAACTCAGTGGCACATGGGCACGCACACACAAACACAAACCCACACTCTGATGGGTATTAGCAGACCCCTTGGTGCGGGTTGAATAGAATGTATTTGTACCTCAGGCTTAAACAGTGAGGATTATGGGGGATACGAGGGGAATGCTAAAGCTAGTAGGGAGGCCAACGACCTTGGATTGGACTCAGAAGGAGGAGGAGGAGTAAAGAGGTTGGTTTGTTGATGGCAAATCATTCAAAATTGCTGTAAATATGAGCGTTGAAAACAATAATAGCCTGTGCGGATGATATTGTGTATGTATGTGTTTGTGTGTGTTCAATTTGAGAACAACCACGGTGTTAATGTCATGAACAAAATTTGGTTGCAACGAGTTTCATCTCCCCAGAATGAAGCAACATGTTTATGAATGATGAGCTTGTGCTCGCTTGAGATTAGCATTGATAATACATCTGTGCCTTTGTTTTCTCCACTTTCCATGTGTTTAAGGGTGGGTGTGTGTGTGTGTGTGTGTGTGTGTGTGTGTGCATCCATGCACAACATTTTTTCCAATTTTGCATGTGTTTCTCTGTGCCCAATTGTGTGTAAACAGGAGGATGTATCATATACTTGTTACGAGAGGCATGACAGAATGCATAATTCATTTTCATTTTGGCTCCTGTAGTAGAGCATGTATTTATGTGTGTGTAGATACCGCTGGGAATGTGTCTTGTCCTGGTCTCAATGCTGTGTGTTGAGTGTGTGTCTGTTAGGAGAGAGAGAGAAAGGTGGAGAGAGAGAGTTGGCACGTCTGTGTAATAACCTGAGATTGGATGTGTCAGGTCATTTCTACAAGTGTTAAAAAAAAGCAGGGAGGAGAGACAAGCAATCTGATGAGTGGAGCTGCATCTAAGCTCATCAGTGTGTGTGTGTGTGTGTGTGTGTGTGTGTGTGTGTGTGTGTGTGTGTGCGTGTGTGTGCGTGTGTGTGTGTGTGTGTGTGTGTGTGCGTGTGGAGGGGTTGGGGTGGAGAGAGGGTAGGATGGAGAAGGGTGGAGAGAGGTGGTGGAAGAATAGCCAATGTACAGTAGAGGTGGTTAAATATGAAACAGAGATGAGATTAGGGGTGGCTGGGAAGGGTTGGATGCAGAACAGGGTATGAGAAAAAGACAGAAAAGGGGCGGAGGTTAGAATAGTCAGGGATCCTGGTGCTGAATGAATACAAGAGTGGTTGGGGATGGAAAGAGGTATCAACAGAGAGAGTAGACATGGAAGAAGAATTGAAAATGAAGGTAAAGAGCAGAGTGAAGGGCAACAATTGAGCACAAGTATGTAGACAATTTCAATTTATCTGCAAGTTCAAGAGATTTAAAGGTCAAAAGAAATCAGTGGGCTGAAGAACTTAGTGAGCATGACTGTCCCTGACCGTTGGAAGATATCATGCCTGGTTCCTAGGCCAAAGGCAAAACACCCGACTACAAATTGGTGGCTTTGACTTCACATGTCGTGAAGACACTGGAGAGGATCGTCCTAAAGCATTGTTTAACTATCCCTGGACCCCGTGCAGTTCGCCTATACCGGCCCCATATTGTAGTAGAAGTCGCCATCATCTTCCTGCTGGGCTAATAATTCGGATGATGATGTCAGATGTTTCAGCTTGGAATGACGTTACAACACACTACGTGATATTTTGACAATGTGACCACAGATAAAACTTGCACGATACTAGCGGTGTGATTGATTAAATTACACAAAACCAAGACTAAGTTGTGAATAAACAGTAATGCAGCACAGCCTTAACTTTTCTGTTAATGCATGGAGAAGCCATATTGGATTTTAGCTCGGGCTTCTGTAGTTCGTGAGAGATTCCTTATCGGAAATCTTTACTTCAGGGTGCATTCAGGATGACATCTGACTGGCAACTCGGAATTTCAGACTTCCGAGATCAAATGGAATGCACTATAATACACACATTAAGGAGTCAGGCAGCATTGTTGTTTTTTTTCTACTTCTCCAGTACCTTAAACATAATTTGACCTGCCCTGCGTAAACTACTTGACATGGAGGTGAATGCTCCACTCATGGCCTGGATTACAAGCTACCTCAAACACAACTCACAGTTTGTGAGGCAACAGAACTGGGTTTCAAACTCTATTGTGAGCAGCACAGAGGCACCACAAGGGACATTCCTGTCTCTCTTCATGTTCACAGTCCACACCTTGGAATTCAGATTCAATTCACTGTCCTGCCAACCGCAAAAGTTTTGGGAAGACTATACCATCTTGGGCTGCATCTGCAGGGGTCAGGAGTAAACCACCTTTAACCCAATGTCACAGAGACAAAGGAGTTGGTAGTGGACTTTAGGAAACACAGGACAGGTCCCTACAGTACCTGGTCATCATCGTGGGTACAGAGGAGGACATTGTGGGCAATTACAAATAACTAGGCGTTAACATAAGCTGTTTTCAAACATACACTCCTGAAAATATCTAGATAAAACAGAGTGTCGGCAGGGCCGGGTTTAGAAAATAGTGAGGTCCAGAATTTTTTCTCTTAATTTATCCTATTCAAGGCATTTCAGGGCATGCTAAAGTACATGCCCAAATGATACCTTCAAATGCAACAGAAGCTAAACACCCAACCAACACAAACTCACACACATGTACATCCTATTTGTAAAGTGAATGATCCATGGATCAGATGCAGGCGGAACCATGGGTGATGATCCGAACAGAGCATCCATGCCATTAAAACGTGTGATTGGCTCTATTTGCTGTTAAGTAGTCAGCACCATGGTAAGGGGGGGATTACATTTCTTTTCCTGAATTCTGGTCAGTTTTTATTCACCAATTTGTGTCTTTTCTGCAGAACTTTATGATTCTAATCTAATCTGGTCTTTTTCACCTTTTTTGAATCTTTTACACAATAATGAATGCATTGGTTGTTTCTGCACTATTTCAGCCCTGCAAAGTTTCTTTTTTACAAGTAGCCTATATGTAAGGCTGATATATAATTTATATGACATTATTTTGTTTTGTTTATGCACTTGTAAAATTTTAAACATGATCCAGACTGTGATTCATTTTCTGTGACACATAGTCATACAGTGATCTTCTCATTATATTTTTTTTTCTGGGTAGGTGTTTTTGTTTAACGAGGGGTCAGGGCAGTTTGATGACTATCACACTTGCCTGAGAGAGAGAGAGAGAGAGAGAGAGAGAGAGAGAGAGAGAGCAGCTTTTTATTTTTCCTAACTGAACCTTAGGACTCTCACATCAATACTCCCGTTTTTAAAAAGTTTCCCTTTGTCCTGTATCACAACACGTGAGACTACTGCGGGGATGTTACGATGCAGCAAAACCAAGAGAGAACATCATCACATCGGCAGCAAGCAACTGCACAAAACGAACAAAAGAACGGCATTTGAAGTAAAACTGCGAACACTGAAACCGATATATTCAACGAGTCTTAACAGCGGACACCGCTCTCTTTCTCCCTCTCTCTCTCTCTCTCTGCTCACCTGAAGAGTTTTTTTTTTCACAACTAGACAGTGGGTGCGTGTTAAGCGCAGCAAGAAAGACAGAGGCAGTGTAGGGCTGTCTGTGACTTTGTAGCGTTCTGTATAAGTATTTTCAAAGTAAAAGCCATCCAGCGCTTCATATATTGATTGGTAACAATTTTTGCTGTCCAGACCTCGGTGTACTCATAGCTGGTTACGGCCATGAGCGTGGGTCTGTGTTGGGTCTGTGTATGAAATGTCAATACTTTTGTCAATAATGCCACTACTGTCGTATCGTACTTAACTGACTTACCGTTAACTTAAACTTTTTTTAAGCACAGTTTCTTTTAATATCAACTTAATAATTTATAGTAAACTTTATGTTTTTCAATTGTATTTGTCGCTCATTTGAACCACTCTTTTTATGTACACGTATTTTAAGCCATTCACCTGAAAAGGCCAGATAAACAACTTATTTTAAGATATCAAACACAAAAATAAGGACTGAATAGCTTGTTATTAGTTTTTTTTAAATCTCCCATTGCGGCACGAACATTTTGTAAAATATGCTTGCCGCAATGGCAGATGTTGATTGATTGATTGAACTTTATTGTCGGACATGGTCTGAATTTTGTCTTGCATCACAGCAGCTCCATTTGTGACATAAAAAATTAAGACAAGATACAAATATTTGACACAACATTCAAACACCAAACAAATATCCAGAGGCCTTCAACTTGCTCTGATCTGGCATTCAGCTCCGCATTCAATTTTAGAATTGACTGGTGAACAAAAGATTGTTTCAGTCTAACCTTATTAAAACGTGGGACCCTGCATCTGTTTGATTGTTGAGTTTCTTGAAATATGTTGTTCTTATCTTATTTAGATACATCTCATTTAAAGACATTGTGGTTTAAGTGTAATTAGATATTTCTGACTAGAAATTACACAAATACACTTGCTAAGCTTTGAGTTTGCAGTGAAAGAGGCCTGACAGTTTGGTTATGACATAAACAACTAGAATTTTGCTTCTCTGACAAAATGCTCTTTAAGAAATCACAGTAACTGTGACCTTAACTTACTGCCTTGAATTGAATCAGTCCACCCTTCAGTCCAAGCACACTTTTGCATCAAATAAAAAAGAATCCCTCATGGCATTCAACACATATGGCGTTGAAAAAAATAAATACACAAAGAGAGAGATGATGGCTCCTGAAAATGGAAGGAAGATATGAAAATCAAAACTTCTGTCCAAGAAAAATTGGAAATTTGATAGCCATTGGCAAAAACCTGATAAGAGCTCCTCGCCATTTTGCAAGCATTCTGGTGACAGTATCCAACTCAGCTCCTCAGTCTCAAGACTCTGAGTCACAGCGCCAGGCTCCATATCAGATCATGAGGTAAAAATAGCATCCCAAAACGGAAATGAACAAGTAATCTGATGAAAACTTTTAACTGTACAACTTTACTGAATATCTACTCTCTGTTTTCTGTTCTGTTCATAGAGGCAATCCTATCATAAAATGTCTTACTATCTTGGCTACTAGCAACATTTGTTAGCTCTCATCTGAAGGTAGAGAGTAAAGCATGTGTTCTCCATGTACATCAGAGATTGTGTTTAGAGTGTGTTCTGTAGATCCTATTGTTTCTTCATGTCAATACTACTGTTTTGTTAGACCCAAAACTAGCACATTGACATGGCAAAGCAATAAAAAAATATCAGCACAAGCTAGAGTGAATCGTAAAACTGGGAGCCAAAGCAAAGTAACACAAATTAGAGTGTGATCTGCGTTACTTGAGTTTGTTGAAAGCAACACAACAAAGTCTGAGAGAGAGAAAAAAGACGACTGTGGCTTGTTTGGTCAAGGCCATCAGACCATGATCCTCCAGTTTTTAATTTATTTTTGTTCATTTGTTTGGCCTTTTCTGCTCCATCACTGCAGTCCTGAATTATCTATTTCATTTGTATTTCAATCAACTCTGCTGTATTTGTCTCAGATTCATTGAAATATTTCTCCCTTACGTCACAAAAAGGGATCCACTGAAGGGATGGGAGAAGTGAAAACGGTCCTTTTTTGTAGACTGCCTTTCAGTATGGGAAGCCTGTAGACAATATTTAGTGTGAGCCTCTAATCAGATGGCCTGTTATATCAAGTGGGTCAGTCGGAGCCTGTCTCGAGGTATTACATCAGTAAAGTTCTAGGATCTAAAGTCATGAAAAACCTTTCACTTTAATTTTAGTAACTGAGCTTAAACATGATTTTACTAGACTTTACTACATTAATCAAATTCAACCCATAGACGGTGATCAGTTCATTCACTAGCATTTATCTTGGCTATGTTTGTATGAAGGATAATGCTCCATGTTGAGAGCAAAAGATGCAGAATGTGTCTGCTGTGAAGCAATTCCTGAACTCATAGGCTGCGTCTGGCTATGATTTAGCTCATGTTTATCTCTAAATACAGATATTAGCTTGCAAGTGCAGATAAAAATCCCCCCTAGAAGACATCTCTCAACTCTCACTCCTCTGATATTTCTCAAGTAGTAAACAACAACAATTCACAGAAATGAAAGTCATGGCCAGAGGTCCTTTATCACTTATCACATGGCAGCACTGGAAGCCCCCAAAAAGTTTGCCATTGCTCATATAGGCTTTATCTTTGTCAGAGAATAGTCTATTTGTCCCAAGATTGATATAAAATCAACAGGTTTAAAAGGAACAGTTGTGTATCGTCTGAATATTCATCATAATCAGTGTCACCTCTTTGAAATGAAGCCCAGACACAGCATGATAAGTACAGAGGAAGGGTGGATGGAAAGAGGTTTCAGAAAAAGGGATAATAGAGATGTATCCATGGAAGGTATAAGAGCTTAAAGTGAGGAGAGAATACAAGAAACCAGATAGATGGTTAGATTTAGGTTGAAGAGGTGGAATCAATCAATCAATCTTTATTTCTAATTAATTTCTTTTTAAATTCATAACAAATGTTATCTCAAAACACTTAACAATAAGAGCAGGTATAGACTGTTCTCTTTGTTATACTTTTAAATGGTAAATGAACCAGAGCTTGTCTGGCCCTTTTCTAGTCTTCTGGCTATAACAATTACCTTACAATAATCCATCATGAGCACAGTACTAAGCAACATGTAGCAAAGTTACAGTGGCAAGGAAAACTTGCCTTTAAAGGTCCCATATTATGCTTTTTGTGATTTTATATGCTCTTTAGTGTGTTTTCCAGGTGTCTTGTGCATGTTTAGGCACATCTATGTGCAAAAATTCAAAGTCCGCGGAAACGCGGCTTCTCCTACCTCCTCCTGTTAGCAGTAGCAGTAGCTGCATGTAATGCTCGGTTCTAGCCCCCCTCGTTGAAAAGTGCAGTGTGATATCACACTGCGATGATGTCACTGATCCAAGCCCATTGGCTCGTTGTGGCAAGCACAAGCTCATGCTGCACAGTAGCTGAATTCCAAATATGGTAAAAGGGGCGTAACATTTCCGAGAATTGTCCGAACGACTGACCAATTACAACAGAGCAGATCGGCCAACCAATCAGGTCAGACTTGGCACACGTGGGGACCCTGCTCGGGGGGGATTCAGAGCGTTGCAAACACAGGCAGATAAGACGGGCTGCATCGATCGGCAGTACATGAAAACAGACACTTTTTTCGAACATTAGCGATTGTGAACGTACTTTAGTAGGCATATACATTAGATATATGAACCCCAAAAAGGGCATAATATGGGATCTTTAAGAAGCAGAAACCTTGAGCAGAACCAGACTCATGTTGAACAGCCATCTGCCGAAACTGTATACAGTATTTTTTTTTTGAAGTGTTTATTGATCCACATCAGCTATCTCATCCACAGACGAGTGCTGTTCTACCTGTGGTCAAAATTACAAATTGCATTGTCATTTTTAGACATAAACATGCATTTATACAGCATACAACATAAACAAAAACATAAAAGAAAAGAGGAAATGAAAATCATTACTTGATATAAGTTGGTTATATTCTATTCTGATCAACCCATAGTCATAGTACCCTTATGTACTTATGAGATCCACAGGAAAAGGTACATAGCCTCATTTAGAGGAGGAGGAAGAAACAACAAAAACAATCATGTACTGTAACACCTTGTGTAAACAAATACAATTTCAATTTGATTTTAAAGGCCATCTTACTTGTTTCATTAACCAAAAAACGTGGTAAGGAATTCCATGCTACCATTGCTCTGTAATGCAGTGTTCTCTGCCCAGCCCCTGTTCTATAAGCAGGCAACACAAATCTCCTCTCTGATGACTGCCTTGTAGAGTATTTGTGTCTATCACAAGAAAACATTTAACTATTAAATAAACTAACATGACTCGTTGTTGTTATTATGTTTCTCACAAAACTAACAAGAGAGTAGTGTAACCTACCTTTAACTGGTAACCAATTCAATTTATTAAGCATCTCACATACTCTAGTTCTGTATGAGCAGTTCAGCACTATACGAGCAGCTTTGTTTTGAGCTACCTGTGGCCTATTAAGATTATTTTCAGATGTATTGGACCATGTGACTGTGCAGTAATCCAGCTGAGATAGGACTAAGGCTTGCATTAATTGTTTAATCAAGCATCCTGGTAAATATGTCCTACAATATCGAATTGCAGCCATCCCTCTACCCATTTTCTTCACCATTTCATCTACATGGCTCGTCCAGGACATTCGGCTGTCAATCAGCACACCAAGTAGCTTAACTTCTGTGACCTGTTCTATTTCTTTGTCATCTAGTTTTAACTTCAATTTTGGCTCTACTCTCCCTCCCCGTTTAGAGCATAATACTATACATTTTGTTTTTTCTATATTAAGAACCAATTTATTTACGTTAACCCATTTTCTAATCAGTACAAGCTCTTCATTTAGTACCTTTTCAAGATCTATTGATGTTGACGCTGCCGAATGAATGGTTGAGTCATCTGCATACATAGCAATGGAAGCATGGTTTAGAATTAAAGGTAAATCATTTGTAAATATTGAAAATAAAAGTGGCCCTAAACAACTCCCTTGCGGGACTCCACAGCTCATAACCCTCATTTCTGAAAAACCACCATTAAAGTCTACACAGTATTTCCTATTTGTGAGGTAACTATTGATCCAGGCAACAGAACCCCTATCAAAACCATAACAGTGTAGTTTATTCACTAATAATCTATGGTCAAGAATATCAAAAGCAGCACTGAAATCTAATTTACAGAACCAACTATCTTACCTGCATCTATTTCTTTTAACCATTCATCAGTCATTTGGGTTAGTGCAGTAGCTGTGGAGTGCCCCTTCCTGTATGCATGTTGATGAGCTGTGTTCAAGTCATTTATACAGAAATAGTTTTGTATTTGCTCATATACTATTCTTTCCATGATTTTGGTAGAATGCTTATTGGTCTACTGTTTTTCCCTGAGAAAGTCTCTTTGTTATTCTTAGGCAGTGGAATAATTTTAGCAATCTTCCAGTCTCCTGGGCAAATTGATTTTTCAAAACTTAAATTAATTATATGGCAGATAGGCAGAGCCAAGACATTAGCAACAGGTTTAAGCAACCTCGCATCCAGGTTATCAACACCCACTGGTTTGTTCTTACTCGATCTTATTAATTGTTCGACTGTAGACATATTACATTTTTCAAAGTGGAAACTACAACATTTATTCTTCATCAGTTTGTTTGTAATAAGCCTGGATGAGAGCTCTAGACCCTTATCATTCACCTCCATTCCATCATTTAACTTGTGAATTTTATCACTGAAATAAACACTCAAATAGTTGGCTATATCAACTGGTTTGGTGATAAAATTGCCCTCTGCCTCTAAGAAAGATGGTGTAGATCTACCACTTTTTCCCATTAGTTGATTAAGAATGTTCCAAATTGTCTTGCTGTCTATACTAATACTGCTAATTTTTTTCTTCTTATTTTTATTCAACATTGTTACAAAGTTTCTAAGTTTACGATACATACTCCATTCTCGTTCGCCACCAGATTTTATCGCATCTGCCTTGGCTCTATCCCTCTCCAGCATGTGTGCTTTAAGTTCTTGATCTAACCAAGGCGACATAGCGTTTCGCACAGTTAACTTCCTGACAGGAGCTTGTTTATTCACAATTGGGAGTAGTAAACGGTCAAACGCACCCAAAGCAAGATCCGGGTCTTCCTCCTGTAGTACTTCGGACCAGTCAACCTCTCTTACTTCATTACAGTAGTTATTTTCATTAAAGTTTTTAAAGATTCGTTTGAAAATAATTTTCTGATCCCTCTTGGGTATTTTCGTCTTTCTTCCAATCGCTATAAGGTTGTGGTCGCTACAGCCTACTGGAATGGAAGTAGCTTTTGAACACAGCTCAGAAACATTTGTAAATATTAAATCAATACATGTTGAAGATTTGACTCCATCCACTCTTCTGCATATTCTAGTAGGCTTCTTGACTACTTGTGATAAATTACATGTATCTGCCAGAGAAAGGAGTCTGGCTTTCAGCGGGCAGTCTTTCACATTCCAGTCTATATTTAAGTCCCCTAAGACAAACAATTCACAATTTGCATCACACGCTTTGTCTAACACTTTACATATATTTTCCAAGTACATTGTAGTTGCGTTCGGAGGTCTATAGCAGCACCCTATTAACATTGGCTTTATATACGGAAGTTGAACCTGCAGCCACAATACTTCCACCTCTTTACATCCTAGATCATTCCTGGCTTTAACTGGAATATGATCTTGACAATAGATAGCTACCCCACCTCCCCTTGTTGTTCCCCTATCTAGTCTATAATATTATATCCCTCTATTTTCAATACTTCACTGTTTATTACTGGATTTAGGTGTGTCTCTGATATTGCAAGTATATGAAATTTATATCCAGTCAGGATTTCAGAAACATCATCAATTTTATTAAGTAGACTACAAATATTCAAGTGACCCAACCTCAATCCCTTTCGTGGCAAAATAGGACTATACATTAGTGTACCCCAGTAACATTTTTAACCAACATAACTTTTCTGACAATAAATCAGAGCTCTCCTCTGAACAAAACCTCTTAAACACACAACGTAAGCACTCCCCACCCAACCATCAACCCCCACCCCCTCCCACTCCCGCACGCATCCACCCACCCACGTCGCACTCACACTTGCAGGTATGCTCGCACGCACGCACACGCACACACACACACACACACACAATGTCTTAGTAAGTGCAGTATGCTTAACGCCAACTCCAAAAAGTCAAAGTCCGTGTTCATTTATGGCTTTGCATGAAACTAACCTATAATACAGTTCAGTCGGGTTTCGGAGATTTATCCACAGAGTCCCAGTAAGCCTCCGCCTTCTCGTAATCAGTGAATCTCCGCGTCTCGTTTCCATGCGTAATGATTAGGGTGGCCGGGTGAATAATTCCATGTTTTACGCCCGCAGTCCTGAGCTTCTCCCGAATCTCTCCAAACTTTGCCCTCCGCTTGGCCATATCCGACGTTAGGTCAGGGAAGAATTGGAGCTTCATCTCCCCATGTCTGAGTGTTCGCTCCTTTTTGGACAGCACCAATATCTCCTCCTTTGCCATGTAACGTTGCATCCTCATAATCATGGTCTTATTCCCGGGGCCTACTCGGTGGGCAATTTCAACCACAGGCTCAGTCCTGATCTTGCCTTTAAACAGCTCTTTCATAACATTGTTCATGTAGGCTGTAGGATTCCCCTTTTCAGCGCCTATCGGCAAGCCATGCACTCTTAAATTAAATTTCCGACTGTGCGCCTCCAGTCTTTCCAATTTATCACGGAGTTCAGTGTTCTCTTTATGTAGATGTCTTAAATCCATCTCTCTTTTTTCCTTATCTTCCTCAAGTGCAGCAACACGTTCTTCCATATCATTCAGTCCGTTTTCAACACCATCTAATTTCCGACCACATTCCTCCATTTTAGCTTTGAGAGAGTTAAATTGTGGTTGAAGTGTGGTTAGTGCTACTGCAATTTCTTCCTTCATAATCGAGCGGATTAACTCCGACAGTTCTTGCTTGTCGATTCCAGCCATATCCTCTATAGGTAGTATTACCTGCTCAGGTAGGTTTTCAATCGCTGTATTCGACCGCGTTGTTTGTTTGTTCTGTCGGCGTTTGTTCTGTCGGTGTCCACCTTCGGCACCCACATTCATTCTCACCGGACAGTCCTTTATTTTGTTAGTTAGAACTTTACATTACTAACTTAGAACTGTCATTGACTGTATGTTCAATTCATTTCTATTTTAGCCACTTCCAAACTTTTCCGCGGAGCTTGGCTTTCACGCTGTCTCTCACTCCTCGCGCATGCTCAGTCCCTGGTGAGTGACCATGCAGGCCGTCCACACAAATGATCCATAGGAACCTACGAAACAAGGGAGCTCAGGAGCTCCTGTGAAGATGTACGGAATGAGAAGAAGAAAAAATAGTACCCTTTGTCGCAGCATCCTTGGGTTCGAATCCGAACTCGGCCCTTTCCTCCATGTTTTCTTGTGTTTCAAATACATAGGCCAGACATGGCGATCGAACAGGCCGGGGGGGTCTGGCACCGTGTAGTTCCTAGAGAGTTCGTTTATCACTCTGCTCTTAGATTCATTACCGGAGACCCCTAGAACACTCATCATTGTATTCTCTATAACAAAGTTGGCTGGTCTTCTCTGTCACAGAGACGTGATAATCACATGTATGTCTTTATTTATAAATCCATTATTGGACGTACACCATCTTCTATAACATCTCTGCTGAACTGGACCATTGGGCCCTACCACACTCGCTCTACTGACTGTCTATTGCTCCAAGTCCCGTGGGTTTACTCTGAACTTGGAAAATCCGCTTCTAGCTTTATAGCTCCAAAAATGTGGAATAATTTACACTCTCTCAAGATTGACACTTTTGTTTCTCTTGGGCAGATTAAGACAATGATCTCAAACCACTTTACCACAGTGTGTAATTTTTTCTACTGAGAATCATCCTGACCTGTCTTTGTTGTTTTATTTGTGGTCTTTTGTTTGTTTTGATCTGTATCTTGACATCATTGTAAATGAGGGAAACCCCAATGATTTTCGAGGCTTAAATAAAGGTTTGAAATGTCATCCTCCACTCTCTCCTCCCAACCTTTCCTGTCTCTCTTTAGCTCTCCATCCAATAAAGGCAAAAATATCCCAAAAAATACGACTTAAAAAATAATTGAAGTGATGGTGAAGATCGAAGGCTCTTCATCCTAAAGGTTCAGGAGGAGGTATGTTGGATTACTATAGATTGGCCCAAACTGAATGATAGGGTATTGTGTATTGTGATTAATATACCTCGCTCAACAATATGCTGCGTGTGTGTGCCCATGTGAGTATGTGGGTTTGACGTTGAGGTGAGTTGATCAGTCACCGGAAACTCCCACGTACCTTTCTCACTAAAGGCTGGATAAGGTCACTTTGTCCCCTTAGCAACAGGAACGTCAGCAAACACCCTACCCGCCGCCATCCACCCCTCCCCAAAACCCACACACAATTCTGAACAAATGCCACCATCTGTGTTTATGTGTGCGTGTGTGTTTGTGTGTACGCGTGTGTATTAGCCTGTTCCCTGAACTTCCACAAATGCCACTGAGAAGTGACACCATCACACTAAAACAAGAGGGTCTTGGTGGGGTTTTCATATTGTGTTAGGAGTGCTGGCTTTGTAGCACACGGACACTTACACACAGACATAAACACAAACACACACAACCAAGGGTTTCCGTTTACTTTTCTCTTCTGCTCCTGTTTTGCCTTTAAAGAAGTTTTACTGGTGTGTTTACCTGAAAGTTTAGTGCAGCCTGTGCTCTGTCCTGCTCACATGCGCACGCACACACACACGCACACACACACACACACACACACACACACACACACACACACCTTGTGAGTATTCCTCAAATTAATTGGACTTTGGGACATCTATTTGCTTCATATTCTTAAATGTGTGTGTCTGTGCACATATCCGTGCCCCCATCTCATTTGCCTGCAGTGACAGGCTCGCCTCTCCTCGCTAATGCTAACACGCTGCTGCTTAGCCTCTAATTAAGATGTATGACTCACCATGTCTATTGGAGTGCGTGTGTGTGTGTGTGTCTTGTCATCATAGTCTGCCACACATGAGTGGTGCTGTCTGCGTTGTGCTTGGCAGGGTTGAGTGGTTTTGCGGCCAGAAACATTGTCTAATTTAAGATGTCACACATGCTCCGTGGCTCATATTCGCAAGCCTTTCACACACTCTCTCCGCTGTAGTAGCAGGTGACAAGCAGCGGTCCAAGGGCCACACACACACACACACACACGCAACCGTATACTGTTTATAACCACACTTGTGCCATAGAACATCTTGATAGACAGTTGGGCGAGGGGGTGTTGATGAGAAACACACACAAATGTCATCCGTTTTGCAAACCCACACAGACAAAAATGAACCACTTTTTCATTCAAAACGGCAACACTGTGCCTTCAGTTTCCTGACAGGCTGATTAATACGTTTATCATCATGCTCATCATCCATAATCATCCTACAGACACGTGAACACCAACATAAATACACT
Organism: Tautogolabrus adspersus; assembly: GCA_020745685.1. Taxonomy (NCBI): domain Eukaryota; kingdom Metazoa; phylum Chordata; class Actinopteri; order Labriformes; family Labridae; genus Tautogolabrus; species Tautogolabrus adspersus. Next base: position 7,066,372 of record CM036538.1, on the reverse strand, counting down.
TCAGGCCTTAATCACATGTGGTCTCTTTATTTGTTATGGGTTAGTGGTGAAACAGATCACAGCTGATCAATGATCAAGGATCCATAGAATTTATTTTTATTGTGTAAAATATTGTATACTGCTGCCTAATCCCTGTGCAGAGTCTCAGTGAAAAGAAGGCAGAGTTCATACTTTGTGTATAGGTACCATGGAGGTCAACTGTATAAATAGAAAGACCGATTTGATTGAGAATTATTTTTTCCACAGAAACGGGTCGTTTAGCGTTGATATTTCAGTGTGTATTGATACTTTGTTTCATATGCTGCTTTGACTTTCCTCCATACATGCTCACTGTGTCCGTGTTTATCATGTCAGCTGGTGGCTGCATGTAACATCAACCAGAAACTTCACATCAGTAACGATAAAGCTTGTTGTAGTCTGTTGCTGTAATGGAAGCCAAACAGAATCCTTAACAGAACGCTGTGTTCGGTCCCAAAACTATATCGGTTCTACACTGCCTGTTTGTTTCGTGTGATTCACGCAACATGAGCTAAAGGTCCAGTTAGTACACAAATACACACACATCTGTCAAATGAACCGTGTATGTGAGGTGTTCAACATTGACAAAAGTCATTATGAGAAGAAAACAACTTGTTTTAGATTGAAATCATCATGCAATCATGACGATCCAAAAAATGATCCTTGATGAAAATCGTGATACGTTTCAAGCTAAAATATTTGTGATCCGTTGCAGCACTATTTTTAGTTACAATGAGAAGTCTCTAAAGGCCCTGACACACCAAGGAGACAGTCGGCCGTCGGTGAGCGGTCGTTACCCTAGTTTTTGCGGTGTGTCCAGCTCCGTCGCTACCCGTCGGCCCCAGTTGGCCTTTTTTTTTGCCTATTCCACATGTTGAATCGGCGCGGTTGGTGAGAGGAATCTCTCTGATTGGCTGTTCAGCTAAGTGAAACAGGAGAGGCAGCGCACGAGAGGAAAAACAGAAGCGTCTCTTCTGTGCTTGTTCCACTAATAAAAGACCAAGGCTGACAACGCCAGTGCCATTTTCAACTTTTTATCAGACATTATTCTCGATTAGAAGTACTTATATTACGAGTGGTGAGCGACAGCGATTGAAAATAGTCTTCTCGTATCATAACAACGGTTTATTTATTCGCATTCTTCTTCGTCCTCTTCTGGTTTCCCCTTTTTGGAATGACGATTACAGACTACCGCCGCCTGCTGGCATGGAGAGTTATTGTCTCTCATGCATGCAGTAGTCAGCTGTAGTCTTTGTGGTGTGTTCTAGTGCAACTTTTTGGCCAAGACAAAAGGTGTTGTGCGCCGAAGCCACAGGCGGCCTTCGTTGCCACTAGTTCTTTGCCGTCTGCTTGGTGTGTCAGGGCCTTATTCAAGTTAGTGTGTATAATACAGCTCTAGAATTGGAGTCAAACCTTTATTTTATTTTTTCAAGAAGCAAGAAAACAGTTATTTTCAAAAAACTCTGACACATTCACACAAGAGACAACGGTTTAAGATTCCTCTGGGTTGTTTTTGACATTAAAACAAGTGTACAATAATATCTATTGTGGAACAAAGCAACCAAAATGCCGGGGAGTGCCAAAAGACAATTTCAAAGGGAAGCAGATTTGGATTATTACAGTGGATCAGAAGACAGAACAACAAGCAAGAGAATTCAAACTCAATCATCAAAAAGCTATGTGGTGATGTTTCTGTTGTTTACTTTCTCACACATGCTATAAATAAACTGATTTAATTACAGTATAAAAACTATTATGCTGGAAATCTGAGTATAATGAGTAAACTGCAACTGTGGAGACTGTGACACTGTGAGACTGCATAAAGGCAGTCAGTTGGACTAGTGTGTATAACATTTCATGGAAATTGTTCTAAAGGTTGTTGAGATAATTTGCTCTGAAACAAATTTGTGGACCAAATGTCCAACAGACACACAGATGGATAGACGACTGACATGATTTGAGAAACATCCACATTAAAGCAATAAGGAGTTTCCATCCAAGTGGAAGAGTCCAAACAACAAGTGAAATTATAAGACAGTGGCAAACAATATCAGTGGGATCACTTTTAGAGCAATTTAATGAACAATGGTAATTGAAAGTATGTTTAAACAAAGACAGTCATATTTCTGTAACATTTGTGATAGCTTAAGAGAACACCTTCAGAAGGTCTCCCTTTAATTTAAACAAATGGTACACTTACATAACATAAAATAAGGCTGCCTAACAATCACAGAAACACCATCAAATTGATGCTGACTCAATATAAGTATCTATTCAATGTTTGTTTTCTACTGAATCTTTTTTTTTTCTTTGCCCAATATCCATTTTCCTCAGATAATGCCCACGGCAACCTCCGGCAAATAGTTCATGTCTTTAAAGCAGGGGTCTCCAACAGGGGGCTCGCGAGCTACCGGTAGCATAAACAAAACCTCACTCATAGCGAACTCTATCTACTTACTACAGCTCTAGATCTATTTCACTTCATAAGAAGTTTGACCATGATTTTCCTTCTGGCAGCAGCCTGCGGTCAGCTAAGGTGAGCGAGCTGAGAGTGGGATTGCAACGGCAGCAATCGTTGTTCACCAAACCAGTGAAGGGAGCTGAGGCTGCAACCGAAGCGTCATTCAAAGTGGCACATCATTTAGAAAAGAAAAAAAAACCTTTTACAGATGGGGTTTTTGTCAAGGATGCAATGACTCTCGTGGCTGATTCTTTGTTCAAACATAACAAAAATGGCCCTGAAATCCTGTCTGCTATATCAGAGGTGCAGTTAGGCGCGAATACCATGGCAAGGAGAGTTTCTGCGCTCTCAGAGGACGCAAAGGGGCAGTTGGAACATGACATAGGTACGTGCAAATAGTTTTCAGTTCAATGTGATGAATCAGTGGACTCAAGGACACTGCTCAGTTGGCGGTTTTTCATAAGAATGGTGTTTGATACAACTCTGCTGTCTGACACTGAATGGCTACTGGACCTGGCATTTCTAGCAGATGTGACAGAGAAATTAAACAACCTGAACTGCGAATTGCAAGGCAAGGGGAAGACAATCAGTGACATGATTAGTGCTGTCAAGGCTTTCAAGGCAAAACTGGGCCTGTTTCTCCAACAAGTGAAGAAAAGGAAGATGCAGCACTTCCCCTCTGTGCACAAAATGCTGGAAGAAAATGATGCTGCATCTGGGGCCATGGACATCCAGAAATACACAGACCTCTTGACCAGGCTGGGTGAGGAGTTTGAGAGAAGATTCACAGACTTTGTGAGGCTGGAGCCCTGTGCCACATTTATTTCAAACCCCTTCATGGATGTGGACATATCTGACATTTCTGAACAGATGGGTGAGGTGTTCAATCTCAGTGCTGTTGATTTAGAGATGGAAATTCTCAGTCTGCAAAATGACATCCAGTTGAAGTCACATAAGTCTGCTGTTGATTTCTGGAAGCTTGCGGATGCAAAGAAGTACCCCAACATTAGCACAGGAACCATGAAATGTGCTACCCTGTTTGGCTCAACATACCTGTGCGAATCTGCCTTTTCTGACATGAACTTTATCTAATCCAAGTTCCGAACTTGTCTCACTGATGCCCACCTGGATGACTGCATCAGAGTGAACCTCTACGGATACACAATGCCCTGGTCGTCAGCATGCAGTGTCAGAAATCTCATTAAAGGTAAGCATATAATAATATTAAAATGTGCTAATATATACAGCAAAAAACGAACAAAAATAAGGGCAGAAGAAGTAGCTCGCGACTTGTTTTATTTTTTTGAAAGTAGCTCTCATCCTAAAAAAGGTTGGAGACCCCTGCTTTAAAGGCATTCGAGTTATTCATTATAAGGCGTGTGGATGACCTGACTTATGGGCAGTCACGCTGTAGCGGTTTGTCAGGAGGCTTAAGACCTGCCTCAGCTCCAGCTCTTTGCTTGTTGTTAGGCTGACAGAAAGACAGGTTGAGACAGCAGATCCAATATGATGACAGCATTCAGCAGGTTTCTAAGTGCCCCTTTCAATGGGTGACGTCACTGATGCTTCGTCGATGTTTGTTAATTCTTTTATCTTAATTAGGGGCAGTCCATGTCCTTCATCCATGTTTATAATAGGGCTTTCACAATTTCAGAAATCTCCTGAAAAACTCAGGAGAATTCCCAGAGGAGCTGTTTGCTCAGACTTCACCTGCATTTTCTCCTGCCGGACCCCTAGTATTTTTTCCGCAGCAAGTTCGAGTGTGCTGATGTGAGAACGCAGCAGGATATTGTATGGAGAATTCACCTCGAGCCAATAGGAGGGGGAGTGATGTTTCTATACTGTTACTGCTGCACGGTGCATAGACTGTATGCATGCGATGTGCACATAATTAAACGGCTGCATTACGTTTTCTGTTCGCCAGTATGTTGTTCTCCCCTCATTTTTTGATATTGTTGGACTACACATAGCATTTATATAAAGGCAAATATTGTCATTATAGCGTCTTGTAGCGGACTCTGTTGCTTCGTCCGCTACTTCCGCGTTATTTTTTTACGTCACGTCTTACCTCAGGAGACCCCGTCTGACAGGCCCCCCTCCCGTCTGACAGGGATAGTTTCGCTGTGAGGAGCATATGTGAACAGCCAGGTCGGGAGACTCTCCGGAGTAGTCTTCCCGAAATTATCTAGATATTTTACGGGGTGCATATGTGAAAACGGCTTTACTGAGTGGCTGGTTCTGAACACAGGAGAAAAAAAGTCACAGCTAGTAGCCACCAATATAATTTCACGTTAAAGCTGGAGAATGCAATTTCTATGAGACTCCTATTTCATATTACTGAAATATTACAGTGTTCCATGGACTCTGACACTGAGTATGTACCGGAACCGTCTGCAAGGAGAGGGGCCGAGGCCGAGCACGTGGCCGTGGACACAGCAGTGACTGAGGCAGAGGGTCTCGCCGGGGTAGAGGACAGTATCAGGGGCTAGATCCTCTGGGTGAAGATGACTTCTACTGTGTCCAACAAGCACAAGCTCGCATGATTGTGATTGAACAGGCATCTCAATATAGACATTACTCAATTTCCATATCATGAAGTAAGTAAAGAATGTTTATTCTTATTCTTTCAGACCAGAATTCAATCTCTGAGTCACCAACGGTGTCAGGAGATTCTAGGGATGTGTCTTTCGAGGGAACCCAGCCTAATTTTTGATGTTATGGAAAATCTACCACCACCCTCTCCTGAGCCTAAACCCAACCAACCTGAGTGGTGCATATGCAGGAAGTGCCGGGCAATGCTTACTGAGGTGGAAAATATATGTTGTGTCCAGCCTCCACAAGACTGCATTTCCCTGTGCCCCTTCTACATCTCTTTGTCCTCAACAAGGGTGTCCTTCACCTGGCCAGGAGGGTCTGGAACAATATCCGGGCTCGGGAAGACCCTCGACATCCAGGAGAAGATAATAGACAGTTTCGCTATGCTGCTTAACGGCAGTTTGTTGTGTGGTAATATGGCCTGCTGGGTCATGGCAATAGAATTGTCATACCAAGCTGTGTTGTGTGGAGGATACAGGACCGATTTCCTGACCCCAACCAGCAATATGTTGGCTTTATCCCATATAGAGTGTGACAATTCACAATTCTACTTTGTTAATAAGAAATATTGTTGTACTCTATTTATGGCTATTGTAGCTGAATGTTTATGCCTTCTTTCTTTTCTTCTTTTGTGTTTAAATAAAATGACAGGGGGTCCGCTTTTTCTTTTATGACAAAATGAAGGCGCTCCTCCTAAAAGTCAATAATAAGATTCACAGGTTGAGAAGACCCCATGGTGACTCAAATGACATTGGTAAAATTAGTGCACTTCTTTTGTGCAGAGATATACAGAGAATTGCAGAGATCAACAGCATACAGGGCTGTAAACTTTAGAAAGGAGTTTTTAATAGTGCTATCACACCTGCCAGATGTCTGGTACATTCTCGATGAAGTTTGGTAAGATCTCCATGCAAGTATTGAAATTGCTTCATTATGTTTGCCAGTAGGTTCTTCTCCGTAAATAACAGACTCTGTTGCTTCTTCCAGCACTTTTGCGTCTCTCTTTTTATGTCATGCCTGCCCAACTCAGGAAGATTTCTGGGGCTGTCTGCCTGAAATTTTCCAGAAAAAAAAAATTCAGGAGTTCATATGTGAAAACAGCTTAAAAGACCAAAAACCTTGAAAAAAAAAAAAAAAGAAGCCAGTGAAACTGGAGAGTGTGAAGCAGGGCAGCTTGACTCCAATCAGGCAGCTCCAAAGCAGAGTGCGTTGGAGCTGTCAGTGAAGTTAAGTTAATCCCTTTTTTACCCAATGGTGGTGCAACCTGACAAGCCCGAACCTGCACTAACTATAAGGGCTTTTCAGAAGCAAAGTTTATAGCCTGCTCTTAAAAGTAGAGATGGGTTTTCTGTTCTAGGATCCAAACATGGAGATGAGTTCACAGTTGTGGAGCATAGTAACTATTGCACCTCCTGTATTCTCAATGTGCTCTCAATTTTGGCTGCTAGTTGAAACATCAGACTCATATAGGTTGATATAGGAGTTGAGTCTTCTGCTAAAATGAAAAAGAGAAACAAATATTAAAATTATTTAAATAATAAGCAAAATCAGATGCAGTCCCAACAACATGATACCAAGAGTGTCTCAATACAGTATTGTTGCTCAGTGTAGCATTATCAAAGCTTCTGCAATTTCATTATTTTTTATGGTCTCTTAATTACAAAAGATCCTGAAAGAACAGAATCGTCAGGAATAATCTTCTCAACTTTCTGAGGCACTCACGGCCTCCCGACAACATTTAACATGTAATGCTCTGAGAGTGATTTGACTGTAAAATTGCAATGTGTGTTCGATAATTGTTTTTCATTCATTGAGTGTTTTTTTTTTTTTTTCATTACTGCTGCGTTTTTTTTTTTGCCAGTAAGGCATTTTTCCAAGCTCCCACCAGGAGGCTGACTCTCCCAGGCCTACACATCACTGCTCCACTGGGAGACTTCAAACAAGTTTGCCCACACACAGTCAAACAACCCCTCACCCCACCTCCCTTTCATTTCAACCTTATTTCTACAAATCCTTACTGATTCCATTCTGCCAATGCTTCAGTGATTCTACACTGCTGAAGTGATTGTATGCAAATAATTCAAACTCTTTTTCTCTGTCTTTTGTTCTGCATGAGACAATTTACTTTGTTTGTTGAGTTACAATGTTTAATCAAAGGCTGATCTTCAGTGGAGAGAGATTTAGAGAAGCCAGGATGATTGGAACATTTCACTGAGTAGATGACTCATATTAAAATGAATCTGCTGAGGAGGAAGTTGTTGATTAGTTGAGCCAACTGATGCTCTGTTGGGCCTTTGCATCTGTTGTTTTTGTTGCTGTTTTCTTCCAACTTTTCAAACATTGGAACTCAATTTCAGCACAAACAATGACGAGAATGAAAATTGAGTCTTTCTAAAATGAAAATTGGACAAGCTCATCTTTGTTCTTGGCCATTTAATCATATTTCACACTGCTGTGTTAAAGACAGTAAGCTGTTTTCACATATGCTCTTCTAAAAAAAAATCTGAACATTTTAGGCAGACTGGCTCTGAAATCTTCCAGAGTAACTCAAACTTCCACCAGATACGTGTGTGTTGCGTATCAGCTAGATGTCACCAAAGTTAAATTCCTTGTGTGTAAGCATACCTGGCCAATAAAGCTGATTCTGATTCTGATGTTAGATATAAACATTACCAAAGTGAAGTACTGGCAAGGAATATGTGGTTTTGAGTGAAATAGTGTCGTGGGTGCTGTATAAGGGTCAAACGTGCCCAAAACATGCAGTTTATCTTATCTCAATTTTCTGAGGTTGTCAGGAGATGCAAACATATATCTTTTTGAAGAGATGGTCATTAAAAAAGAAAAAAAAAGCTCCACAGAGTGCTCAATGGTGGCCGCCACTAAACTCTTTGGGCCCTCCAGACCCATGCGCCAGTCACACACGCACATCGCACACCCGTGGGTGTTGTGGGTGTTGCGACACCCACAGTGTCACTTATGTAATTTCATCCCCCACACTTCTTTTAACCAGGGGAGTCATTGATGAAAACCTATTAGTCAAGTCAGATGAATTGAATGACAATTCAGCCAATCATAGCTGTTCGGTTACACAGTTGAAGCATGGTAAAGTTACGTGCATTCAGCAGTAATCCTCCTGTCTCTCATCACTGGTTGAGTCAGAGCTCAGAGCAAACACACGGATGTAGCATCCCTTTGAAAGATAGTCAGTCACTTAAACTGATGTTTTTTAAGATAAATCCACCTCCTAAAGCAGCATTACTGTAACATTTTGTACCTCTTGGTCATTCTTTTAGCTGTTTTTATTTACTCCCGTAACTTTACAATGTAGCGGAAGTCCCCTTTGCAGTCTTTCAAAATAAAATCACATTTTATATTATGCTCATATACTAGCCTTAGAACACCCACACATTTGAAATTGCTGCTCCACCCCTGCAGTCACGTAACTGAAAACTATGAATAGTTTAATAATTGAATGAGTGAAAAACGTGGCTTTTTGTATTCAAATATGCCACTGAAAGTTTTGGTAAATTTGATTTTCAGGAGTTTTGTGCAAGTGGGAAAGCACTAAATGAACCTTGAATCACACCCAAAGAGTTTGAACTTCTACTGAGGAAAGAGTTGTACCCTCCCCTCTATGCTCATAATGTGTGGATAAAACTGGAAGATTTGGACGCTTCAGATGAACTCATGAAAGCCATTGCTGTAGATTGATGTGCAGTTATTTTATATCTATGATGTGGTCAGTTGTCTGTAATCAGAACTTTCTGTGCTTTAATTTGTGTACCTTTGCCACTACTGCTTGGAATAAGAAAAAGGTTGAATATAGACTTGTGTTGTATCTACCCTAAGAATAACAGAGGAAAGCAAAGTGTGACATAGCTATGTTGCTAGTCTTATCTGCATTTCAACTATTGTGTCATACATTACATAGTATAATCTATTAAAGAATACATTCACACTATTTTCAACATGTTGTCAATTGTAAGTTCTAATATCCAATTTGTAATTCATGTACCAGCCAAACTGTAATTTGTAGTAACATGGATGAACCACAAGAGGGCAATTGTTAAAATGAAGTCCTTTGTAGTCGAGGTTAAAAAACAAACAAACAGCTAATACTGATTTACTTTCAAAGTAGCAGATTCAATCAGTTGGTAGTTGTAATGAGTTTGGCTTATCAACGTAATCCACACTGACCCTTTGTTCCCTCAAGGCATTACTGGTTTTTCAGAGACCTTCAACATCAATAGGAGCGAGAAGAGTGTATAGTAAGCATGAAAGGTATACGAAGAGAATCAGCAGGCCTGAGCGAGCTGGACTCCTGCCTAATGAACAAGACTAACTGATTTAATGATGGAAAAACATGTGTTTAGCATGTACCGGGTGTGTGGTCGGACAACTGAGACTTGGAATCAAGCTCAAAGCTAATTTCTTGTCGATCTTTAAACCAAGAGGAATCAAAGCCTTGGTACAGAGCTTTAACCATGGGAAAATAATGAATATAGCCTACTGCTAAATCCTACAGCTCTATTTGTCAAGGAAATTGAACTCAGTGGAATGGTTCTTTAAATACCAATGACTGATTCAACCATTTTGAAATATGGATACTGTTGTCATGTTCAGGAGGTCGGTTTGGGGAAAAGTTTTAGCAAAAGACACAGAAGTCTGTTGACTGAGGATAAGAGGAAGATATTTAAACATTGACTTTTAAAATTGGAATACTCAAGAGACAAGGAAGGATGGATAAAAAATACATGAAAACGTCATCTCTCTTGAGACATGCTTTAGTAGTTGCAAAGCTGTTCTGAATTGAACTTAATTTAGTTAGTTAGATGACAAACGTTACTTTTTTTTCAAGTTGTTCACACACTTTGTGTTAACATTAAATTCATAGACAACTTCTTACCGTCAGCATCAGCTTTACTATGGGGATTGGGGCTAACATTTCCATTATGATCACGACCTCATGACTCCACTTTGCATGAGGTGTGTGTGTGTTTATTTTATTTCTGAGTTTTTGTGAGTGCTGAGTGCTTGATGTGTTATGTTTCCCCCTCCCCCCTTTTCTGTCCTCGTCACTCTGCTCACCTGCATTGGATCTACAATCAACATACCTGCCCGCAATCAACTTCACCTACAAAAACCCTGCACAAACACTGAGTGGCTGGGTGCATCTGAATTGCAAAGTGCCTACCCAATCTGTCAGTAGGCAGTAGATAGTACCTATTTTCTGTCCTTATACTTTTAGGACCTACTATTCAGTAAACATGCACAGTAGGCAGGTATTTGTTCCTACTTCGTTTGATTCATTCAGTATGGAAGTGGCGTTACCTGAACCTGCCGCCTCCATCCTCGTTTTGGGGGGGTTTTTGTTTAGCTTTATTCAAGAAGAGTAATGCACATATACAGTCAGGTAAACAATGACAATGTAAATCAAGTAAAAAACAGATTAAATAATAAAATAACATACAGTACATACAGGAAAGTACAAAAGACAGTAATATACAGTATATAAAGTAAAATAAAGCAATAAAGACATACATAAATATGGAAATCATTATTTCAATAGAGGGGGAAAGGTTTTATAATAATGCAGACATTTGTTACATTTTTGTTGTTAATTAAAAGGAGCGATTTTAGAAGGGACTTTAATTTAATTTAAAATTCAATTAATTTCCTGAAAGGATGCATCTGATCCATACTGCATAAAACCCGGAAGTTAGTTTCCATACTGAAATGTTCAGTATACTGAGGTGGACCCAAAAAATCCCCACTGAATGACCACGAGGGTTCAGTCTACTGAAACTCCCTACTGAAAAGTCCGCACTGCATACTGAACTGTGGCTATTCGGAAAGGGCCGCTGTTTTCGAAACCGCATACTATACTAGTAGTACGTACTGATTTGGCCAAAATGCAGTATGCAGTATGTAGTATGCGAACAACTGCGAGATTCACAGTATGCCAAAAATACCAGGATGTCATACTGATTCGGGAAAAATGTACAGTATGCATCGGACCAGTCTACCTCGCGTACTGTTTCCCACAATACAAAGTGCCAAAGCGCAGCTGTTTGAACTCGTCGGTGGCGGAGACTGAATATCTTGCCACATTATGGGCATGAAGCAATAACAAATATGACATGTTCATATATTTTTAATTTCCACCTCGGATTTCCTGCTTTTTAGACTGTACAGTGCACGTGCCACAGCTGGACAAGCAGCTGCAATTACAGGGTCCTTGGCTTGCTCTATTATTACATATTATTCACAGCTGAGTAAAAATTAAACCTGAATGCCTGAAAGGTACACTACAATTTTAATAGCATGCCAATCATATTTCAACCCAGGGTATTATGTATAAATGACAGAAGATATGAGAGACTGTTGACTGTTTTATTAATTATTTTATGGTCTATAATCAAAGTCGGAGTAAAACACACAAACATACTACCATTTAACAAGTTCAATGAAAAGGCACCCAGTTTGATTAAAGCAGGATTACAAGAATGATGGAAGGTAACCTTTGCCAGGTGAATCAGATCTGTCTCCGTTACATTTACAGCACCCTGATGACAATCACATACCGCTGAATTTACTTTGACCCGATCTCACAAGTAAATGTTTTTATCCATGTAAAATAAGTACAAAAAAATGAATCACTTGTCAGTTTATTAATAATAATAATAATACATTTTATTTGTAACGCACCTTACATTTAAAAGAAAACCTCAAGGTGCTACAAGTACCATAAAGACTAATCATTACACTACACCGTAGCGGCGTTTACCTCCAGGTGGGCCTTGTTTACTTCCGCATTCCAGGACCGGAAACCAGTTTAACCGGCCAAGCATACTGAAAAATAACTGACGACTGGCAGTCATACTACATACTGTTGAACGCAGTACACAGAATGCAGTATATACTGCATACTGATTTAGATAGTAGTATGTAGTACGTGATTTCGAAAACAGCTAGTCTCTGCCGGATCGTTGAGCCATTCCTGGTTTGTTTAGTCACAAGTCCATCTTCCATTTAGCCCTTTTAACCTTTAAGACTTTGTTTTGTTGCCTGCCTGCCACTGCTCTGACACCTGTTTTTTGTCTCCAGGACCTTCTTCTGCCAATTCCAACTCACTGCCAACTAACCCTGCCAGCCAGCCACCTCCAGTTCACTGCCTCACCCCCAGCCCTGGACACCTTCCACTGCAAATTCTAAAATGTTTATTTTTGACTCCTTATCTGATTGGTCTGCATTTGGGCTCAGCCGCATTCGTGACAGAAGTTTAATTTAGCACACAGTAGAAATGCTTTTCAACTCCAGACGTACTTTAATACATGACCCCAACTTTATCAACCAGTGACAATGGCAATTCACAGGGGTTTATTTTGTTCATAAAATAATTTTCATTACATTACATTTTGGATCAGAAATACATTACTTGTACTTAATATTAATGAAAGAAACATTAAAAACATTAGTCTCTAACTGAGATGACTCAGGCCTTGTCACAGTTTCAGTACTCGATGTCCGGCCTCTACGAGGTGTTGCTCATGTCCATCTCTGTGACTACAGGGAGACGCTGCTGTCTGTGTGGTGGCTTTAATTACGGCGTGCCTAAAGGGACAAAATAGTTCCGATCAATGCGATAAAAAAAAGTGAATGTAATAATTACGGACTTTAATCGCATCACAATTAAACAGTTTGCACTGATGTTGTTGTTTTTTTATTTCGGAAAAATTGGTAAGAATATTTCTTCAACCTATGATCCTATGAGCGTAAACATCTCACTGCAGGTTTTTACAGGAAAGCAATGCTATCCACTGCTGCAGTTTAATGTTCACTAATCGAATGACTTGGACATCCATCATCTAGACCTACTTTACTTTTGTTTCAAGGGGCCGGCTCCTTTTACAATATTGAAGAAAATAATAAACACTTGGGTACATTGTAGTGCTGATGACTCTTCCCTTTAACTTCTTCATTGCTGCATGGGGTATTACTACATTTAATTAAAGCAGCTCTAATGGCTGTTTGGAAACTTGGGGGCATTGCAAAAAACTAAAGATACAACATAAACACATTGTGACTTCACACGACCAGCAGATTTACATTAGCATACATTTGCAGCTTTTTTTTCAACCAGGTCACACATCTAGGTCCAATACATTATTTATAACTATGTTATGGCCTTAATTACACAACTGAAGGAAGCTATAGGGGGGTATAAAGCTTTGTAAAGCTGGAGTTTATTCACTATCAGAGACCTCTTTCAAATTAAATCATTTGATTTATTTTTGTGATTAATAATTATAACTGAAGCTTCTAGAAAGAAACAATTAAAGAACACTTAAACTCCCTCATAAATATTTTATTTTACTTTCTCTGTCCAAGCATACTCAAAATAAAACATATTTTGCACTTTGCATCAATTTGCATCTGTTGTCTCTGAACATGGAGACAAAAACAACCAGGAGCCAGATGTATTTAGGCCTACAACACTACTACCACATCATTTAAATTTAAATTAATTTAAATTAATTTGGAAAACATCACAAGGACAACATCAACAGTAGAGAAGATGTTTGCGGTTATCAACGTGTCACAGAGAAAGTATCAGAGATTCATGTCAGTAATATGTTTATGACATAAAAACATTATTAGCGTTTTAAATCATGTAGATATCTTAGTGTATGTATTCTATTCTATCTAATTGTGGGTTTTTTTCATGAAATAACATCATTTTTTCTGTCCAATAAGAACACATATGCTGAGGAACACCCATCATAGAAATGTTTGTAATCACTGATGTCTGATACAAGAATTTAGTGAACCACTAGTCTGCCTGTATAGCAGCCCGTCAATCAAAGATCTCATTTAAACTTCAAATCAAGTATACATCTTTATTTGTAAGAAATTTAGCGTTATTTGTATAATTCAAGTGGCTGATGATATTCATTCCCGTCATGATTCTTGTTTCAATGTTAGCATAACTCCTCTGAATGTCGTGACTTGCTCAGAAGGACAGATGGTTCTCATATTAATTTTCTACCTGAAAGTCATGACCACAAGAGAGATGTGCAGCATGAATAGTTTGACAGAACTGCAATTACCTCTGATTACTTTCCTAATCATAATCAGACAGGCTCCATGTTGTCCGTGACAGGGTTGAACTCAGACAGTGTCCTTGTCAGGGAGCATCGGCTGATAATGATTGTGATTTTCTGCCTCAGGTGAGAGAAGATGTGTTGTGTGTTTGAAATGTGTTTACTTCCCACAGAAAACACACCTTCCATCAGACATGAAATTGTGAACTTGTTTATCTGCCTCAAAAGATAAGGCCTGAATGGCACCCATTTTCGGTGTATCACCCATTGCCTCCAGCAAGTGTACTACACATGTAAATTCTGTTTTGTAGTTCATTTACAGAAAAAACCTCCGGATGATTTAGCACCTCATCTGTCCGTGTGGTATTACAAAATGTATCATTACCAGCTTGCTGCAGCATGAGCATCAGGTTATTTGAATAGGCCTACTGTTAGAGATATTGTTAAACATCACAGATAAACTACTAATGGATCATTCTGGAGACCTCTGCATCCTCCAACTCACCAGCTTACAGAATCAGAATCAGACATACTTTTTTAATCCCAGGGGGATATTTGGTCGTTAGCTCCAAAAACTCATATAGAAGTAGGAAATATAGAGCTATATACAGAATAAAGAATACAATTGAAATATACAATAAGCAATAAGTACCAAAACGCAGAGTATCCAATGACATAATAAGCTATGTACAATCTGAATCAGATATACTTTATTAATACTGGGGGGAAATGTGTTCGTTACAGTATCTCTCAAACACAATAAGTGGAAAATATGGAAATATATACAATATAGAATAAAATAGAGATAGAACAAGCAGAAATAAGTGCCAAAGCGCAGAAGAAATGATAAGCTATATACAGTACAAGCATGGAGAATTTAATATATGAACAATAATTATAAATATACACGTCATGGGCCAGCTGTGGCTCAGTTGGTAGAGTCGTCGTCTCTCAACCTGAAGGTTGAGGGTTTGATCCCCAGCTCCTGCAGCAACATGTCCGATGTGTCCTTGGGCAAGACCCTTAACCCCAAATTGCTACCTTCATCAGCGGCGTATGAATGCGTATGAATAGGATTATTTACTTCTGATGGTGTCACTAGCAACAACTGCCATCAGTTTGTGAATGTGTAGGTGTGACATGTGGCGCTCCGAGTAGTCAGAAGACTAGAAAAGTGCTATACTGTACAAGCTCAAGTCCATTTACCATTTACGTTCTGTGTTGAAGGGTGTAGATAATTGACAGAACCATATTTACAAATATACAGTACATGTGCAGTGTTGAACGGTAAACAACGATATTGCACAGAGAACTAGGAACGTCAGATTAGAAGTTATAGGAGTGATCAGCTTCAGAGTAAAAAGTCATTGGTGCTCATTTGTTCAAGCTGCTCCGCTAATCCTCAAACTCATTTGATACTTTTCTTTTGTCCTCATGCTTTTGGGGAATCTTTCACTCCTTTGAAACTTTAAATGAAAAATGTGTTAAAGACTTAAAAAAAAACACAAAAAAAACATCCATTATAAATGTCCTCCAGCTTTCTCTGATTTTACACTCCATAACAATGGATGTAAGGGCCTTCTTGTTTGTAAAGTGAAAGTTTATACTAATCTCTTATAGCTACAGTAAACTGCACAAAATGTACTTGATTAGGGTTTATTGTGGTTTTGATTACAGGAATACCTGTAGTTTGACTTTTGGGGAAATGGGCTTATTTCCTACATGTGCAGTACAAGGCTATAAAATGCATTCCCAAATCTGTAACATGTCATTCCTACTCCTCTCTGAGTTCTTTAAACTCTCAAAATGGGACAGAAAGTGCATACACTCCTTATTTTATTAATTTACAATTTCAACACATACTAGAAACCCAGCTTCTGATTATAAAACTGACCTGGAAAATATGACAGTATACAGGATCTGGTCTTGAGAAATCAGAATCAGAAATAGAAATAATAGAATAAGCAATAAGTACTGAAGAGGGTAACACAGGTTTCATATTGTTTGGGTAAATTTGAAAGAAAAGCATTACATTATTTAAAAGTGTAATGTCGAATTGTTCCTCTAAAATATCTAATTAATTAAAAATGGACTAAAATATGTTATATCTTTTTTTGTTGAGTAATTACATTACCTCTAATATGTCCAACAGTTATCAAAGACAGAGAAATCCTTCATTTTCCTGTATAGTTGTAAGGGCCTGTGTCTTTAGTGGCGGCCTCCATAACAGACCCAAAATGTTTACCGTTGCCATGGAAACACCGGATATTTTAAGAAAAAAAAAATCTACTTCAGCCACAGACATGTATAACTGTTCAAACTGTTTCAGGTGTTAAAAACATTACACAACACACGCAGAGGTAAAATATAAAACCTGTAAGGTATAAATAAACACTTTATAGAACCAATTGCTCATTGCAATGAAAAATAATCATTTTATTTTCCCCCCCCAAGCAGGAGCAGCAGGAGACAGGAAGCCCACTGAGCTGTCAGATGAGCTGAAAGAAACAAACAAGTTGTTGTTGTGAGCTGTCGATGTAATCGAAGCAATGCTCCTGAACGGTCACTAGAGAGATCTGTTTTTAGTGCAAAAGCTGTAGTTATCACAACTGGGGGCGCTCAAAGATGTCAGGACAGAAATACAGACCATGGCAGGCAGAGTTCTGCAATAGAATGATTGATCAGTGAAAACTAGGGGTGTGACGATACACTCAGCTGACGAGACGATACATGATATTGAGATCCCAAGACCACTTACATTTGAGATTTCAACAGTATTTTTGAATATGTGACTGGAGAAATAGTATGAAAAATAGTATTTTATTCAATCGAAAGTCACAAAATGCAAAACAATGCAGATCCATTTTGCAGTGTTTTAACTAGTAATCATCTTGAAATGAAAGTCACTTAATACACATTGTTTGTGTCTTGCATTTCAATAATGTACCACATCCTCATTGCTATATCATTCCAATAATAATAATAACACAATCTGTTAGATAAATCTGAAGTCTCCTTTCAATCAGAAAGGGCTCTTTGTGATCTTCACTTTTATGAGCTTTGAAGGTTTCAAACATGTTACACACACACCGTTCATTTAGTGGATGTGTGTGTGTGTGTGTGTGTGTGTGTGTGTGTGTGTGTGTGTGTGTGTGTGTGTGTGTGTGTGTGTGTGTGTCAGAGAAAACAGACAGGGAGAGTTTTTGGAGTGAACACAGGGCTCTGTTACAGATTCTGTTTTGCTAAGTTTACAGCTAAAGTGTACAACAGGCTGTAATAAGACTAACTTTAGTTTGTGATTGGTTTTATATGCAATAAATACAGAAACAAGATTATTCAAACGATAGTAAACAGAGGAAAGTCTAAGCAGTGTTTGAATCAAAGTAACCATACACGCTCAAACTTCAACATTTCACGAGTTGTCTCTGCGTGAAAGTCTGTGAAAACTACATTTTAAAAGACTGAATTGTCTTCCTTTTTGGACTGCAGATCTCCATGGCATATACAAGCATTAATTAAACGCTGTATTCCTTTCACAGGGACTCTGCACAGGGATTTAGCTGCAGTACATTTGTTTACACCATGATGATGCATTTTCTATTAATCCACGGATCACGTACTGCCCAAAACCGTGGGGGGGTGAGCCGAACACTTTTCGGATCAGCTGTGGTTCATTTCTATACTAGCTGCCACACGGTTTAAAAATGGCAAGGGCAACTTTTATGGTAATTTCAAGTTTAACATCAGACTCCGCCATGATGGCTGCTGCTCTAAGTCTTTGTACTGATATGGTGAAACACTTTTCACCTCGCCAAAAATTATCACGAGATCTTGTGGCACGAGATCTCGTAACAGCCCTATAGTTGAAACTTGTTAAGTTTTGGAAGAGGTGAACTGGTATCAGAAAACCAGCAGGTTGGTCCGAGAAATCAAAACTCAAGAAGGAAAAAATCATGAAGTATTTCAACAGGGAACATAGTGAATAGAGCTAAAACATTGTGCCAATATTTCTGTGTGTGTAATGTTTGACACATGCAACTTTTAAACAGAAGCAGTAGATCTTTTTGAAACATTTTAACATCCCTACATGAATGAATTCTTTAAAATCTCTGGCACAACAGGATCTCTGCTGTGAAAAGTTTGTCAAATTATTTATTTGGAAAGAAATAATTGGATGGCCTACCTGCACTCTACCCACTCACTTATTTCTTGGACTCTTTATTAAGGTAAAACTACCTTATAGTCACATAAGAATCACAGAGAAAGAAAGTTTGATGCAGTCAGTAATTGTGTTTTTTCTATGTTTCCTGCACCATATCAGTGCAGGTGTACGTGATTTTGACATTTGAACTTAATCAAAGTCTAGCATATTCTTGCTGATTTCTCTCGTGTTGTCTGCCCACCTCTATGTCCAGTATCAGCTCTGACTCACATCACGCTGTAAGATGTTAGTGGTTATCTAAAGTAACATTAGGTTTCAAGAAGAAAAAAAACTAAGGTAAGAATCACTTTGTTCCTCTGCTCTACCTTCATTGGAAGATTTTGTACATGGACATGATTATTCTAAAATGAAACAGATATTTCTTTAGATACAAACATATACCATGTAATAACTTTTTACATCAGGGAAATGTATGCAGTCGCTTTTTGAAACTGTGCAAAGTTAGAACCTCTAGGATAAATAATTGATTAGGATAAAACCAAGAGGCTGTGATCCAACGATTAGTGCAGGTGTTTTACTGTTTTCATATGCTGCTTTTAGAAATTGAATCAGACGATATTGCTCCTAAAGCCCTGTAAGGTAACACTGGTACATGAGGCAATGTACCTTCAATAAGGCCCATAAAATATAATGATAAGAAAGGTGCGTTGATATTGAGGAGAACAGCAGCACTTAATGTGAATATTTGATGACTTGAAGCCTATTTAGTGTAAAGGAAGCACAGATTTGTGG
Source organism: Tautogolabrus adspersus (assembly GCA_020745685.1). Taxonomy (NCBI): domain Eukaryota; kingdom Metazoa; phylum Chordata; class Actinopteri; order Labriformes; family Labridae; genus Tautogolabrus; species Tautogolabrus adspersus. The sequence goes on along the minus strand of CM036538.1, from coordinate 7,047,240 downwards.
GAGTCATTTTGTGAACTGCAGGGATCCTCCTTATAGCGCTTGAACAGACACAGCCTTGTAACTGATGACTTTGTGTTAAGCTGAGATGAATCCTGACTTGACTTCAACATTTTAAAAACTAAAGACGAGGCAATACATTCTGGAGGATTACTGCCCGCTGTAATCGAGGGCAAGGAAATTGAGTTGGTGGACAGCTATAAATATCTGCAGCTGATAGCAAACTCCGCCTTACAAAACATACAGAAGCAATCTGTCCAGACGTTACAGCAGCGCCCGTTTTTCCTGCAGGAAATGATCTCTTTTAATGTGAGGGATAAAAGATGACCTCGCTTCATCAGAATTTGGTTCAATATGTTTTGACATTTTGTATCGTAAGCTGAATTGACGTGCTGAGTGTGTATAAATCAGACTGAGGGGGAATACACAGCCGGGAAAGGTTAACTGCAGAAGATGAACAAGGTGATGAAATGTTGACATGTTGAGTGTTTAGTGTCTCTCTCCTCTTTAGAGGTCAGCTGAGACAGCATTAGCAATATTTTCTGCTGCACAATAATAATAAGTACTCTTTGCAAATGGAACATTTTCCATTTCACTGACTGTTGTCTTAAATGACTCCCTAGTGATGTTTATATTGTACATTATTCATGGACTTGCATTAAATCGTATTAAGTATTGGATAAATGTTGACATTTTTTATGGTGGAAAAGTGAGAAGGATAGAGGAAACCATTGTAATGTAAGAGCAATGCAACTGCTGCAAGTGACCAAAGTTTTTTTGTTATCTTGAAGTGGAAATTGGGAAAGAAGCGCTGCTTGTAAACAGGCAAGGCAGGTAACTGCTTGGAGCCACAGGCCAGCAGGGGGCCCTGGAGAGCTGACCAACTTTAAACCACAGCAGCGAGTGAAATGTGCAAAGTTTGCAATGACAGTGGAAAATCTCCCTTAGGGACCCCCATCTGACAGTAGTCAATCTTGCTACTCTGCTTTTTGTTTGTCAATGAGAATGGGAGTCAGAGTCGGGACACCGCCAGTCGCCTTTTAGCTTAGCTAGCAGGTGAAAGAACATTTATAAGAATAGTATTAACACTTCATGGCCAGTCAGCTTAGTCTTAAGCAAGGTTACCACAATTGTTTTTGTTGGTGATTATTTATAACAATGGTGATGAATGTTGGGGCAATGAAACCATGTTAATGCATCCAACAGTTGCAGAGATATTTCAGTTTAGCCCAAAGCTTAACTGTCCAACACTGTCCCCCTGTAAGACACAATGATATCATGGCTAAAAACTCACAATTTCTCATTTCAAATGCACTGCAGTTGAATCCGTATTAATTGAACTGTGCAAAAACGCAACAGAAGGTAGAGAAATTTGGTGCTATTTATTTTTGGAAGTCATTGCTGCTAATGTGTTTATTTATAATAAATGTTTTAAGCCTTAGTTGTTTACTATTCCCTTTATCTGTTTAAATTGTGCCACAATGCTGCCAGCAGTGATAAGGGCAGAACTAAACTACATTAGGGCAGGCTCCGGTGTAGCAACACCATCTGTCTGTCTCTATCGCTCTCACACACATTTCTCTCTCCTCCTCTCGGCTGCACAGAAGTGCTGCTGTCTCTTCCTCTTTTCACTAACTCTTCTCCTTCATTGAAAGGCAGATGCCCAAAATCAATTGCATTCACTCAATTTATATCACGTAAACACGGCTGAATAAAACGGAGGGACATTTACGGCTCACGCCGGTCTAAAACTGCTGCAACGCTCTCCTTGTCAATAACACAGATGATAGACATCGAGTACAATGAAAGGGCACAGAAAATAACCATTACTGTGGAATCGTAGATAACAGAAGGCTTCGTCCTCCTGAACAACACTGAGGCAATTCAAATCAGACCATTATGTTTACTATCACTTCTACTAGCAGCAGCTTCTGTCCTGTATGTGAACCCACAGCGCTGACAGTATCAGTGCAACACACCAGGAGGAATTACATGTGAGACACTGAAAGAAGGTGGGGAAAGAAACTCCTGACAACCAAGAATTCGGACGTACTGTCAATTTATTTTTTAACAAGATAATATGAGCTGTCAACTGAAATACTTATCCCACAAAATCAAACTTTAAAACAAATTTTAACGAGGCCTCTGGGAGATTAAAGTAAATATTCTTGCATTAGTCACAAGTCATCAATAAGTCACTGTGGCGGAGAGGGAAATATGCTTTATTCTATTTATAAAGAATAGTTTCATCCTTCTGTATCTGAGTATTGATATTCCAAAACCTCTTTGAGGAAGATAAAAAAGAAAGAGAGACATTTGTGGATCAATACCTCGCTCATTTGATCACAACAAGCTGTGTAATTATGTGATGCTAAGAGAAGCTCGTTTGAATAAATTCTGAACACCAGTTTCTCCTCAGAGTGATGAGTGTTCCAGGAAGAAAACTCAATTTTGCCTTTAAAATATTCATAGTCATAATGTATTGGCAAACACAAACAGCTGACGCAAGTGTTTGCTCGGGGATATTGGGCTGGAAAGGGAGCAGCATCTTCCCCTTGCGGGATGGAGAAATTCAATTGAAGGATTTGGAGAAAATCCTGTCGGGGTTAACTGTGTCTGCTCCAGTTGCAAATGCAGTGTTCTCCAGCATCCTGTTGTTTCCCTTTGGGCCCTTTGTGTGTGTGTTTGTCGGAGACTGTGAGGTGAGGGGGCGGGTTAGAAAATCAAAGTTTTAAGTTCCCAAGAATCCAGAACTGCAAAGAAATGTGAAAGTAGAATATGCTGCATTTTTCATGGAAATAAGTGCAAATATTATTTCTCTTCATAGTTGTGCTGCAGTGATTGAATTGATGACCTCACAGGTCTTACATTCACTGTTGAATGTTGCGCCTTGTTGTCCAAACAACTATCTGCATCTGCTATTTTCCGACGAAAGTTTAGCTTCTGGTTGTGACGGGCAGCGTTTCTGCGCTTCCAGTCTAGCCAGAGGACATCATGGATAACTTGTTTTTGTAACCCTGGCCAAAACTTTTTCCACTTAATTCATTAAATACATTACAGTCAGACACCAAGTTAAGAGACAATGTCTACCAGGTTGTTATCTTAATTCATGTGCTTACACCTTTTAAAAGAGATTAACAAAAATCTGTAACAATAGCTGAATGGCTCTCCGATGAATCTCCACACCGATAGTGTCCCTGCATGCAACGAAATCTGCTCAAACTGTGTTTGGTCATTATGGACTACACCACTGTAGCTCACTTGGTCAAGCATGATAACTGCAGTGAGTGATAGTTGTAGCACTACTGTTCCCTGTCTCTCTCTTCAGAAACATATTTATCGTCATTCTAGCAAAAGAGAGAGAAAAATGGATCTATGTGCTACAAACGGAAACCAGAATATTTGAGTCACCAAAATATTGTTACTTACTTTCCTACAGATTGTGTGTTGATTCATTGAGATGATTCAAACCCATGTCGTACCTCAAAAGAAACCCTGCAAGACATTAAAGGCTTTAATGAACACCACATTATGATTTGATTTTCTGGAAAAGACTTCTTGAGGGGCAGACACAGAGACCAGAACAGTACATTTGCATTTGCAGAGAGAAAAGAATGAAGCCAATGATTGAACCCTGGGGTACACCAAGTGTTAGTCATCAAATAAGGTGATGGTCAGCAGAATGAAATCTGCACTTCACAAAGTATACACTCAACTTTAAAAATAACACCTGAAATCAGATAAACATAATTCAACTTCAGCGGACTATCTAACATTGGATCAGAGCTGTAAAAAGCCTTAAGCCTCATGATGGTGTCTATGGTCACTTTCAATGCACAGTGAGAGACAGACCCAGGAATTACTTTCAAAGTCCAAGTAAAGGCATCGCACACCTCTTCTCTAGATTACCACACTTTATTCGCCAAAAACAATTTTGGTTGGATCAAAGGTTTGTCCTTGAAGTCTGCTGCCTTCAATTTCCTTTGTTTACTTCTATTTTTTTTAATCTTGTTCTGAAATGTAAGACCAGGAAAACAAGTGTGTGAGAATGGGGATGGTATTTCTTGAAGAGAGGGGGGAATGTGGAGCCGTTGCTTCTTAAGATAGAGGCATTTTTCCTTCTAAATTTGGCACTTTAAGCCTAAAAGGGATGAATGAAGCACAAGACTTGAAGCTATTTTTGTAGAGTCTATGGATTATATTTGTTCTTAAATTGTGGGATTTTTTTGAGCACTAGTTCATGGAGGGACACAGTGGGAACTTTTACAAGCGTTTCTTATAAATACAAAGTCATGAAGGGAGCTGAGTCTACTGTTTAACAAAAAAAAAAAGGCTACATACCCAATGCCAAGAAAGGTCAATGCAATGTTTGAGTTGTTTTTCTAATTATGCCTTAAAGAAAATTGTTCCTTTTTATAGTAATCAGTAATCAGTTAGATGTCATTTTCAACAACCAGTTTCTTTCTATTTTAGTGCTAGACATCGAGCTACAGATTCTTTAGTTTCTGGAATCATTATAGAAGATGTAGAGGCTACAACAGAAGCAGAGGGAAAAGGTAAGATGAGGTACAGTTCTTTCCTTTGTTGTTTGTCTAAGATAAAGTTGAAAAGGAAGACGTGATTCAGGGGTTTGCAGAGGGACATGAGGGATTTTGAAGGAATGGATTTCCTCGTGCCCTTAACAAAAGAGTCAGTATTTGATGTTCTTCGTGGAATATTTTACGTGGCATTTTCCCACCAAAGGTTGCTTTATTCTTCTGGGAACAACAAAGAGCTTGGACATGATGCAGGGCTGAAGAGGATGCCTGATCTGCACACAACTGAGACAACAACACAAGGTGTTATAGCCTGCATCTGCTTACTTAGAAATAAAGCAGAGAGAAAGGCTGTGAATATGCTTCTGAATACAAAAGAAACAAAATGATTTTGAAGATTTCAAGTTGTAAGTACTTTTGTATCCTTTAGAATTTGAGACATTCTTACATTTTGTCATGAAAAGACCCTCCTTGTTTGCTCCATCATGTCATCTTATATTGTCCTGCTTTGAAAAGGCTTGAAATTCCAACTCATTCACATTTTTGTAATTGACTGAGAAGGTCCTCTGGCAACTGTTTTTTTTACAATATGTGCTATAAAAAACAGCGTGATCAAACTGACAAGGACAGCAGTTCGACCAAAACTGCTACTGTAATGGATGTACAGTAGCAGCTAACAGCTAGCCACATTTAGCTTGACCATCATGTTTGCTGCGGCTGTGGCTCAGTTGGTAGAGTCGTCGTCTCTCAACTGGAAGGTCGAGGGTTCGATCCCCAGCTGATCAACATGTCCGATGTGTCCTTGGGCAAGACACTTAACCCCGCATTGGTCCCGCTGCTTCGGTGGTGGTGTATGAATGGATTAGTTACTTCTGATGGATGATACTACATAGCAACCACTGCCATCAGTGTGTGAAAGGGTATGAATGTGTAGGTGTTACATGCGGTGTAAAAGCGCTTTGAGTAGTCAGAAGACTTGAAAAGCGCTATATAAGCTCAAGTCATTTACCATTTAAGTCCATTTGCTCTTAAGAGGCGTTTGACTGCACGAGATTTCCAGTTTTGAGAGCTGAGACTCGTAGTTGGTGAATGAATTGGTTAGTGTGTGGTGTGCTGAGTTAGATTTCTCATTGCGCACCACACACTATAAGATCAAAACTGTTAAATCTTTTATGTGGTCATGTGTGGGGTCTCTGACATTTTCAAAATCTTTCAAGATTTAAAAAAATGTTTGTGTACCAGGCTTTAGAGAAAATTAAAACAATTAGGGGCTTGGCTGATTCGACTGACTTGACATTGTAGCTGTTTGCTGGGAAGGTTAAGATCCACCTCAACTCCACCTCTTTTACTGGAATGACTGGAAGTCAGATAGAGTCAACATTTCCATTAATGGCGACCAAAATTGTTGAGCCTCAAAACACCCCCTCAGAAACTAATGGGTGACGTCACGGAGACTATACGTCCATGTTTTACACACTCTATGGTTTGATACAGTATGTCACCTGATGTCATCCTGAACAACAGTTGTAAACACCTCACAACATGGTCAGACTATCAGAAGGTTTGATTTCTTTTTCAGGATGACATATGTGCTTTAAGCCTTTTGTGTTGGAAACAGTATGTGGCTGAATTTTTACCTACATGGCTATGTATTTTTTACTCTCTCTCAGCTGTTATTCTGTTAACCCCATACACATACACTAGAGCTGTCCAGTCTAGTCACTGTCCTACTGAAGCAAGTGAAAAGCTTATCTAGTATTTCTTATACTTTCAAAAGATGGACTGGGTCTGGTGAGACAATGAATGTCAAAAAATAAATAAAACTACACAAACCTCTGCCTCCCAACTAACACACATTAAGGTGACTTCATGAAGTTATCACAATCTGTTTTCTTCTCACACTTCTGATTTCATTCTGTTTCACAGGAAGTCCAGAGGTGCCTGCAGTCATGCTGTAGCTCAAAATAAAGTCGGTGAAGAAACACTGGTCTTAGCCTGAGTACACATAAAGATAGATGCATCACTGCTGCCACCCAGTGGCTACACTACAGCATCACATGTAACTCAACAATGTCTAGGTATATTATAAAAGCTGCAAGGAATTAAGAACTACTTTGCAAAAGACTTGAGGAGTTTAACTGATTACACTGACTTAATGTTGTGGCTTGCTTCAGGGCAGATTCATTCCTGATGATCTGTGTATGAAAATGACACAAAGGGCTCTGTGAATATTATGGAAATGCAGCAATAATGTGTTATTCATATAACAATCAGTAAAAACACAGCAGTTTGAAATAGATGAATTTGGTCCTATTGATGTGTATATTTAAATCTGTTTTAAAATAGATAAATATGATCAAACCAGGAGACAGGATTCTAGTTGTATTGAAGTATTGAAACATGTCCAAAAGGTTGTCTGATATAGAACACCATCTCGTATTTTTAATGCATCTTGTTTGAATTATTCCACCTCCTAAAGTTTATGACACACACACTCTCTCTCTCTCTCTCTCTCTCTCACACACACACACACACGCACGCACGCACGCACGCACGCACGCACACACACACACACACACACACACACACACACACACACACACACACACACACGCTGCAGTAAAGAAGGATTTTATTGCCTTTGATCAGAGTAAGCCCAGCTCCTCGTCTCTATGCTAAGCTAAGATCACGGGCTGCTGTCTTGAGCTTCATATATCATAAAGACATCAAAGTGAACTCAATCTTCTCTTATAACTCTTGATATTCAAATTAATTTTTCAAAATGACAGATTATATCTTTAATTTTGACACTGCGTTTTGACTTTTCTCATTTTATGAAAGCACACTGTTCCCCATTAGGCTTACATGTGTTTTACCCCTGTTTCATTTTAAAGTAGGCTAGTATTGAGAACCACTTTCATCACAGATTTTGGTAAATATGGTCAAACCTTATATAGATTAGAGGACTAAGTTGTTTTGTTTTAACACTTTGTGTGACTCACACATTTGCTCTGAATATGATGTTTTTGTGAAACTCTGTACTACTTTACATACCCGAGCTCATCACCTCAGAATATTTTTCATCCAATAAGGTGAGAGAAAGCTGTTTAACGTGTGCTGCTTAAAGACTTTTCATCCAGACGTTTGACTGGAACAGAGGAGCTAATCACAGCTGACTGTTCATCAACAGATAAACAGTCATGTCAAAGAGGCCCGATGGCACTGCCTGTCAAAACTCTGCCAACTATGATTGGAATCTTTTTAGATTTACACCTTCACCCCATAACAAACAACTATATCTGTATCCATGACTGGGAGCTATAAATCTATGAATATTCATTGTGTCTCAAGGCTGTTGTAGTTTAATTTAAATCACTTGTGAAGCAACAAACTTTGTTCTATATGCCTATCCTCTTCAGTGGTATTAGCGATTACAATTCCTTAAGAATGTTTTTATACCAGTGTAGCAGAGTGTTCAAAGTGTCACACAAGTCAATGCTAAACACAAGGTACATGTGCATTGTCTTTGAGAACCAACAAACATTAATATGTATCGCCCTGGACACAGCCGATATTTAACAGACAGCCTTTCTAAGTACTGCACTCTAAGCTAAGCTAGGAAAAACACTCAGCAAATATTTCATGAATATAATTTTTTTATCAGGAATCATCAAAAGCCTGTCAGGGTCACAAAGTGTTTAGAGCAGCAGGCTGGAAGGACAAAATGACAGCTCTCATTCAGACTATAGACCATGGCAGCCATGTTGCCGTGACGTCACGCTCAGGGTGTGAGACTTTTTGTAGCTGTCGTGTCTGACCGTAATATTCCAGGTTTAGGTCATGTTATCATCACAAATCTGACCAACTGTTTTCATTTCAAAGCTTCCTAATTGATAAGAAGGTACACAGACAATGTACTCAAAATCTTTAGACATAACGGGCCACATTATGATTTGAAAAATATGTTTAATAACCCGTTAGCGAGCACTAACGTTAGCATTCAGCCACTTACTTAGCGAGCACTAACGTTAGCATTCAGCCACTTACTTAGCGAGCACTAACGTTAGCATTCAGCCACTTACTTAGCGAGCACTAACGTTAGCATTCAGCCACTTACTTAGCGAGCACTAACGTTAGCATTCAGCCACTTACTGGATGGACATCATGGCAACATGGCCGCTGTGGGAATATGGTCTATACTATTATAGTCTGAATGAGGGCTGTCAAATTTTCCTTCCACAGCCTACTGTCTTAAACACTTCATGACTCTGAAAGGAAAGCACTGAGCAGCCGAATGGATGGAGGAACATTTTAATGTTGGCATCTTATGCCGGTTCATTTTACTGTATGAACACCTTAATATCTGATAAAATACAAGAATAATGAATAAACACTTAAAAACAACCATTTAAATTCTGAACTGATTGAATATTGTAAGCAAGAAAAGTAACGAAAGAAAGTGAACAAAACACAACTATTAAATATAACTTAAAAATTAATGAGTAAATAATGGATTGTAGAGATTTTAAAATGTCTCATTGTGAGCTCGACAAACATGTTCTGATAAGTTCCATGTTCTGTATATTTTTTTGTCTGCATACTTCATATTTATTTAGGTAGTGTAGTATAAATCATTCTTGAGTCCAACACCAGTGAGCCATACGTTCAATATGATCGGGATAGGGATAGGATCTACCACTTGTCCTCTCAACTCCAGTCGTACTCTTTGAGTAGTAGCTGAATAACACACAGTTCACTGCAAAATGACTCTGCAGTGTCCACCTGCACTGACACGAATAATAGAGCATGGTATAGAAAATAAAATTGACATCATAACAGATCAAAAGAAAGCCAAATTAAATTGCTCCCGGTACCTTTACCAGCACATAAGAGGCATACTGTTAGCTGCTGTCCATGGCTCATGTCCTGACCTTCATATTAAAGCAGGAACTGAGGGCCTCCATGAAAAAGTGTCATGACAGCACTGACACAAGTTAGCTAAAACTTTTTTCCCTTATACAATAATTGATCAGGTAATTTTAAAAGAAGTTAATTGACGTCTTTCTCAAACCATTTACAATACAGAGACAAAGAAACTTAAACAAACACTCAAATGAATTAAAACTCAAGTTAAACTAAGCATTTTCAAAAATGTAAAACTAATTTGACAAACTGAAATTGAAAAGGAAAACTCAAAACGAAATTAAACTAATAATAAATCAAATTATGAGCTTGGTGACAAGTTACAGCCCTTTTAATAGTTTGGAAAGTCTTTCAAATAAACCAACAGGTAAAAAAGAGACCAAATGTTTGTCTCCTTGTGGTGCATATCTGCAGAAATTTTTATTTTTAATTTTAATGTGGGATCAGCTCAAGCTCCCCACAACCCTTAAGTACAGCAGTACAGTTAGGATGGATGGACTCTAATGTGGGACATTTCTGAGAATAGAGAGATCACTTCATGAAAATGAAGTAAACAACTCTGATGTGCAGGAAACAAACAAATCAGAAGGTTTTAGATGTGTTACATTGATGGCAACTTTATTTATATCCAACATGCAGGCTTAAATAAGTCCATTGTACCGATATGAGGACAACCTTTTTTTTAAATAAATTACTTCTGTTTAAATATAATGCTTAACGCTGGAGCTCATCAGGCACTACTCATGTCAAAAAGCAAAAACTAAAATTAAAAATTAAGAAACACAAAGCAACAACAGCTCAGGTTAACTTGTAGTTACATAAAACACCACACTGTGTCACTGCTGACACATTCCCATTCAGCTACACAGCATGTTAACTTAGGACAGACGGTGTTACCAACAATGGAAAACAGTTCATATTCTCCAACCCATTCTCAATTATCTTTCTATTTAAAACTATGCAAAGACTAACTTCTTTTGAAATGCACTTTCTTTGTTTATTTGAATAGTGGCAGTATAATGATTTGAAAATGTAGATCTCCCAAACATGTTATCCTTAAAGAAAGTAACCAAAGCTCCATCCCTTCCTGTTTTTTTTGTTCTTTTTCTGTGTATCTGCTGCTTGTTATGCAATTCATCTGCAAACAATAACAATGAACTAACAAAATATTTTTTTCTGAGAGATCCAAATCTATGGTCTCATTATCAACATCTCAAACAGCTTCCCTGCATAGGGGATGAATCACTAACCCACGGCGCTGGATCATTTTGATCTACAGTATATATCCACAGCACTGTTATCATCATGTGAACCAACATGTTGAGTAAAAAGTGCGGCCAATAACTGCATCATAAGATTTTTATTCAAAGGTGGATATCAAAACTCATCACTTGTGAGCTTATTGAAATCATTTAAGAATGATTTAATAAGCACTTGAGTCCAAGTCACACTGAGAATAGACAAATAATCTCACCATGGATATTAAAAATAATATCTACGGTAAATGCTAAATGGACTTGAGCTCATACAGTATAGCGCTTTTCTAGTCTTCTGACTATTCAAAGCACTTTTACACCTATTTATTCACACCCATTCAAACACTGATGGCAGAGGCTGCTATGTAAAGTGACCATCAGAAGTAACTTATCCCATTCAAACACATTCATACGCCGCTGACAGGAGCAACTTGGGGTTAAGTGTCTTGCCCAAGGACACATCAGACATGTGGCTGCAGGAGCTGGGGATCAAACTCCCCATCTTCCGGTTGAGAGACAATCGACTATACCAACAAAGCCACAGCCGCCCCTATCTAAGGGAGCATTGAGAATACAGGACGCTGAAATGTTCTGGTAACTGTTGAATCATATTGGACCACTGAACCCCCACTTGGACAGTCCATGAAAATACCCTATTCTCCAACAGTGATTCAAGATTCAAGATTTTTATTTGTCAAATGCTCATACAGATATGCAGTGAACTGTAATGACGGTTTCACAGGCCATGCAATTAACACTTAAAAATTACTGTTAGACATATAATCAGTAAAATGTAGAAATAAAAGATAAGATTTATAGGAAGAATGTGCAACATTTTACACATAAATACAGCAGAAGTCTATCCTCTGTAAATGTCTCTCTGAGTCATGACTGTCTACAATGAGTGAGAAGCACCAGTGCCGCCTGCTGTACTGTTGTCAGAGCCGTGTTTACATCATGTTTACATGGACGGGACGACCTTGCATATTTTAGTCAAGGACTAGAGAAAAAGAAGAATAACATAGCCTACTCACTGCTTATTATGTCACATTAGTGTCTTTAGATCACAGCCATTCTGTGCCAATTTATGTGCAATGTGAAGCTATGAGATAACTTAAGCGTGGTACATTTATCCTGCAAACACAACAATGCAGGCCACAGGCAATTGTAGCTCGAGCCCAGGACAATTTTGTCCACTGCTTGCGCTTAATGGTGCTCATGTGAACGCGAGTGGAGAGGGGTTGTTATGTTGATGAGGTGCTATGTTTTCACCTGAGAAGGGCAGAGTTAACAGTCCTGACAGCCTGAGGAAAGAAGCTCCTCCTGAGTCTCTGTGTGTTTGCCTTGATGTGACGAAAATAGAGATAGAGCAGTTATATCTGCAACAACAAATACTTACCCTTCACCTTTAAGACTTTCTTGTTGGATCAGTAACAACTTATTGTAAACATACATTTTATCATATAGTTGAACTTTTTGTCTGAAAAAGGGCAAGAAAAACATATTTTAGTCTGCATTAACACTCCTAAATAAGACATCATGTTCTCAAACGGTTATCTTTTTAGTTACACCTTCATTTGAACAAAATGACAACCAATGTAGGAATTATTGAGGGTGAATTTGTTTTTGTTTTAGAGTACTGAGTAAGAGTCACAGTGTATAGATTATGGACATACAGTAGACAAAAGGACAACAACCATTGGCTGTTTTGCAATCTCCTCTGGATCAGCTGTCCATAAAAGGTTCTATTCAGGATAAACTAAAGCTGGTGGCGAGGAGACCCACTAAGCTTTAACATGCCTATGTCCACACATCTACCCTGCTTCCTCTGAAACAGCACACAAACAGAATAAAGGAGATTGTAGAGAGCAGGTCTATTATAGTTATTCTTAAAGGCAAGTGGTTGCAAAGGGTCCAGCTTTATCAGAGTCATGCTCTTAAGTTATCTGTGCACAGAGCTGCATGTCACAGTTTAAAAGTTGCTTGTTTCATTGATGTCAGGATTACCAAGTATAGCAGATCGAGACTTGAAAACAATAGACATCCTCTCAGTAGTGTCTGGTGGGATTGATGTGGTAATAAGTCTGAACTAATGCTGAGTTCCTCCTTTAATCATTCCTTATCATGGTAGCGTTAGCCATTTCTCTCAATTTACTGGAGAGTCGTGAAAACAACTTTGTCTTAATTTTCTTTGTGCATTACCAATCTCTGTCCTCCATCCCTCTCTTTAACTGTTTCATCCCCAGAGAAACCTGCTGTCTCCTCAATGTCAGTCATAGATCCCTTTTACCACCCACATCTAAAGCAGGTATACGGTTCTTGCAAGGCCTGAGTTTAGTACAGTCGGCTAGATGTCCAGAGAACTCCCCTTCCCTGTCAGCGGATGGTAGTACTTACTGTCAGCTGGCCTAATTAACGTCAAATCTAGTAGAGCCCTGAAGACACCACACAGCCTTGATCGACCATGCAGCACACACACACACTATGAGCTGTCTGAAGGAGGCAGCAATTAATAGTCTGCTCTTTAAAAAAGGTTGCAAATTATTATCATCAACACATCTTTTTTGAGTAGTGACACAACAGGAAAATGTTCATTTTCAAAAAGACAGCTGTCAAAGGTTTTCATTACAAACTTTTAAGTGTAAATCTTCCATAATAAACTGTTCCATTATCTTAAACAACACAAGAAGGAGTTTATTAACATGTATAAGTGTTCATACTGATAACACAGAAGTACAGGAGAGCCGTAAATCTTTAAGTCGGCTGAAAGGAGTTCCTTTGGACATCTTGATTTTTTTGACCTTTTTAGAAACTATTTAGTAAGTGTGTTATCATTATTTTAATGAATGTGTGCAAATCTAATTTGGAAAACCTCAGAGGAGACGAAGCCGTTTCACTAATGGCCTTATAATAACATCTAAATGCAAGACTTTTTTAATTGAACTGTTTAATAAATTATCGTTGTAGTGTTTAAGGGATGCCCCTGGCTCAGCGGTAGAGTTCATCATCTGTCAATCAGAAGGTTGGCGATCGATCCCAGCTCCTTTGCCAAGACACTAAACCTCAAATTGCTCCCAAGTAGAAAAGCCAGCATGTAACTGTGTATGAATGGGATTAGTGAATAGTAGGGCTGTCAACATTAAGTGGTTAATCACGCTGCGATTAAGGTCTGAAATTAATGCATGAATGTTTTTGCATGCTATTTTATCCCTCTAGGCACACCATACGCCAACACAGCGTCTCCCTGTAGTCACAATAATAGAAATGATATCCATTTCACTTTTTACCATTCATTTTAGATCATTTACTTTTTGATCTATAATAAGTTTCTCATTTCCGTGGTTAGAAAATTGTCGTAACCTTAAATCTACCGGAAGTTCCTTATTTGATTTCAAAAGTACCCTCTGCTAAAAGAGGACATATTATCCCCATTTTCCACCTTTTCAAACAGTCCCCTGTGGTCTAAATGAAACATCTGTGCTTTGGTCAAAATATAACATGAATCAAGCACCAGAGGAGGTTTGTGACCCTGTATAAACCAGCTCTCTCAGAACGCTCCGTTTTGGTGTGTGTGTCTCTTTAAATGCAATGAGTTTTTGAGTTTCACAGTAGACATCACTCCTTCGCTAGCGAGAATAAAAATGGCGGACCTGCGCAAAAGTTTTGGTCTAGGCTGGGGGTGGAGTCGATGGGTGGAGATACCAGGGGAGGGGAGGTTGTTGTTTTTTTACCAGGATCCCACTGTGATGTCACAAGGAGAGCAAATTTGAAACAAAGCATTTTTCTCTGTGTTGTAAGACTTATGCAGACCACAAAGGACTGGATGGATTTTTTTCACATTTTGCGGGTCGGTAGACACTCAGGTTACCCAAATATATGTTCAAAAACACTGTATAAGTGGATTTTTCATGATATGTCCCCTTTAAAACTTAAAAATACAAGCATAACCAAAATTGTATTAAAATGCAAAATAATGACATTTTATAACATGCGATTAAAAAATGAAAAATACCATTAATCCTGATTAACTATTGAAATCCGCTGATTAATTGCATTTAAAAAATTGAGCGTTTGACAGCCCTATTTAACAGTGATGACCACTTCACACAGCACCCTCGGCCATCAATGTGCGCATGCTAAGGTGAATGTGATGTGTTGTAAAAGCACTTTCAGTGGACGGAAAACTAAAAATAGCTATAAAAGTACAGTCCATTTATCACTTACCAACAGCAGTAAAAGAGGTGCAAGGTTAAAGGAAAGAAAAAGTTCTATTGAAAAGGTCATTCACATGCAGTAATTACAGAAGTTGTGCTGAGAGAAAAACTACCTGATTGGCCTCAGCCTGTCTCACCTCACCGTCTGTCTGCATGACCGCTGAACTCAGGAACCACCTCTCTGTAAACTAACTTTCTGACTGGCTTCCCACCAACATGCTGGTCTGTTTTTCTCCGCCGGATGCTTACTGACTAACATCACTGCAGTCAAAATTAAAACCCCTAAAACACGATTTTAGCATCATATCACCTGAGTTTACAAAATCATTAAACTACCGCATCACCTAGGGACACGGTAGCAGAGTGCTTGGTCATCGATGACAACAAACATTTTTTGTGTTGTGTTGGCTGGCTGGTTGGTGGCATTCTTTCTCTATCTGTCCATCTGTCTGTTTTGCTTATCTGTCAGTCTGTGTGGAATTCACTGGGGCAGCACTGAAACCAAACAGCATGCTCAGTATCATCTGCTCACAAATCCACTGTAATGTGACTGTTAACATATTCATTCACTGTGTATGACAGTAAACCCAAGCCACTGGCCGTCTCTGCTATTTATTAAGCCCTCTTTGTTCTGTCCCTCTGTGCAGCCGTCTGTCTGAGCCCCAGCACTCAGCGCTCACTTGTCTTTCATCTTCGTGTCTTTAAAGCCAGGATTGCATTATTCATTATGAAAATTGACTTGGTAGCCGTGATGTGGGCTTTTAAACAGACACACAAATGCACAACCCCAATCACAAAGTGATTACAATTCCTTTGTAGTTGAAGGAACAGAGCACAATTTGAAATGTTGAGGCAATTAAACTGTGAACAGACAACAAGTTCTCACTCTGAACTTGTTAAATACGGCAGTTTGGCCTGTTGCACAACGCTTCATAATATGACAATCTAGACACCATCTATTTCATAATGTATCACATCATTAATGTTTGGGTTTACGCTGGTTACTCCCCTAATGTATGTAGGTTACATATCTAACTCTCCATGTTTAACATGTAATAAGAGTAACAAAATCAGTGATGTAAACTACAAGATCATACTGTCAATTCACTCAATATAACTGGAAGGTAACATACACTTAATGTAGAGCAGGCTTTCCCAACCTAGGGGTCCCGACCCCATGGGGGGTCACCTGGAATTCATATAAGGTCACCTGAAATATTTATTTATTGATCAATAAAAACTATATTGTGTAATAAAATATATTGAACACAGGCTTCTGTGCATGGGCCAAAGCCAATGCCAAAACTTAAAACTTGCAGAGTCTCAGTCCGTCTGTCATCCTTTGTGTAGAAATGTCAGCCTAGCCTTTCTTCCTCTGTCCACAATAATATACATAAAAAAGCCTACATGTGGTCTAAAACAGTGTACAATTTTCCGTTAAATAAAACTGATTGATTGAAACATATCATTTGGGCCACTTTTTAAAAAAAGGAGTAGTTGATGGGTCCTGAGGCTTGACCAGTTGAGAACCACTGGTCTGAAATGAATGTTGCATGTGTTTTTGAATGTCTGGGGTCGCCAGAGTTTTGTAAAGTCAAAGTGGGGTCATGAGCCAAAAAAGGGTGGGAGCCATTGATTTAGTTTGAGTATTGAGTAAAACAAAAGTCCATCTGGTGATTGCACCATGAGTTCAATTTAGTGTGTGATTGGTAGAACAGAGGAGAGTCTTTTCTCACACACCCAATCTTAATGTGCCTGGTAGTTGTTTCAGATTCTCTATTTCTCTACACCGCGTTGTTCTATCATTATCTGCTGCAAGCAAGCAAACAACGTGAATGACATGAATAATTTTCCCATTCTGAGTTGAATTGAACAGATTCTGATGACTAATGACAAATTATACAATCACATCATTTCATAAAGATGAGACCTTTGCTGCCTGAAGTAGCCTCACTGCTCATTTCCCTGATGCTGATGTTTCATGAAGATGCAATAGCTTCATGTTTACTGAAGTGTGCTTTATGTTAAGCAAGGTGCAGTGCCTCCCCTGGTGCAATATGCAATATTTTAACATAGTGTTTGCTCAGTGCTGGCAATGAAGCCTGAGGGCATTGATCTGCTGGATGTGTGCGTAATTTCTTTAATCTTATCCCAAGTAAACTGAAGCTGTAAAATCCATATCTCGACCTCTCACTGATGGCAGTAACCCTAGGTGTTTTTGAATGGCAGCGGTAAATTTAGATGAGCACACAACTGTTCAAAGGGTAACCTATAGTCCTTTGCCAATGCAATTTCACTGTGTGCCAAAGCAAACAGCAGAGATGCAGAGAAGAGCCACTGTTACTGAAAATATCCATGCTGTCTGCATCAGAGGTGGTGCAGCTGTTGAGAGAGAATAGAGGTCTTAGCAGGGCTGATAGGCAGTAGAAGGTGTATTTATCCCCCTGCAGAGAGCAGAGCTTTTCTGCAGCACCCCATCTCTCACTGCTCTGTGCAGGGGGGGGGGGGGGGGGTGACTCCCCCCATCTGTTTCCCTGCAGGGGAACTGGCTGAATGAGACGACTTCAGTGATCCTGTCAGCCTGTGAGCTTCATGTGATGATGGGTAGCATGTGCATGTCCGCCCATGTGTATGCGTAGAGGGGGGACAGTTATGTAATAGGCTGCACTCAGAATGACAAAATGTACATAACGGCACAAACTGTGTTTATGCAGTAGCCTGTTCTACGCTGATAATTATTGAAAGACCTCTGATGACTGTGAGTGTGTGTGTTGTTTGCAGTGGCCAGTCCATAAAGCATTCAGTGGGAGATTTTCAGAACTATTCTTCTGCTATAAATGTGCTGTTCACAGACCTTGTTTGAGTCATTATTATTAAAACACTTCAGTTTATTTTGAATCAATCGCTCATAGGTCATATATTAAGACTGAAGACCTCCACATTCAGATTGATCTTTTATCGGAAGTGCTAAAGGCTTCCATCCCAGAAAACATACTGGTTGTGTTTTATAGCTTTTTCATGAAGCACAATCTTTAGTTTCTTGGACCAGATTGGCTTGATGTGAACAAGGTTCTGTTGGGTAATTTACTTTCAATTTTGTCATAAATGAACGCCTCATTTCACTTGATGTTAAACTCAACATTCATCAACTGTAACAAAACCCTTTGTTAGAGGTAATTTCTACCAGCCATCTAACAGGTTTAAAATATAATAGGCATGTGTTGTGTGACCCCCTGACAGAGAGAATGGTACTGTGTAATGGGTATTGTTGTTGTTATTTTATTGTTTATTACGGTAACATATAATAAACAGCCTGGTAAGCTATTTGAAATGAGTGGAAACTACTTCATTATTCATCAAGCAATGTCAGTGTTCAGTATTTTGAATGGATGGCAGATAGAATGAACTCTGACACAACCCACCCCTCCCATAGGAGCACTATTACACTACAGACTGCAGCTGCATAGATGGAGTTATATCTTTAATTGGAAGAAATCTTTTTCTATTTGATGCAATTCATGCTGAATGTTTAACCCTAGAACACTATCGCCAGGTGATTTTCACCCGAGCAAACGTATTTACATGATTTTCATTATGTTGCGTTTGTCTGAGTGTCATGGGTCCCTGGCATTGTCTTTGACGTCTTTGAAGGCGTGGGTGTTTCCCTTCTCCAAAACATACTTTTCCTACAGGCACATGTTCGGGTGATTTTCACCCGGCAATAGTTTCTCTCTCCTGCAGCTGTTCATGTGTCAAGGAGACTGTGCCTTCACCAGGGAAGTCTCAAATGTCCCAGGAATGGGTGGACCAAAGACCAAGTTTTCAGTTTCAGTATTTTTCTTTTTAGGATTTTTTTTTTTTTGCCTAATTTTTCGGTTATTTTGGAACATTTTTATAGGGTCACGGTCACCTATGATACTTATTTTCATTTTGTTAGACATGGCACAGTTGGAAAATAAAAGAACACTACTCTAATTTGTCATGTATTGTCATATTTTGATATATTTTGATGACAAGTACTTTTTATTGGGTATATTATATTGAGTAAAAATCACCCGGCGTTAGTGATGGTGTTACACATTTTAGCGATAGTGTTCTAGGGGAACCTAATTGGTTTATGCAGTTTACTACAAATGCAGTGCTGCACAAACACAACATGCATTACTCTCTACAATCACCTAAACACAAACTCCTAAATTGTGTATTTAGGCTGCAAAAATGTCTCATCTCTCCCTCTGCCTGAAAAGCCAGCAGCATCCACCTGCAGGCTGCAGCTAGGGCCCTCAAGGATATTTACTGAACATTCACTGATATCTTTTTGTAAACATACCTTGTCTTAAAAAATAAACAGATATAACTTAATTCTTCCATTGTAATTAACATTTCTGATATATCTTCATTGTTATTTTCACAGACTGAATTATAACAGTGTAGCCTACAATGGATTATATGGCCTGTTTTAGTTAAGTGATAGATTTCTTCACAGCCGGTAAGAAGCCGCCATACATGCTGTAAGACTTAGCTGTAAGCACTCCTTATCTACAAGTAACTTTAAAACACATTTTATGAACTTACTGGGACTATTAAATACGTTTCTATACCTGTTAGCAACCAAGAGCACCATTAGCTGTTTGTGCTTATTGAGTGTGGCAAAGAAACGTATACTGCATTAAAACATGGGCAAAGCCTGAGTGACGTCACGATTGGCTGTCTTTGAAGCCCAGCTGAGGCAGTTGTCATATTTTAAATGCTGACTCTGTCAAACTTTTGGTCAACCTAATAACAGGCAAAGTGCTGGAGCTGAGGTACTTAATCTTCTAACAACAACAACACGACTACTTGCAGTCACGCCTTCTAATTATGCATAACTTGTATCCTACCTAAATTCAAAAGGGGTTTATAAAAAAAATCACCCCCATCCATACAGCGTGAACCGATTAAACATTAACTCATCATACCAAAATCCTTTTTTTGTACCAGGCTGTAAACATTTTTATTGCTGCAGTCAAAACAGATATTTTAACATGGTGTGTTTATGGGACAACTGTATCTTTTGGAACAAGCCTCAAGTGGACGCTTGAGGTACCGCAGTTTTTTACACTTCCGGATTGGCTTAATTTTTCAACACAGGAGGTTACTGCTTGCAAAGAAAGCCACAAAGACTTATTGTGACAATGTATTCTCCGACAGCTGCTGATTAGTTCTTGTACATTCACCTATGCCCATGTTTATATTTTACAAAAATCTACAAAAAAATCCTGATGTGTTAGTTTTCCATATACCATTGTAAAAGGCCCATAATGTAACTGGCCAAAGAAAGGAAGAAGAGACTCCTTCTTCCAAGTAACAGAGCAGCTTTTGTGATCCCTGTAGGTTGTATATTGCTCTACACTGATATTTACTGGTCTTTTTAACTCTGCTGGACACAACTGAAAAACAGTTTGGACCAGTGGGACTGAATCATAATAGCCTGGAAAATAAAGCACTAAAAAAAACAAAGTTTGGGTTTATACAGCATAATGACTTGAAAATCTCAAAGCAACTGAGCCAATTAGATCCAGCAGATAGAAATGTTTGGTTTGTTATGTTGTTGTAGAATTATATCAATGTGCAATGTCTCTTATTTGTGTATCATGAAAAACAAATGTGTCTCCAGTTTCCAGACATATTTTCTCTATATTTATTTTCCCTGTCTCTAAACATTTACTTCTGCACCCATGACTTTTCTCTGTGGAGCAGTAAGAATGTGTTGTATGGAGCACACATCATAATATCTAAAGAATACAATCCTCCAGTGGTAGTATGCAGTAACATGCCATATATCAATATAATGACTTTTAAAAAATGACTTAGTTAGATCTGCTGGAGAAAAGACTCTTTTTAAACAGAGTGCAAATATACACTTTCCATTTGACTCTGGATGTTGGAGTCGTTGTACCGTCAGTGTTCTACATTTAAAAGATTGTATGTCCTGTTCAGATGTCTTTGATAAAACAGAGATGATAGAGGAGGAGGATATGTTCATTATCTCCACGTCTGCTACTGTGAGGGTTCAACCAGCCATGGATAGAAGCAACGAGACATTAAGATGTAAAGAGAGAGAGAGAGAGAGAGAGAGAGAGAGAGAGAGAGAGAGAGAGAGAGAGAGAGAGAGAGAGAGAGAGAGAGAGAGAGCACATCATGTTTGCTTACCAAATATATCCTCAGTGCCAGCAGCTCCCCAGGATAGATCTTAATTTTCTGTAAAGCTTTGTGCATGCACACTTCGTCCCTGTGTGTGTGTGTGTGTGTGTGTGTGTGTGTGTGTGTGTGTGTGTGTGTGTGTGTGTGTGTGTGTGTGTGTGTGTGTGTGTGTTTGTGTTTGTGTTAGAGAGAGAGAGGGAGACCTGCCCTCTGAGGACAAGGGCAATCTAATCACACAGAAGAATGTTTTTAGACTGCTGGCTGTATCCTTTTCATTGTTGGGTGTTAAGTGGCCTGTGTGTGTGTGTGTGTGTGTGTGTGTGTGTGTGTGTGTGTGTGTGTGTGTGTGTGTGTGTGTGTGTGTGTGTGTGTGTGTGTGTGTGTGTGTGTGTGTTTGCAGGCGGGCTTCATTGTGTGCTTTAATTTATGTTTTTTAATTTGTTTTCAGACATGAGAACAAACTGAAGTATTCTGCTTTTTGATTTTAAATGCTCCTTTGACAAAAACAGTACAATCAACGACCGTATAATAAATACTGAACCACTTGAAAAGGTCAACAAAGGTGAACTCTGGAGCACTTTGTCACAAAAGCACAGAGCAGACTAAAGAGCAATGATATCTGATTTTCATTGTGTGCTAACATTATTTTAACATCAATAACGCAACATAACAAATACTCCTCTGGTGGTACTATTTGTGTAAGTTTTGTGAGATCACATGAAACACCAGGGAACATAAATAGGTCTACATGTGCAGTGCAGCGCTGTGCTGTGCAGCGTGACTATGATGTTAGTCATCAGATTAAAAAACGGGATTTGATTTTTCCCTTGAAGGTGTGTGCAGGATAATTCAGGATGACGGGCCACCAGTACCGCCGAATAAGAGGCTTACACGTCAGTCCATGTGACTACTTGTTACTCATGAATCAACCTGTGCGTGAATTTTTATTTTTTTATTAACATATAGTAAACAATGGTCAGACGATGCACACATTCTGCTTCTTTTTCTCTTTTCTCTTGCTGTCCTTTTTCACTCTCTTAGCTCTGTTCTCATTCTGCTTTTTGATACTTGTCTCTCTGGTCTATTCATAACCTCAATTTTCCCTCATTGTCCTGCTGTTGTCCAGAGGTTATTTCTGCTTTTCACCCTTTACCTTGTGTTCACTTCCACATGGGCACCTGCTCCTATTTTCGTTTTTGACCCACCGCCTGCCTGCCACTGCCTTCTTCTGTTTCGTGTAACTGACCTCCGCCTTGCTATTTTAAACCAAATAAACCTTGTTACACTGGAGTGCCATGTTTTCTGTGTCAGTTACTCCTCAGCAGTATGACTTGAAGTCAGTGTAGATGAATATGCACCATTTGAGCCGAATGTGTCATATATTTGGATAGACTTTGACACATAGCCCCTCTGCAAGACAAAAGTAGCACAATGATATTGAAGATAAGGACATGTTCTTTTTTTGCAAATTGAGAATTTGTATCCAACAAGCATACAGTCTTACAAGGACTTTTAGAGCTCCTGTGTTGGAGCCTGCTGTAGAAAGATAGGAGCTGTAGAAGAGAGGTTCAGAGAAGCTGCTCTAATTTACTCAGTACAAAGTAGGCATGCAACAATACAGTCAGCAGGGTTCAATACATCTGTTTTTTGGTCATGGTTTTTGGTTTGGTTCAGTTCTGTTCGCAGATGTAATACTGTTACTTGACAATTTTTCCACATCTGTTCTGCGGAGAGGTTTGGAGCCGTTAGGCACAAGGATGCAAGTTTTTCTCTTTTTTTTTTTCGAGTTGCCCTTGGTTTCTCCATTCAGAGACAAAGGTTTCTTTCTAAACAGAGTAACTCATTTTACATTAAACAAAAAACCCTGAAAAAGTTTCCGTTTCCCTCCTTGCTCGCTTGTCATCTTTATGTGGACAAAACAGCTCTGACAGCATGAGAGCTCATCTCTATGCAGAGTAGAGGTGCAGATGTCTTTTTTTGCACATCCATTAATACAACTTTTTGGTTGTGTTAGAGCAAGAACATAATTAGTGCTAATTATTTTGTGGATAGGGTGCTGAAACGGGGCAGATTGTGGGTGCTGTTTCTGTGCAATTCATGGTGCTATTACCGGGCGCAATCCATTCTTAGTGGATCTGTCCCATAGCCTTTTAAAGTTACTGATGATATATTACATACCTTAGTACTTACTGCTTGGGCAGGCTTCTGTTCGCTTGTTAAGGTCAATAATGCGTCAGCTCATGCTCTATCTGTGATGACGCTCTGCTTCACTCGCACACACACAATTACAAACACATCAGCTCCTCCTACTCTGTGCCTGGCAGCGCACACACACCTCTCCTCTCTCCTGCTTGTATTTTGACGGACAGGTGGGAAATATCATGGATTTTGAATGTTCACCAGCCCACCACCGACATTTTGGTCTCATCTCGTTAACCTAAACTAAATATACATGTCATCAGAGATTTTATTATCATTAATGGGTTTTTTTTCTCATCATTTTTGTTGTCGAATCCAGCATCGAAGCTTGAATAACACTGCTGTCATCTTTGATCAGCTGTGCAAAGTTTGACGGAAACTCTGGGTTTTCCATTTCAGAAAGAGAGGTCACTCAAACCCGAGAAAGAGGGGTAACCCAAGCCAGTTCCAGAGAGGGAGGTAACTTCAGCTCTGAGTCAGTTACTATGGTAACTGAGTCTGCAACAGCTAGTCTGTAACAAGAACCTAACCTGGTCGGAACAGGTTTTATTCAATGAACCCCGAGTTTCTCCCCGTCTCCTCCCTCTTTCAGAGCCAGAAACGCGAGTTTCATTTCCTCATTCTTTCATTCAGTCCGTATCACGTGCGTGTTCGTGGATATTCACTGTTTTTCTGAATAAAAATCCAGGTTGTTTTAATATTATATGTTAGGTAGGCTATACTATAGCCTATAAAATGAACTATGTTGTCGAACATGGCATGTCTTTTAGTAGAGGAGCATCGAGATGAAGGGGCTACATTACTCCGCAGGGAACAAGGACTTACGTCAGGAGATGTTAATTTAATTAGGGCTAATTAATAACTAAACAGGATAAAGGTGAGAGGACATTTAGCCTATGTGTGTGACACCAGCATTATGTTGGGGATAAAGTGAAAGGCCTAATGCACATTCAAATAGACACTGAATGAAGTTTACTTTGTTTAATATGTCAAATAAGATTGAAATACCATGAGCCTAGTTTGTTCTTATATTTCATTTTGAGCTGTTTTAAAGTCGCTTTTCTTCTGTTTTCTCCTAATGAAAATACATTTCAGATTTAACACCATTCCACCAGTTTGGACCTGCAATATTATAATTGTTATCAAATATTAATTGAAAAGACTACATTAAGCACTGAAGCGAGCAGCTGTTTTCTCCTACACCACTCTCTTCTTTGCTGCTGCAGCAGAGATGTCCGCATTAAGATGTTGGCTATATTTCGAGATGGTTAAAGTATGAGGATCTCTTTTTTGTCACCTGTTGCCATGGTGAATTGTTGTATCGAGGCTCCATAAATATTGTCTTTTTATCGCCATGGTGCACGCACTGAACACTGAGTGAACCTACTCAGAGTTGATTTAACAAACTCAAATCAGCTGTTCTGGAACCAAAATCTTAGAGTTTCCCACCTGAAGGGAAATCCACTCAGAGTTTGTTGAACCTTCTTTCTGACACGGCCCCATTTTCAGTGCTTAAATTGTTGTCTCAAGTTGCTTTGCTTGTGATTTCATTGTCAGAAGCAGATGAGGTCACATAGTGTCTGGTCTAAGGGTGACCTCTTAAGTGTTCTTAAACGTACAGTATGTAAAATCCGCCGCTAGGGGGCTCTCAATCAATAAAAGATGACATCGAGGCGCTCTGTGTATCATGGGAGTAAAAACGAACGAACTCCGTGTTGAATCAAACCGGCGAAACCGACCTGAGAAAGACAATATGTGTACTGACGATGTATCCAAGTATAATTTACATGACGTTTTATATCACAGCAGCACATACAGCGACAGAACGGCAGCTTTCAGTAGCAGCTAGCGCTATGCCGCGGTCTTTGACGTAACATCTGGTGTTTCCTTGACAACGATCAACATTTCGTGTCTATCATGGCGGCTCATCATGGCGGCCGCCTACAAGATTAAGATTAAGATTAAGATTTACCTTTATTGATCCCTGCAAGGGGAAATTCTGTTTTTCATGCAACACACACACATAGGCTGATATATACACATGCACAAACAGGATCCTATGGACATGCACTAATGGAGAGATGTCAGAGTGACGGAGCAGCCCACAGCGGGCGCTCCTGAGCTGATGGAGGGGGGGGGGGGGATTTGGTGCCTTGCTCAAGGGCACCTCTGCAGTGCTCAGGAGGTGGTCTGGCACCTCTCCAGCTACCAGACCAATTTCCAGATTTGGACCGCATGGGACTTGAACCAGCGACCCTCCGGTTACCAACCCAGGTCCCTACGGACTGAGCTAATGCCGCCCCCCACAAGACACGTCCCGTTACAACTATAAAATTACGGATTTCTCTGACTTTGATAACTTTTGGAAATATTTGAGGTGATGTAAGTACTCAACCAAAAATATATATAACATGGGTTTAGTCCATTTTTAATTTAAGTTAGATATTTTAATGTAAACATTAGCATGCAATTCTACATACTGTACCTTTAAGTCAGTGTAAGTTAAAAACACAGGTACAGAGTTGTACTCTTGCTTCCAACTGCATGTGCTAAAACAATTCTAACTGAAGTAGAAAACCAGGATCTTTTTCCATCATAAATTTTTGAATGACATGAGAGCTGCACGTCGATGTCTGTCGGTGTCTACTTCTTATCGAGAGTGTTAGTATTTCATGCTGTCAGCTGCTGCTCTATTTGTTCTCTAACCAACAGGCAGTTGCACTTAATTTGTGTTGATGGAATGACTAACAGGAACACTTCTATCACATTAGGTATAAATACACAGCTGATGAAGGAATGCTGTTCTGCTGATTAGGAAAACACAAAGAAACGTGTACAAACACATGCACACATACACTTGAACTTAATGTTTTCACATCTGATCACACACACTGTACAGGCATTCACATGTTACAGATGCAGGCTTCACACATTCATGCAGATGTATATGCACACGCTCGCAGACATCAGTAGAGACGCTGGTAAACACTTAAATGCACAAATCCAAACACACAGTACATAAAGACCTATACGCACACAGACACACACAAACGTATGTAAACACTTTGTTTTAACTCTTTAGTTTCAATTTCAGTGAAGCTGTCTATAACACGTGATAAGCATGCCTATAGTACAATGTAATGTGCTATTGGTGCTGTGTAATTGTGGTTTGAAGCGCTATTTTAGAAAATTATTGATAACACATTATACAGCATTAAATTCTCACTACTAAGGAGGAGTTTAATATTTCATAACTGTGGATGGTCACTGACATTTGTCATTCTTGTGGTGGTACAAATCAGAAGAACATTTCAAAAGGCTGGGTCCTGCAAGTGACAAGTCCCCTCCTAAGGGTCTGGGGACTGCTGCTGCAGGACCCGGCCAAAGAAAAAGAATAGCCTCGCCCTCTCCCTTCACCCTACCCTCAAAGTGACAAACAGTGGTCTCGAGCGCCCCAAAACCCCGGCTGCAGTCAATAACCCCTGTAACATAACCAATACACAAACTCTCACACCACAACTTGAATACACACTTCAACACATTCAGCACATAACACTGCTCAATTTTCTCTTCTCCCTCTCAAGTCCACCTTACAAAGCACCATCTCTCCCTCCCCTTCTCTCTCTCTCTCTATCGTTTCTTTCACTTCTTGTAGCCTTTTTTATGTATTTCATATAGTTTTGTAATGTCTTTGCTGGTTGTAGTCAGTTGATGTGTGTCTGTTGAAGTCTCAGTATTTTGCTCTATCTTCATTTATTTATTTATTTTTATAATTGTATTTTGTCATTGCTATCCTCCTATGCTTTTTCTGTTTTGTATCGTCTGACCCCTTCTGCTTGTTTTTTGTGCTTTATTTGTCATGTATATGTCACCAGTTTGTCACGCTATTGCACCAAATAAAAAATAAAAAAGTAAAAAATAAAAATAAAAAAAAGAACATTTCAAAGACATCAGTCATCTCTTAACCAGAAGTTTGGTGGTTCGATGACCTGCTCCTGCTGCTGTGCCAGCGGTGTGCGAATGTGTATGAAAGGATGAGTTAATACTGATGGACACTTTACATACAGTGGCAGCCTGTGCCATCAGTGTGCGAGTGTGCTGCTGTGAATGGGTAATTGTGACCTGTGTTTAAAAAAAGTGCCTTAAGTGTTCAGAAGACTAGAAAAGCGTTAAACAAACTCAAGTCCTTTAACCATAAATGATTGTTATGATATAATGAAGTGATGGTAAGTTCAGCTTTTCAGCCCAAAGCATTTTTTGTATCAGACTCAAAACATGTTAATTTCTGCAATCAAAATGAACATTTTATATGGGGTGTGTATAGGACTTCCTGGGCTTTTGGACCCCGCTTAAAGTGGTCACTCAAGGAACTGCAGTTGTTTTACACTTCTTTATTGGCTTCATTTTTCACCTGAGGTTTCCGCTTGCTTATCACGCTTGGACTCCTTTTTCTGACATTATATGACTGTCTTCTGTTTATTCCTGTTGTCAACTACTTCTTATGCCAATTACTTCCATTTCCATTACCCTCATCTATATCATGAGCACCACCGGAAGCAGGAAAATCTGTTTGGAGCACAGTTTTTTTTCCCATTACTGTACATAATCCATATTTAGCACCATGGATACCAAAATTGCATAATAAGTGTCAGGATGAGGATTCTGTATTGATATTTTGCCCCTCCCCCGGCTATTAAGTCTGCATATACTTAAGTGATCCATGAGAAATGTATTACAAATTATCAAAAGGCAGTGCATGGGGGAATTTTATGAATAGGATTTTTTTCTCTGTTTTGTATGGAGAAAAAACAATACAAAAAAACCCTTCTAAAATCAACTCAACCATCTTGGTTCAAAACTAATTTTCCAGGTTTTACCGCTGATGAGCCAGTTCATTTTCTCACCATAACACTGAAATAATAATCTCGCTAAATATCACACCTCCATGAAACATGGTGATGTGTCCTTTATTGAGTGATTGACCTGTCAAACACTAAGTTTACCCACAAACAAAACATTATAAACACTTAATTGAAGGACATTATACTTTATCATGAACAAAAAACTTTAGTTGAAGCTAATTAGAGCAATTAGCATTCATTAAATCTCTGATGATAACGCATTATAAAAAGATCATTAGAACTTTTTGAATAATAATTGCACTAAGAAGAAGAAATGAGTTGCAACAGTTACTTGATACTTGACATTATAGGTGATCAAAACAGACTTTATAATGTGTTTTGCTTATGCCATAAAACTTGTTTATATAACTGGAGCTTGTAAATATAAGCATATTGCAATATATTATTTATATGGTAAGAATGTTTGATAGACCCATATAAAGTGGTATCATAGTCTACACACTCAAACATCACCATGTTTTATAGCCTTCATTGGTGTGTGACAGTGCTGTCACCACCACAGGCAGGAGGAGAAGGAGGAGGAGAGAGAGAAGAGGAGGGCTGTGTTATGCTGCATGGTGATTGGCTGTTTCCATACCAACGAGGGCGGGCCGCAGCCAGAGACTGGTGGAGGAGGAGCCGCAGGCTTGTTATAAAACACTTCTGTGCAGCAGTTTCTGCTCTCTGAGCAGTCTGTACTGTATCTCTGTCTCTTTATTTAGTCTGTCTTGTTATCTGGACAGTGAGGCAGCTCGCTGTGCTCCGTGCAGAGGACAGAGGGAGGGTGGAAGGGTGAGCTGTCAGAGTGACTCAAGGACAGGTTGGTCCAATTTACCTGTCTTCCTGTGGGAGCTGTCTGTCCATCACTGGGGCTGAGCTGCCTGCTACTTGTGGATTTATTTCTCTGTGAGTGTCACCTGGGAGAGGTGAGGGAAACCTGAGTGGAGAGGCAGGAGTCTGCTCCGTCCTTCCTGTCTGTGTGGATGACCTGTGCCCCTCTGTAAGTAGCTCTGCTGCAGACATATTCACACACATTCCTCATTTAAAGATATAAACCTTAGCGAAGTTCATATCTTGTGAGGGTCAGCCAGGGGTCAGGAAGGGCATAAACAGTGATACATTTAGCTGAAGTGAGGCTGAACTTGTTCAATGAGAGTGTTTATTTTCTTCATATGGGTTTTCTTAGTAGCTCATTGAACATCTCAGTGGATCTTCCTGCGCTTCACTGAGCTGTACTAATTGGCCAAATCAGAAGTTACATTTCTGGTCTGCAGCTTTATGATGAGGTTAGGCTCTAATGTGACTCTGTATGTAATAAAAAAGAGCAACATTGAAGACGTTTCATTTAAAGTGTGAAAGCACAGACATATGATTCCATCCTATTCTATCACTACACATATACAAAGTCAGTCTGTGGTTTGCCCCTTAATTACATAACATGACATCATTTAAAGTGAGTACAACTGGTTGATACTGATATAGGGGTAGATGAGGCTGCAGTTACCTCATGCGGTCTTAATTTGAAAAGTTTAACATTTCTAAACTGTTGCTCCTGTTTTATGCTCACCTCTGCAAAAACAATATCTAAGAACCACCTACAAGCACATCCAGCCCACCCACTCATCCACCTCTCTCCTCCCTTATGAGCCTCAGCATTACATGTAAACTGACACTGGAACGGTAGTAAGATAGGAAGGGCCACTCAAAATATACAGGAGTCTATCTGTATAACCCCTCTGCACACAGCACTGTTTACCTAAAGTATAAAGGCCTTCAGGGTAATTGGCTGTTCGGTGTGTGTGTGTGTGTGTGTGTGTGTGTGTGTGTGTGTGTGTGTGTGTGTGTGTGTGTGTGTGTGTGTGTGTGTGTGTGTCTGCCAAATATATATACACAAAACTGGTTCCCTTTTCTGTATCATTGTCATGCGTTTTTGAATCATGCAGAGTTTTGCTGCAGTGCTGTCACAAGAACAACGTGCTAGAGAGAGGTTACACTAATGTTGAACTTAAGATAATGTACAGGGACAATGTTTCTCCCTTGTTTCCATGTCTCGTTCTTGAATCATCAACTCCCCAGGACTTTTAGCCAGGGGCGTGCAGTTTTCGGAAGAAGCTAGAAGCAGAAGACTGGTTATTACAAAGTCAGAGTACACATCTAGGTAAAGGTGTACATTTTTGAAGCTAGTATTTCAAATATGACAATCTTCTTTGATATCATTGTTAACTGTTCTGAAATGCAGCTTGATAAGTGCAGCTAATATGAGGGAAACAGTGAGTGCTTAGTGGGAGAATTGGAATAGGTGATGCTAAGAACATCAAATGAAATTAGGCAAATAGGATTTTGTACAGTAGTAAATGTGTGAATGGGAGCATTGTTTGTTCAAGAGCTGTAATCCATCAAGAAGGATGCAATTTAAATACAGAGCTGTGCATTTGTTTTCCATTTATGGAGACTTCTTTATAAATAGACAAATAAGTATTCTGTTCTGATGCCTCTTGTGAAAAAAATATGACCATGTAATCTGGTCATACTCTTAATTAAAGTTACCATTATGACACTAGCAGAGCCAATGGTTACCAGTCTGTCATGATAAAAATACAGTTACATTTCACCTTGTGCTGCTTGGAATGGTTCTTACTGTACATTTGTGCTTGAAGTAGCAACCGTTTACTGTAGCATCCTGCAGCTGAAGCACAATGGCCATGTTTACATAAGCAGCTTATTATTGAGTCCCTGATTCATCACGCAGCCCTCAGGCCCACTCAGCCATGATAATGTGAAGATAGACCCTACCATACTCTACAACAATGGCCCTGGCACCCGCACTAAACACCGCTCACAGATGAACAAACACATGCAAATATTTGGTCAAACTAACAAATAGAGGACAGTTTGCGGTCCAAACAGCGCTAAGCCCACTGGCTGCTGTGAGGGAACAATTATGGAGATTAAATGTTTGAGGAGGCAGCCGTCTTTGGTAAAAATAAATCCATCACCTCCACAGGTCTTTACTATTAGTACAAGTTGTACTATGGCTGTATTCTACTTGTGAAGATTGTTTCACAATCAACAGCAACAACACCCACATTGGACATTTTGGCTCAGTGCTCAAGTGTTGTTGTGTTAAGAGATTATAAACTGCCTGTTGGCCAATGTTACAGTGCTTTTTCCTCTTATTGTTGCCACTTTGATTTTCAACATGTCGAATTTTCAAAAAAAGGATAACTGTGTTCCTGTTTGTTCTTGTTACTTTTCTTTTTCTGCTATTTGACTGCAAAAATGCACATGTAGCTTTATCGAACTGCTCCATTTACCCCAGACTGTACCATTTCACAGGTCAGTGCACAGTTAAATTAACTGGAATAAACCCAAAGTAAAGTGAGAGTTAGTAGAGCACACACTGATGTAGGAGTAAGCAGTGTTGGGTTTACATTCAGTGTTGCACACAAAAACTCAGCATGCATTCTTCTTCTTCCTTCCATTCTTCGTCTTTTGGACATTTCTATGTTTTCCATGCTTTTTAATCTGAACAAATGTATCCCCAGCTGACAACCACTTACTAGCTTGCATATGTTTAACAATTATCATTAAAACCCACCTCTTTCTGATTAAGCACATTATTTGGCACATCTGAGTTGCAGCTTGAGCATCATTCTGATCAGACCCTGCCTTTGTGTGTATAAGCAGCAGACACATACGACCCTGTGCCACTGTTGCTGCAGCCAGGGTCTCATTAAATGAATAATAAAAAAATGGCCAAAAGAACCTTAAGTGTTGCTGGGCATGCTTTCCTCACAAGCGCCCAATATGCTTCAAAAGCTGGTCACAGGTGGGCGAGTGGTATATTCAGCTGAGCTATCCAGCTCATTTAAAATAATCCACCCTATCTATGGCTGCCAATGCTTTTTATAGACTTATGGTTGTTTTCCGGCATCAGAGGAGGGACATGAATGTAGTGAACGGCACAGTCTGGAGAAGACAAGCTGTTTAATGATTGGTTTGGCACACTGAAGTCCAGGATCTGCTGTCCTAGGCAGAAGAATAACCAGTGTGTTCATTTTAACCATTATGCTCAGTGATGTGTGTTTAGATGCTTTACATAATTGCAGGCCTCTTTCTCCCAAGTTGCTAGTCTAGTGCCGCTGTTGTGATGGCTTATTTGAGGTTGGTTTGCACACTGACACAGGCAGAAGCCACCTTGGGAAATGTATAATGTGTTGTGTGCGGGGTGTGTAAGGTAGGCTGTGAGTCAAAGAGCGGCTCCTGTCAGAAGCAGGCCCATAAGCCAAAACCTAAAGGAAAAGTCCCAGCAAACAACACATCAGAATAAACACACACGTAATGTGACATGAATGTTTCTGACAGCTGTAAAGGTCTACCCTGACGTGAGAGAAAAATATCTTGCACTATTAAGTAATGTGTTACTAGTTCAATGGTCAGAGTGTTTTCGTTTAAAAGTGAAATAATATATAAGAAGTTTATGTATATTATTCATTAGTGTTAAAGTAAGGACTTAATGATCACTTATGGAATTGTAAAATAGAGACATGATATGAGGGTGGCCAGACAAGCCAGTAATTATCTTTTAACAATCTGTAGTGATCTCCAGGAAACAAAATGTTGCAGTGCAGGGATTAGTGTCAATAAAAAAATATCTCCAGAGGTGTAGAGTGTGTCACAATAGGCCTGTCAAGATGAACCAATACATTAATGCACAACCTCAAATCCAAATGCATTTTTTGTATTTTGGGGGTCAAAAAGGGCACTTCTGCTTTCTATACACAAATGTCAATTACTCAACTTGTTCAAAACACCCACCTCCTAAAAATATACCATGAAACAACTCTCTTTACAATACACATTGCATGTTCACTCTGAAATGTCGTGGCAGTAGCTCAGTGTGCAGGGACTTGGGTTGGGAACCGGAGGGTCGCCGGTTCAAGTCCTGGTGTGGACCAAAATACGGAAGTTGCTCTGGTAGCTGGAGAGGTGCCATGGCATTTCCTGAGCTCTGCTGAGATCCCCTTGAGCAAGGCACTGAACCCCAAACTGCTCTGATGCGCTCCTTGTGTAGCAGCCCCACTCTGACATCTCTCCACTAATGCATGTCCACAGGTCCTGTTTGTGCATGTGTGTGATTCGGGCCTGTGTGTGAGAAGCATGTACCTAATAATAAGTTATTTTTAGTAAAGTTTATAATGGTTGCCACTGGGAAGGTGCCAGATGAAGAAATTCACTGCCTTTGTTTACATTTCAAGATTCAAAATGTGCGGTATGTTTGACTGTCTAGGGGAAGCAGGATGACAATTTTCTTCGGAAAACACAACTTACACATGTAAAGGACAAGAGCAGCAAAGAGATCACAGCATCTTTGCCAGCTTTGTGTATGTGAGATGTTCTGCTTGTCAACAAATGCATGTTGTCTATGAGGTGGAGTATGTTTTACGCACTTTGTGCAACAGTGGGCACCAAAACCTTGTTCCTACATAATGTTGCTTTAAGGTAAATGCAGAGACAATCAGTCTAAGGCAAGTACAGCTATTGGTAGCTGAGTCACTTCCTCCAAAGCCCCAACCACTTGAAGGCAATATGGAGGGTTTGAATTATTAATCTACATTACCGTGAACCTATGTTGTGTGTCTACATATGCTGTATGTATCTTGTATCTGAGAGGAAAAGATGTGCACCATTAGCATATATAAATTCCATTAGTACATCACTGTGGGTGCTGCAAAACACATCTTGAGCAGAGAGCAGTGAGGGATATGTGAGAAACACATACATGGCCTGACTGCTAAGGTATACCAACATGGACCAATGGGATTACAAAACCAGAATAAAGTAATGACACTTGGAGGTTTTTGAAGTTTCAGTTCAATAAGCTCTGGCTGAACTTATTTCTTCCTGTCAGCAGGAAGTTCCCCAATCTAATTTTACAGAATGCCCTTTTAGTCTCCCTCCAGTTATTTCATGCTTTTAGTCACAACAGACGGCAATTAGAATGAGTCTGTCTGAGGACAAAAACAGTCTGTGTCACTGCTGTTTCCTCCAATAAAGAAAAAACAACACCCTCCCACTCTTTTAGTTTTTCTCTGTTGAATCTTCCTCGATCTCAATACTTGTTTCTCTATTTTATTTTTTTTCCCTCTTTGTCTCTTTCCTCATTCATCAAGCACAACTTGTTATTATTTATTCATGGTTTAATCACCTGCAGAGCTCTAGAGTCTGAGAGTGCAAGACAACATAGAGCGACAGAAGAGACATGGTCAGTATGAGTTTTCCCAAGCTTTAATCAAACATATTTAATATGTAGGAGACAGCCAGTTTCAAGCCTCATCCTGGTGCTTTGACTTATGCAGGTGATTTTCTGTTGGTTGTCTGCATCTTATAGACGGCTTTAAATGTCACCAGAAAACTGGAGGTCAAGACAACGTGATGTTTCAGACCACACAGCAACCTTCAGATTTTTATTCATACTTCACCCTTGGTGTTAAGTCCTTGCAGCAATTTTCCACTGTACTTAGCATAAATGTCAGGTTAGTCTTTCAGATTTCTCTCCCTCTGACCTGTACGCCCACCACTTCTTTTTCCATTGACTGCATCTGTGAGTAGTGCCAGAACTGGAGAGTTTTTAATCTGGTATAGCGCAGGCACTGTTGGTGCCCCAATGTGAACTCTTGCTCAGAACTGTACTTACTGTACACAGAATTTAAACATGATAATCATGATTACTCTGAAAGGTATAGGCCTCTCTAGGTACCTCTATATTTGTACCCTTAGGTATGAGCTCTGGATGTTACATGTGATTTTTTTTAGAACCTCAGTAACTTGCACTTGTTTAAAACATTGGAAAGAATTAAAACATTAGTTATGATACTGACCAAGAAAAATAGACAAACAATCCCTGCATCCAACTTTGAAGCCCACTTCTGCATCAGGGGAAACACCGCCAAAAAAGGAGAGCAATTAAACACCTGCTGCAGTCCTAATCATGAGGATCTTCTCTGCCTACTATCGTGCATACCTACAGGCATCGAATGGTGGAAAGGATGACATCTGCTCCAAAATGCATGTGCAATGATCAATTTTCATCCAGGCTTGATTACATCCAGGGATAGCAGAATGATGTGCCTGATAGAGGGAGGTTGTGATGTCTTTTGTGTCACCAAAACTTGGCTGTATCCTGGGGCCAGACAGCATTATATGATTTTGCTGCCAATGTGATGTAGTAGAGGATGGATGCCCGACCAGAGCCCGCCGGGACCCATCAGGGCCCCTTGGGGTATGGGTCCCAATGGGTGGGTTCTAGCATACATGGGTTTGAGCATACATTTATAAATGATGTTCAGGTTCTGGTTGGGTTTGGTCACATGGGCCTGAATATAGTCAGTCAAGATTGAACTTTGAACGACTTGTGAAAATGGGCTTGTCTGGCATATACAGTATGTTTACATGTGACAATTCCATTGATTGATGAATTGATTTAATGTTTGAGTGATTGATTGATTGATTGATTGATTGCTGTGTAATGCAGAAAGTTATACAAAGCATGACAGGTATGTGTTTAGTCATTTTCACCTTTTGACAGAAAAGACAGCTGAACATGGTGCATCGAGCAAATGTTTACCCCTCCTTTAGGCATTCCCAAAGTACTAAAACAATTGGCAAGCGCTACAGGCTGCACAGGATAACATTTATATTGTTTGATGTTGTTCTGCTAGATTCCTCAGAATGTGACCTCTTGGTCTCTAGCAGTCTAGTCAGGTATGACAAATAATTTTCAAGTGTCTTAGGATTTCAAGTATCTTGTTCACCATCAAGATGCAGCATGAGGTCAGACCCATGTCAGTAGTCATAGATAGATAAGCATGATGGCGAATCTTTATCTGAGTTCATGGCTCAAGAATGAGATTTCATGTTGGAATGAAGAAGTTAAGCCAGTTGTAATGGTTTTTAGGATGCCTCTATGCTACGTTAATTCAGGCACATTCTTACAGAGGCGATCTGAGCTCTGAAGGAGACAATGATGGAGGAATTGCATTAGGAGATTAGGATTTCTAACCCAGAGATGTTTTGTTCACGGATAACAACAACAACAAGAACAACAAAAACAACAAAAACAGCCCTATCAGTCATGTGAGGCGTTCAACTGCTAAAGAAATGCATGGTCATCCTGCAAATGAAGATTACCAGTAATTTTCATAGATCATTCAAAGAAAAGATGAAACGATTGCTGGTATGGTGAACTTTTATATTTTAAACCAATATGCAGAATTTTCTTGACCAAAAAAACAGTTGAATTTATAAAATATGTTCCAACATCTCCCCAGTAGCGGCTGTGGCTCAGTTGGTAGAGTCGGTCGGCTCTCAACAGGAAGGGTGGTGGTTCGATCCCCAGCTCCTGCTGCAACATGTGCGATGTGTCCTTGGACAAGACACTTCGTCAGCGGCGTATTAGTGTGTGTGTGAATGGGACTGGTTACTTCTGATGGTCACTTTACATAGCAGCCTCTGCCATCAGTGTGCGAATGGATACTTGTGACGTGTGGTGTTGAAGCGCTTTGAGTAGTCAGAAGACTAGAAAAGCGATATACAAGCTCAAGTCCATTTACCATTTACTAGTAACTGAAGTTTTTTTTATGTCTAAATGCCCATAGTCTGGCCCCGACATCTAGACCAGACCAGTAGCAGGGAGTAGATGAAGGAATTAATGAATTCATCCTGAATAAACTTTGTGGAAAAATAAATGTGATGAGTTATTGCAAAATATTGTGTATGATTAGCTATCCCCAAACAAAACACAACCACCACGACATGTGTGGCCTGGATGCATAAACCATGGTGGCCTGTGTTACAATAGGCCAGTCAGATGTTGACCCCTATACTGTTGTTATTCACTCGCAGCCAATGGCCACAGTAGGTCTACTGTTCACACCGGGACATGGGGTGACATGTAGACAGACACAGAGAGACGCACAGAGGGATTTATTGTTGCTGTCAACACTGTCGCCAATTTTGCTGCGAGTGACAGCTTCATTATTTCAGCTTCTCTTAAAGTGATCCGAGGGGAAAAAAGTCTGAGGAGAAGTGGTTTGCTGTGCATTTGGCTGTACTTGTTTCTGTACGTAAGTGTTTCATTAAGACTTCTAAAAGAACAAGAAAAGTAATTAGAATACACTTTAATAACCGTTAAACACTCTGTACATAGCATTGTAAAAAGCAGCTTGAATTGGTTTTAATTCGGTTTGAAGCTCATTAAATTAAGCATAACCACTCGCATTTGAGTCGAAAATGATATATTTTGGTATTATAAATTCTGATGAAAGCTATATATTTGTTATTTTTTGTTAAATTCTAAGTAATTATAAATGTCTAATTAAGATTGTTCTATAATTTGGCCCTCTGGCAGTGAGAATAAAATCAATGAGGCCCTCTTGGTAACTAAAGTTGCCTGTCCCTGCTCTAAAGACTGTGCAGCATACCCTTTTAAGAAAAGCATTCAGGAAGATACTGATGTTCACAGAGAATAAAAGCAGAAGGCTTAAGTCAAATACAGCTTTAGTCCATCCTAACCTCTTTGTCTAAATCAGTCAGGGTTGTGTAGGTCAATAGACAGACTGGTTTGTCAAACGTATGTCCCTCTGACTGGTTTGACAAGCTTTGTTTGGAGTTCATGAGAATATAATCTGACAGGGATCTGACCAGGTTACATAAGGCTCTGTGTATTGTGGAATAAACAGAGATATGATCGTCCACAAACTCAGCTAATGCACAGGCCTCATGTTTATTTAGTTTTTATGACATTTCCTGAACCATAAATCTGTCTAATGAAAAAAGGATCCCTTCCAGATGACTGGGGTATACTGTATAAACTACACAATTAACAACCAACAAAGCAGTTTCTTTGAGGCTAATGACCCTTTTGGTCTTTAGTGTATTTTATTGTGAGTGAAGCCTGTAGCTTCCTCAGGTTCGCCCAGGAATGATGTACTTCATTTATTTGTTCCTGCAACCTTTTATTTATTTTATATACTTTTATTAATCCCTGAGGAGAAATTCTGGTTTGCACTCTGTTATTGAGAAACATGCTTCTCACACACACATGCACAAACACGACCTGTGGACATGCATTAATGGAGAGATGTCAGAGTGCGGTGGCAGCCCCCTGAGCTGGTGGGGGTTCGGTGCCTTGCTCCTCGGCAGTGCTCGAGAAGTGGTCTGGCACCTCTCCAGCTACCAGACCAACTTCCATATTTTGGTCGGCATCGGGACTTGAACCGGCGACCCTCCGGTTCCCAACCCAAGTCCCTACGGACTGAGCTACTGCCGCCTCAACGTGACCCTGACGTGATTTGAACACGCAACCATTTGATCTGGAGTCAGACGTGCTACCGTTGGGTCACGAGGTCTCGGTTTCCTAGGGGCGTAAATATTGCGGCTTGAAACGGCCGTCTGATAGGGCTAAAGATTTAGATCCTAATATAATATACCCTGGTGAGTTGTCAGATTGTAATCAGCCTTAAACTTAATGACCCTAACAGCTGTGATATTTTATTTCAGTTCCCTACAGAGATCCTGGATTATAGCCTGAAACACTGCAAGATGTGAAAATATTCTTTAAATTCCGTAATTTCAAGTTTTTTTGTTTTTTTTTGCAGTGGATGTCAACACACCCAACTTCTATCAAGAGTCTTTTATATGTTATCTCCATGATACTATGTGTGCATTGTTACTGGAAAATGGCTGGATAATGACAGCTAAAATTGGATGAGCTTCATTAAAAACCAAAACAACACCAGCTGTTTAACAGTTCTTCTCTTTCACCACTCAGGTTTCTGTGAAACAGCCCCATCACCACCATCTCCTTTAGGGAAAGTGTGTTTTTCATGTGTGGGTGTGTGTTTCTGTGTATGTGTGCCCCAGGAGTCAAACAGGCAAAGTCATATTTTTAGTCCATATGAACTACTGGAGCACACAGTAATGTAACCTCAGGCTCAAGGTCAGTTCTATCGCATATAACCCAACACACACAGATGACAGACAGATGTGTGCATGCGCTTCTGTATCGCTCGCTTTCTCTCTCTCTCTCTTTGTCCAACAGTAAGGGAAAAAATGCAAGGTATGAGGAAATAAAAAACAAATAAAAGAAGCCATAAGAGGATTTTTTTTGACAAAGAATGTGCCTTAATATTGTTTTGGAAAAGGATTATGCAAGCAATTTTAATATTCTTAGTCAAGTGTTTCAATGTGGAAAGCTTCTTGTTTGAGGATATCAGATTAAATAACCTCCCTTAGGTTTTTGTTTCTGCTTACGTTTAGTAGCCAGCCTTCTCGATTGTGCAACTGTTACTGCATATTGTGACTGCTGTACAACACTTTTGTTGGAAAGAAATGTGGTGCTGGACTTCCTTTTAATAACCAACATAAGTTGTTAACAGTTCTCATTATTATTAGGGCTTTGAAAACACAACAACAGGAATGTAATGCTTTAGTAAGAAAAGAGCAGATTTCTGTACTTAAGAAATAACATCTAGGTGCAAGGTCTCATTAAAGGGCCAAGTATGGATTATACATACAGTTAATGTTACCAATAATAAAACAAATTCCCAAAGTAAAGGTAATGTAGATAGTGCTGTAGTTTAAGGTAGTGTAAAGGTAACTGTTACTCACCAACTCACTGTATCCAGCATCCTTCTCTCTCAGCCTAGCAGTGACTTATTTTCACTGGCTTAGCTAACAGAAATTCATAACCAAGGCTATCTGGAATTCTTCATGGAAACTGGTTTGATCGCCAAATATAACTAGCTTAATATCAAAGACTTATTTTGATATAACTTGTGGAGGCAGGGAATAACACCGGTGTCCTTTCTGTTGTTGTCAGAGCTACTGGAGGGTTTCACTTCATTCTCACCAAAACTTCTCTGCATGTAAACAAACGAAGGAATCCAACTCAGTTTTTGGACGCTGGCCCCTTCATGTTAGCATGTCCCACTTTTAGGCCAGGTGTGCCCCAGCAAGTCCATGCAGTGGCCGTGTGTTCATGACAGACTGCATGTGATGTGCAAATCATCTTTCCATCTCTACATTTTATTTATTTCCTCTCTGCATGTCTTTCTTTGCCCCCTCCACTCTTATTCCTCCAAGAGTTCACAGCTTGTGTTGGCAGCCCGTCTGGCTGTCAGGACCAGGAAGCTGCCATGCCAGGTTTCACTTGACAAACACAGTGGTCTCAGTCACCGTTTGAGGGCTAATGGTTCGCCCTGACACTGTGCCAGAGATTCTCGCTTAACTTGCCTCTCAGGGTCAGTCATTCATTCTCTTTTAACAAACTGGACGGAGAAAGAAAATGAAACAGAGAGAAAAATATTCGCCTGGAGGTTTGAATCTCAGCGTGTGTGCTCTTGTACTCATAACCCAGCATGAGTCACAGTTGTGTATCTTCATGCCTGTGCTGTATGCCTTATGT
This sequence comes from Tautogolabrus adspersus, assembly GCA_020745685.1. Lineage (NCBI taxonomy): Eukaryota > Metazoa > Chordata > Actinopteri > Labriformes > Labridae > Tautogolabrus > Tautogolabrus adspersus. Next base: position 7,006,566 of record CM036538.1, on the reverse strand, counting down.
ACTGTAGATATATTGTTGAATTTGTAATTAATTTTTTGATGACTATGCCCACTGACCTCTATAAATCCATGAAGCCATTCTAAACAATCAGCTGGCCCCGTTCTAAATAAGCACACATGAGAGGAGTTGTGTATTCATTTAACCAAAGCTGACATGGGTCACTGGATCACAGACATATGGCTATTTGCTGAATCAAACACACCCCTCCTCAATCCCCCCAAAAGGCAACAAGCACTGAACTGTTGGTCAGTGGTCAAAAGGACAATATTTGCAAGTTCATGTATTTACCATTCCTCCCACTGCAACAGACATGTGTGCCGTTTACAGGGTTTGCATTGGCTTATGTAACTAGGTTACTAAGGTCCATCTCTGCAATAATGTTATTTGTTCAACCTTGTAAATGATGAACATGGTTTCTGTTATCAGGGTAGTCGATTTGAAGTACCTTAAATAGGCTACTAGATTTCCTCTGGTGAAGCACAATGTCAGCCCTAACCTAGCAACCCGGTTTCTGTGAACTTAAAAATAAATCACAGAGTCCCAACACCCTTGGTAAGTTTTGGTATGTCTGTCAACTTCTAAATTCATGCATGCCACATAATGCAGTTTACAAAAATGACATGGTAGGTTTATGCAATGTTGATGGCAGATTGTATCCTCTGATACTTAAGCCAGCATGCTACCAAAGCTTATGTTGGCTCAACAACAAAGATGATCCCAAATGTTTCGGACTCACTAGACAGGGATAATCCTGTGAAATGTTGAAAACATATCCTTGATGGCTACTTGCATGCCATGTGTATTTTTATATACACAGCAGGGGCGGCTGTGGCTCAGTTAGTAGAGTTGGTCATCTCTCAACCAGAAGGTTGGGGGTTCGATCCCCAGCTCCTGCAGCAACATGTCTGATGTGTCTTTGGGCAAGACACCTAACCCCAAATTGCTGCTGCTGCTTTGTCAGTGGCGTATACATGTGTATAAATGGGATTAGTTACTTCTGATGGTCACTTGACATAGCAGCCTCTGCCAGCAGTGTATGATTGGGTGTGAATGGCTAGGTGTGATATGCAGATATGAGTTCTTTGTCAGAAGACTAGATAAGCGATATACAAGCTCAAGTCCATTTACCATTTACCATATTGCAGAAAAGAGAAAGGTCTGCACACTCTTCAGCCCCCAGTTACAAACTTTATTTTAATCAGGGCAATGTTTCGATACAAAAGATCTTCCTTCAAATAAAGTAGCTCATTGGGAGATGAACCTTTCTATTTTTTCTGCAGTTATTACATTTTTTGTCCTGCACCTGTATGTATTTAGCTTGAATGTGCGCACACTAGTTTACTCTTTTTGTTGTGTATTTTTATTGGCACAGGAAAAAACATCTTTGACAAAAAGCAAGCATGCAGGTGATGATATATACAGAAGACAAGAATATAAAGAAACATCTCCATGCTTGTGAAACAGTGTAGAGCTTTGGTCCAACTGTAACTACTGAATCTTATCATAGATCAGACAGTATTTTCTTCTCATACAATGCTCTCTTGCTTAACGTAAAAATAGCTTCAAAAAATGATGTTATGTAAAAAAAATAACTCAAATAAAATGAGCTATAATTTGTGTAGTGAACCTTAAATGAAAGCAGAAAGTCTAATGTTTTCCAACTTTGATTTCATTTAAGACCCAATTCACATTATCAAAAAATGTCAACATCCAGGTGGTGCATGAGGCATTTATAAAACATGTTGCATGAAATGAATGGAAGGTCGGAAACCGAATACTTTCAGACTATTTATACTAAGTATGACATCACATGTAGTGCTACTTACCACTGTGAAAGGCATCTTTGTACATGTTCTTCTTGTTCTTCATGTTCTTCTTTGACCGCTGACATTGCCTCTGTTAAGATATAAAAGTGAAGGATTGATTAGGAGGTCAAAGGTTACTAGGTCAGACAGTCATACACTAACACACACACAACCCAGTAGGTCTAATTTACAACCTAACTACATTGTAGTGACGTCAGTTACAAGTTGGCCTACAACTCTATTTTAAACAGACTTCTGATATTATCTAGACTACTGATAATATAATCACACAGCCTTCTTGGTGGAGCGAGAAGCACTCAGTGATCTGGACTTCAAAGCATTTTCAGCTGCACAGCTGTTCTAAAGTGACAGCCTCATGTTGGACAATTTAACGATACATAAGCACAATTACATATTAAAGGTTGCACTGACTCAGTTTGCATTACCTCCGTTCAGACACTGCTGTACCATGCCATATAACTGTTTCACAGAAACCTGAGTGGTGAAAGAGAAGAACTGTTAGCTGTTTAACAGAGGTCTTCTCTTAGCAGGTCTTTAATCTGTGATTTAAAATGTATGTATGTTTTTATTCTTATTCCTGCAAGGCTTAATTTACATTTTCTTGGTAAAGGTCTAATTTTCTTATTGTACGGGTGTTATTCTGATCTCTGTAGGGGTTTCTTTTAAATCTTAATACATAGGATATAGTCTACATGGGTGTGTCTGTGTGGGAGGGGGGCAGCGGGAGTTGTTAGTATGTTTCATGTCATTTGTGTGTCTTGTAAGATGCAACTGGATGCTTGAATTTCCATCAGGATAAATGAAGTATCTATCTTTCAGTGTTGATGAACTATGCACAACATTTTTATGGTTATCATAGATTAATTATGCACCCCACACATGTATTACGGCATTCAAATAATTTGAGCAATGATTTGTGCCTCACGCTAGACTATAAATACCATTTTGAATACCTTGACATTACAATTGCCTACACTGCAAATACACAAATCTATGAGAAATTAAAATTAAAAGAAGAATAATAAGACTTTTTCCAGAACATTTTATTTTCCTCAAGTGAATGAATTAAACTTCTGGAAAGGTTTTAGCAGTGCTGTCACTCTAAATATTAAATCCAGTTCAGAATCCTCTGTATCATTTTCTCACTTTTCAATCTTGAAAAGGGGGCGGCTGTGGCTCAGTTGTAGAGTCGTCGTCTCTCAACCGGAAGGTTGGGGGTTGGATCCCCAGCTGCTGCAGCAACATGTCCGATGTGTCCTTGGGCAAGACACTTAACCCCGAATTGCTCCCGCTGCTTCGTCGGCGGCGTATGTATGGGATTAGTTACTTCTGATGGTCTTACTACATAGCGACCACTGCCATCAGCGTGTGAATGGGTAGGTGTGACATGCGGTGTAAAAGTGCTTTGAGTAGTCAGAAGACTAGAAAAGCACTATATAAGCTCAAGTCCATTTACCATTAAAATAATACAGAGACATGTAGGCTAATTTGCATATAGCCCTTTTGAATCATCACATACCTGCAATAGAACGCCTCCTTGATTTTTCATGTCTCCAGATGGCCAGGGAAATAAGTGACAAATATGTTGAGATACTGCTTTATAGAGCAAGGTATACCCGTCTTATTTCCCCGCATACAGTTGCCTTCGCAAGACCCTCTGAAGTAGCTACACTGTTCAGAAAAGAAACCACAGGTGAAGAAACGCAGACCAATGCAGTGGTCAACGCTTTGATGCAGTGAGTTTGCTTCCTAATATGTGGCTTCAGCATACTACAAAGATTCACAATGCTGGGCCTACTCTGTACCGCCTCAAATGATGGTTCAGTTTATCAATCAATCAATCAATCAATCAATCAATCAATCAATCAATCAATCAATCAATCAATCAATCAATCTTTATTTGTATAGCGCCAATTCATAACAAGTGTTATCTCAAGACGCTTTACAAAAAGCAGGTAAAGGACCTTACTCTTTGTCTATTAATATTACAAAAATGTATTCAGCTACTCTGGTCCTAACCCCCCGGGATATTTTTTAATGGTTGTTTACTTCCAAGTCTACACTTCTATCTATCTTTCCAATCTCTCTGTATAATTCACAGCAGTAATGACATAGTCCAAAATAATGATACATGAATCTGCCTGTATGGACACAAATTCCCCTTTTTTTAAATTACCGAAGATACAAATAATTCAACTTTGCCATTTGGTCAACACTGGCGTTTTTATTCCAGACTCCATGTTTGAGTTTTCCACAACTTAAAGCACAATCTAACCAATAAGTCCAATGCTGTTGTATGAAAAAAAATGATTTCATGTTTTTGATTTCCTTATTGTGAATACACACATTGATATAATCCTTGCATGGCCCATTTTTCCTTTTTAATTTTTTTTGTTTGTTTTTTTTCATTTATTTATTTAAAGGACAGTGCACATTAATCAACATTTCTGTAAATGTGCCAGTGTTAGCCAGCAGGCTAATTTTCAACTGTAGTCCTTTGGCAACATGTTAAGCTAGGCACAGGGTGCCTCTGTATTTCTCCAATATATATTTATTTGCTTTTTCGTAATAGCTTATTAAATTATAAGCATTAGTGGAAAGTCCTGACTCTTCATTTTGGTATTGGATTAGCATCAAAGGATCAGTATATGTTAATCGTTAGATCCATGGTGTGAATTTGGGTGGCAGTAGCTCAATCCGTAGGGACTTGGGTTAGGAACCAGAGGGTCGCCGGTTCAAGTCCCGATGCGGACCAAAATATGGAAGTTCTCGAGCACTGCCGAACCGAACCGGTGGGGCTGTGGGCTGCCACCGCACTCTGACATCTCTCCATTAATGCGGTTTGTGCATGTGTGTGATTCAGGCCTGTGTGTGTGAGAAGCATGTCTCTCAATAACAGAGTGCGAACCAGAATTTCCCCTCGGGGGTTAATAAAGTATATATACAGTATAAAAAAAAAAGAATGTTGTGCTCATTGTGATCTATCAGGTCATCTTTCTGACACAGCAAAACTGGTATATTGTAAAGACAGGAGACCACAGTGAGGTTCAAGCCACTCTAGACAAGGGAATGTGTGCTGGCTGTTTGAACATGAGCGGCTAGAGTCGGTCGCCACTCAACCGGAAGGTTCAATCCCCAGCAGCAACATGTCCGCTGTGTTCTTGGGCAAGACACTTAACCTCCAGTTGCTCCCGTTTCTTTGTCGGCGGCGTATGAATGTGTATGAATGGGATAAATTACTTCTGATGGTCACTTTACATAGCAGCGTCTGCCATCACTCCGTGAATGGGTAGGTGTGAACTGCGGTGTAAAAGCGCTTTGAGTAGTCAGAAGACAGAAAGTGCTATACAAGCTCAAGTCCATTTACCATTTACCATTACCGCAATCAGGTCCAGTAATCAAGTTAAAGCTGGATAAAGGAAGGAAGTACATGCTAGCAGCCTGCTTAATGCTCAAGATAATAAACTGGCTGTTATTGGAAACACTAACCCAGTTGGGGTGTCATTTAGATATGGGCAGTGGACACATGCAGCCAGGCAATTAGTGTGCATTTTGATGTTAGTGTGCATTTGTGTGACTTGTGCATGTGTAAATGTCATGTTTCTGATTAGGATTCAGGCAGCCATGTCTTGCAGAAGTCTGACATCATGTAGGAATCGTTCACAGAAAGTAATATCCTGATGGGTTATTGAGGCATAAAAATAACAGCAGGGAATGGGAACCATGCTGTAATTGAACCCACCATACACACCTTTCACACTAATGAGCAGAAACACACACACACACACACACACACACACACACACACACACACACACACACACACACACACACACACACACACTCACACACATATCCCTGTCAGTGAAGAAGAGTGATAACTAACTAGTAGGGTTGGCTGTGGGTGTGTAACCTACTGAAAAGAGTCGATATTTATCAGATTCTTTCCTGCTGCTTTCTGCCTCATTATCAGAAGACACAGACGACAGTCTTTGGCTGCGCATGAAGATCCAATGTAGCTCCACATCACGATCTGCAGCTTGTGTCATGTAGGCAGTGTACCACGGAGAGTTTATTTGTCAGTTACTTGGACATATTGTGAACTTAATGTTCTGTACCCGATGAAAATAGCTAACTTTTAAAACTTTTTTTCCAATTGACTAAGACACAAGGAAACTTCATCTGATTTAAGTTTGTATAAAACTCTCTCTCTCTGCCCTTTTATTTCCAGAGTTTGCTCCTAAGCACCATGAACAAGATGAAGAACTTTAAAAGGCGCTTCTCTCTTTCTGTCCCCCGCACTGAGACCATTGAGGAGAACGAGTTCACCGAGCAGATCAACCAGCTCAACATACACCACACACAGGGTAAGAACCTTTATTTCTCCACTTAAACGTTTTTTTTTTTTAAAAGGAGGTGAGTTTCAAAATTTAAACTATGGGTGCTTGTTAGGAAATAGAAATAGAGAAAAACCTTTCAAACATCCATCATATAAGACAGGTGCGTAGGAGAGAAATGTGTCTATTAAAAACTTAAAGGTAAACTCTCTCACATTGTCTAACTTGCAAACAAACATTTAAGATACGATAAGATAATTCTTTATTGATCCCCAGTGGGGAAATTCAGAAGAAGAAGAGCATGCATATGAGTACAAATAAAATAAGAATATATAGGAATAAATTAAAGATAAAGGTACTGTGTATTTACAACAATTATAAGCAAGTATTAAGTAAACTATACACCAATTAAAATCTTAACTGTACCCTAAAAACTATACAGGACATTGAGACACATTAAGTGGCAAGTTGAAGTTAAAGTGACTAGTTATGAAATAAAGTGACAGAGTTGAAAAAGCCGACAAAAGTAAGCAATACATCAAAATAAGCATCTAGAAGTATTATGACATGAGGGACAGAGTCCAGGGTGTGTCAGTGTGACAGCCACAGTGAGGGATGTCAGTGTTCATGATGAAGACAGACTGTAGGACCCACTGCTGTTGTACAGTCTGATAGCGGTAGGCACAAAGGAGCGCCTGAAGCGCTCAGTTTTGCACCTGGGGAAAATGAGACGATGGCTGAAGGCCTCTATTGGCAACGTTTCGGTACTAGACCTTCATCAGGCAAAATGTGGGGCTTTTTATTTTACGTTTATGCTTGTCAGGAAATGACATTCAAGGTAAAGGTCAAAGGTGGTCCAATCTTTTTTTTTAAAGAATTGATCAAGTTAAATGTGGAATGGAAAGGGGTCATTTTGACATATCCATAGAGAACAATCACCTTAGCCTGAAGAAGTGTTTGAGCATCTTTTAACTTGTTTGGGGCTGTTGACCCACACAGTTCTGTGTCTCTGTTTTTCCTGGACTGTTTGCCACAACAAGTTCTCTGAATCATTTTATGTTTGACCTAGATAAATGGTACAGAGCTTATTGAGCACTGGAATTTGATTTTAAATTGTGCACCTTGATATCATTCATACAGAAGGCTCTATTGTATTCAACAAAAAATGGCCTACCGTGAAAAAATCAGGGAAAGTAACTTTTTTTTGAATCATTTGCACAAACTTTGCCCAGTATAAAGAATATGTTACTGTAAAGAATGCACGATAGTCACCTTTTACACTTGTTTGTTCTGTTGGTTGCCATGCAAACCCACTTTTTCGGACTGCCCTCGTATCTGAGAGATTACAGTTTTTGGCAGGGTGGCCACTGTGGCTTACATTTTAAAACTACTAATCGAATGCTTAATTAGGCATAATTAAACCCCCTAAACGCTGAGCTCTACTTCCTTTGTCTTTTGGACCCTGCATGAATGAGCAGCTTATCTCTAATAATAGAGCACAAACTGCAATCTCATTCTGGGTTTTAATACCAAATACAAAAGCCTTCCTTCCTTCTGTGTCTATAGTGAACCCTCGCAGATTAAATGGGGTTTTTCCGGCTACGACTGTTACCACCACGGGCGCTATGCAACAGAGGATCAGCAGGTTTCAAAGGGAAATGAGGGCTATGTAGGGATAAGTAGGGGTAGATAATGCAAAAGTACTGAATGCATCGAGAATGAGGTTTTCTAGTATCTCTGGTTTATTATGTAGAGATTGACTGTGAAGATGGTTCAAAGAGATGGAATTACAGTAAACTTTTATATGTATATGTATGCGTCTTTAAATCCAAGCGCCAACACGACGGTTCTTTTCTTTAAGTTGAGCAGAAGGGCTTAGATTTAATGCTTTATACTGAGAGTCAAGGTGAAAAAAGCCACTAAAACATCCACAGTCAATAGAAAGAGCGAAGTACTCTAATCTAGTTTTTTTATCAGACCTGCTTGTACAGACAACTCTTGATTCAGCTAATTATAATCAAGAAACTAAAGCTTCAGACACTCGTGTGGATGTCAAGCTCATTTAAGTGAGAGTGATCTTCTGCTACCTGAATGAGAGCAGCAGCTGGACGTGCCATTTAACCCCCCAGAGTAAATCTGTGTGCATCACTGTCTGCTCCTGAAGGTCAGAGAAATGATAACCAGACACAGACAGACAGACAGACAGACAGACAGACAGACAGACAGACAGACAGACAGACAGACAGACAGACAGACAGACAGACAGACAGACAGACAGACAGACAGACAGAGAAAAAGGAGACAAAGACGCAGAGACAAACAACTCAGGGAAGAAGAAAGGAGACAAATAGTGTGTGTGAATGAATCCCAGAAGCCATCTGATTTCTACACCTCCTCTCAGCTTTTTTTTCAACTCAATTTCCTAACTCTCTCTTCTCTTTCCAACTTGTAGAATATCATTGTACTCACTCAGACAGTATATGCAGCATATCAAGCAGTTAAAATAAAGACAAATGGAGACAGTATTTATCTACCAAGAACATGTTCATCAAATAGTCAGCTTATATTTTTATTAATAAATCCAGTGAACATTTTGAGTAATGTTATGTACAGTGTGTTACTTAGCAACGAATGACTATAACTCCACAGCTATTTGCCGTAACTTTCTAGTTTTATTTCAAATTCAATAAAGCTGTCACAGTTATTACATTTAAAAAGCACTCTTACTTTACGTGGAATAGCCGACAACTACATGAAGGTTTATTAACATCCGATTCAGCGTGTGAGGTTACGCTAACGCACAGTAGCACTGTGGGAGAAAGAATTGCAGTAAACACACACACAGCCTTGATCTTTCTGTCTTGGAAATACCGACATTATTTTTTCCCTCCTCGAGGTAAAGGGCAAGAATATAGTGGGCAGTTGTAGTCTCTGCAGAGGAAGGAAAACCTGGTCCTCCGCCAATAATAGTAATTCTGTTTTCACGAAGCACAAAGACAAACAACACGCTTCTACTGAAGTAGTTGCCAGAGACCCAAGCACATGTAACCCAGGTGCAGACCAAATAGGAGCTACTCCATCCAAACAGCCAACCCTTGATTTTTAATCACAGCCAGCTCCACGATCTGTAGGCGGGGAAGAACTAAACAGATTGATTACAAGGTATAGTTGAAGAAATGTTTCCCATATCAACTCTGTTGAAAGTAATTAGCAAAATACCCACATATTGAGAGCTGTGTCCTCTCACATTGCTACAGTGACACTAAATAATGTGTACATTAATATGAGTATTGAAGTAAAAACAAGTACCACTTAAGTCTCTTTCCTAAGTAACTAGTTACTCTTTCATAGTATTGACTACTCGTAACTTTAACCAGTTACTAATTTTCAGTAACTTGCCCAACACTGGTTATGAATGATTTAGGTATTGTTTGACATTATTTGGAAGCTCATTAGCTCAATTGCAGAGTTGATTATAGCTTAGCTAAGTGTAAAGTCTGCTCCATCTAATGGTCAGAAATGTGTGTTTTTAAAACAAATGAGATACAACATGTAGGCTAAATGGTTGAATTTTTAACATTATATAGTGCCAGTCTAACTGTTTCCCTTTTTTTAGATTCTTATTTAACTTACTGACATTTTTAATGTATCAGTGTTACAGATGAGGGGTTCCAAACAGCTTTAAAATGGCCGCAATTCTGAACCTAAAAGGACTTGTCTGGGCTCAGAAACCACCACTCAGAAACACTTACCACAAATGACAATTGTGCTCTTGTGATGCCTAACTTTAGCTGATTAGCTGCTTTTAGAAAATGGTTCTACAGAGCAACAAAGACCATTTTTACAGGTCATCATAACACTTGTTTGCATGACTGGGTACATGTAGAAAGACCCAAGGTTTGTATACATCAAAGATGCATTGAGATCCAGTTGTATGGGCTATATTGATAATACGGCCTTCATGTGGCCACATTCTTGGGATGAGAACATGAATGAGTCTTGGGCCACACTGAAGAACTACTCGGTCTTTGTTACCAGGACAATGAAGAGGCTGAGTAACTGAGCACTCTTTATTCTTGCATGATTAAATGTGTTTTTGAAACTCTGCGATGTTAGTATTTCTCATTTCAATTCGAACATGGGCAATTGAAAAAGGTTCATAAAAAGACGGACATATTGCATCCTATTTATCCTGGACAAGATGATTTATGTGACCCACATCCAGTTGATCAAAGTGTAGAATAAAGCAGCACAGTGAGGATACAGACGTTATTCCAGCAAAGTATTGTGAAAAATGTGGACCCATCTTTCTGTTTGTCACTGCTCACACTCCTTCATTATAATACACAGGAGCCCTGCAGGGCTATGTGTTCAGCTCAAAATTGTGAGCAAAGCCTTGTGAGACAAAGACCCACTACCATGTATCAGAGGAAATGAGGTGGGGAAGGGAAAACAATTTCAGGTTCATGGGAATCAGCATCACAAGGAACCTTGCCTGCACATCACACGTATGATCACTGGTGAAGACCGCTTTGAAAAGCTGTATTTCTTGAAAAATAAATTAAGAAGAAGTACTTAAAAAAACCTGTAAACCTGAACAAAGAAGCAATAGAGAGCTGGAATATGATGTGCATGGTCCGGGACATGAGGCTCTGCACCAGGTGATTAAAAGCCGCATAATATCAGTGCTACTTATCTACCATCAGCAGTTATATTGCTGAGATCAGGAGTTTCTTCAGAGCCCAAGGGATAATTATTTTTGACCCAAGTCCCATCTTTTAACATGGAGGAGTTGTGATTATGACCTATACTGCAGCCAGTCAGCAGGGGGAGCTCAAAATATTTTGGCTTTACTCCCAGGCAGCTGTTTCTCCGCCCATCTTTATACAGTATGCAGATTATGATATATGTTTTCTGTTTGTATTATTGAGTTATTAGGCAACTTCAACATGCATTTCGTTGTACAGTAAAATGACATAAATTACCCTTCAAGTCAAGTCAAACTTTTTATAAAGCACATTTAAAAACAGCAGCAGCTGACCAAAGTGCTTTACAACGCATTAAATAAACAATATAACCCTTGAACCTTGTTTTAACTGTAAAGATAATGGGGAAAATGTATCTTTGATAGCAGATTTTAGCCATTATGCCATATATATTTTTGATGCCCTACACATATAAGCATGCTCAGGTTAGTTCTTTGCAGCCTCATTATTGGACTGATAGTTCAATTCTCTGACATGGTTTTTAACACTTAAAAACAAGAGCAGCTGGACCACACTGACAAAGACTAGGATAGTCAGTCTCAGATCACTGAGCACAGTGAACTCATTAGCGTCCCCTTAGGATGCAAGTACACAAAAATATGCACGGTAACATGTGAACAGAAAACACACAGTTTCATCACTGTTCTGGCAGACGATAAAGACATTAGTTGTTTTTTTTCATCCAAACACATGTATGTGTGCATGCATGTGTTTGAAGGTGTGTGTATATTTAAGTCGATATCCTCTGTGGTAGCAGTACTTTGCTCCTGACAAGCCAGTAATTTTTCACATTAGTCAGAATCCCCTCGTTCACTTTCCGCATATTAGTCCATTTTAAGCTGTTTGGCTGAGCTGGAATAGGAACGTGCAAATGTAATATTGACAGTAATCACATAAGCCACTGTTATACTCCAGGGCTACAATGAGAGTGTTGTCTTCATCACAGTTTAAACTCCAGATAATGTACTGCAGGTAGGTAATGAATCCTGAGTGAAGGAATAACTTTTTTTTGTCAGATTGAAAATCAGTCTTTTGTGAGAATACATTCAAAAGTCTAAAAATGATCAAAAGCTCTGATACTGTATATGCATGCACAAAGCCACAAAGCCATATTCTTAAAATGTTGTCTTCATCTAACTTCTAGCTAACAGTAAGATCAGCCAGGCTCCTCATGATAAATAACTCTTTATAAAATCAAAACAGAAGTGTTATTTCAAAAAATTAAACCCCCATACTGTGTGGACCGATCAACGGGTGTAGTCAGGCCAAATTCGTTTCTTGAACCAGGCTGTAATCATGTTTATTTCTGCTTTACAAATAGGCCTTTTTGAATAGTAGTGTATGACTTTTGAGACTTTTGCAGTCAGCCTCAAGTGGACACTCAAGGAATTGCAGTCTTTTTTACTTTTGAATTTGCTTCATTTTTCAGGTTGCCGCATGCGTACATCACATAAAAGCTTCGAGAATAAAAGTGTTGGGGGAAGGTGCAACATTATTCCTTCCTTATACTCCATGGTGACTTAAACAATAACATTTTAATAGTTGACACCATCGTATTTATTTTAAGTGCAAAGGCAAAAACAAAGTCTACAAACTAGATAACAATCATTTATCCATCATAATAGATAACTGACTATAAGGTACCAGATCCAATACAGTCTACTGATTTGCTGCAGATTAAATATGTGTGGCCTGCAGCCCCATACTCTAGGTGACGGGTTGTTGGGTTCCAGAATCGCAAGAACTAAAAGTGCTCGAATGGTTATAGTCGTGTTATATTTATGAGTACGTCCATTCATGTTTTTTATATTATGTTTTTAATGTCTAAGGGCCTGATTTACTAAAGGTTTGCGTGTCTTAAAACGTGTGCAAACTTGATACCACCAGCACCTGATCTACTAACGGCGCGCAGTGAGGATTGCGTCTTTCATATGAGCAAAACAACACGCATTGTCCATTTATTACGTTTGCCTTAAACGTGTAGCGTGCAAGATACTGGGAGGTGAAAATGCAAATAAGTTAAGTTAGTACACGCATTGCGATTTACCAAGCCAGGCAAAAATTGCGGTGATTGTGACGGTGTCTAAATTTAACACCTTTGAAAGTAAGGTGCTAATCCAGGAGCCCAGTATTACGCACAACAGGCTGCAGTTAGGAGGAGACATAGGAACAATAAAAGAAGGTATAAAGATCACGTTTTTCCCCCAACATGTTAACATGTTTTCGATTGACATAAAAATAAATGACATCCATTATTTTTTTATTTCGATTCAATAATAGTTAATAAAGAGAAACACCATGCTTAAACTAATATAGGCTAACTAAACATTCACAGCCTCTGCATTCTAAAGAATTTCAACATTGACATTTATGTCTTCCCATTTCCCTCTTTTCGGCAACATTACATTTTAAACTGGGCATTTCCTTTTTCTCGGGTTGCGCGTCTCTCCAGCTTGTCTCCTCCGGTGCGCTCCGGTCGTCTCCAACCTCTACAGCCCCCTGCTACCAAGCTGTAGGCACTTGGATTGGGGGACCTCACCACTGCTTGTACCCCCGTCTTCGATACCTCTCGCCAGGGCAATTATGTCCGATCAGACACAGCGCTGGCCAGCAGTCTGGTGCGCAACAATAGCCCGAGGGGCGCGCCTGAGCGCCGGTGCCACATAGGACACAGCTCGCACCTCCTGCGCAATGTATGACAATTCATTCAAAGATGGAGGGAAGAAAAGAGAGGCCCTGTTTAATGCCAAGGTTTTCTTATAAGCCAAATGTTCTTTTTGTTATATTCAGATTTATCTGCTATAACTCGAAAATACTGTACGTTCATTTGCCTCTAATAGGCCTACCTATTTTGCGCTTGCAGTCACCCTGCTTTCCGTCCAAACTCTCTGTGACGTAACCCAGTATAACACGCAAAAGCCTAACTTAAATACAACCGCCTCCTCAAGGTTTGCACCCGTTATCATTCACGCAAAGTTTCTTAGTAGATCACCCGCAAAACGCCCACAAGCCAAACGTGCAATTTTTTGGAGTGAACACGCAATTTAGTACTCTTTAATTGGGATCTTAGTAAATCAGGCCCTAAAAGTGTTTTGACGACATATTTTTTAATGTCTCTGTGTTATATCTGTGCTGCCACTGACAAAGAGCTACTGAACTGCCTTTCATTGCTTTTACAGCAATGACAACAAAGATGTGTTCTATTTTATTATTATTTCTTTATCATACTTATTCGGGTCCTGATACATAGAAAAAGTATTGGTCTATACCCAGTTTCCCTCGGATACAAGTGCCATAAGATACATATTGGTGGAAAAAAAACGAATGTCTTGGTGGCACCACATTGTTGTTGTTTGTAATGGTTACACAAAATTTACTGGAAACCAATTGATTTTTTTACTAGGCCAATTGGTTATGGTATTGGATCTGTGAATTGCATACTTGCAGATAACTGATACTGCATTCTGAGGGAGTATTTTAGGGAGACCTCCCTTATTCAACACATATACGCTTGCTACTGTAGTTATTGTTCTTAATTCTTACTTGTAGTCACTATCATCAATCTGCCTGTCTATGTCTGCTTTACTGTTTGTTTTTATGCATCTATGTTGCTGCTTATCTTATGTCTGCTGCAATCTTTCCGTCTGTAGTTGCAGTTTTTATGTCTGTTTTACAGTGTTGTATCGTGTGTCTTACTTCCTAAAAGCTTAACCAGGGACAAGGACTGCAAATTAGCTATGGCTAGAAGGCCTATATACATTGCATCGGTTGCGCTTTAATTAGATGTAACAATGCCTAAATGTATTGTCCCTGACAAATAAACTGATAAATAACTAAATAAATATTTTGTGGCTCTTATTAAAAGGATTTCTGAAAACTGACTATCACAGCTCATCTTTGTCAGTCATGATTATATTTATTATCCTGGCTTTCTAATGCTGACAGTTCTTAAATCATTACGTCTGTTTGTGATATACACTTCTGAAAAGAGAGAAAATCTTGTTTGATATTACATGAGCTGCTTTATTAAAACCTCATGTTGAGATCCCAGTGTTATAACGTATTCCTTTGTGAAGCACAGGTTATGATAATTGACTACAAAAGCAGCTCTTCTAGGTCCCTCACCACCGCTGTTATCTGCTGCTGAGCCTTGTGACTGAGACGAAGGCAGACTGCATCTGTCACTAATCATTACTTTTTCCTTAAGGCAATAGCTGTCTCGCAAATGGACAGGATGCAATGTAAGACTCTAAAGCTGATAAAGACACAGTGTCATCCTGTGTTGTAACATTGACTGTTTGCTAGAGATTTGCCACAGCGGACCACTAACATGTTATGCACATCTTGAATTTAAAGATAGGATTAGTCAGTCATATGTGTTAAACCAGTTTTAACTTGAAGAAAATGTCCTCTTTAACATCAGCCCTGACCTGAAGCCCTAATGGAATTAAGAAGGAGCTCTTGGAGCCCAGGTTTAGCTCAGTCAGTAGATCAGGCAAGCCAAAAGTATGTACAGAATATTTGACTCCACCCACCAGCCCTTTGGTGCACGTCATCCCCAATCTCCCTTCCCTGTGTTTCCTGTTCCTTCTCAGCTTAATACAAAATATTATTTTAAAACAATTCCAAATGATCCTGCCTCAAGCACACATGGTGTGACTGACGCTGCTCTGGTATCATCCTGTTTAATTGGTCAATGTTAAAGGCAGGGTTGGTAATTTTCGAAAACTAGCATGATTTTGAAAGTAGCATTCCCTCCGTGCTCCGTCTTCACCCACCCCCTCCCCTCTGTGCTCCCTCAAAAGCCGCTCCCCTCACTTACATGCACAAGCGCCATTGGTCCAGAAGCGGACCTCAGCTCATGCTTTGAGTGTTGGCTCGTGCATGCATGGGGTAGAGAACGAGCAGGGAGACAGGGAGGCATGATTGGTTCATAAAACTCAAACCGAGTGCAGACATTGGCTGAAGCTTTTACGTGCTACTACAGATGACAGAGTTTCTTTGTTTCTTTTTCAGAGCACATGAGTTATTAATTTCTGTCAGGACCTAAAGACAGTTTCAACCAAAAACTTAAAAAGTGTATGTGGAGAAAATTACCAACCCTGCCTTTAACTGATGACAAAACCCTGAACAAACAGATGCTTTTTAAATAGATAATGTCAGCATGCAAATCCTTTCTGTACAAAACCATCAACTTGGTCAAAACATTAGCATGTTAATTCGACATGGCAAAAACAAATTGGTAAAACCATCTGGAAGTTTAGCCATAATATTTAGAGCTCCCCCTGCTGACTGGCTGCATACAGGTCATAATTCCCGCCTCCTCAATGAAAACAAACATCATCTGTATCTGTATGTATCTGATGTGCAATACAATTCATCTCAATAGTAGTTAGTTATTATAATTCCATCTGTTGTTTAAGACGTCTTTTTTCTGAGACATTTTCTTTTCCACCTGAAAAGCAGAAAATGTGAGAGATACTGTTATGAACGCTTAAACAAGAATCATTGTACTTTGATAAATGTCAGTGTCTGCTTCAAACCGATACTATAATCTGTTCTGCTGTGGACTGTACCCACCTGAGAGATCTTTGATGTTTTATAGGTAAGTGCTAGCATCAATACTGCAGCTTTTCCAGCCAACCCCTACCGTGCAGACTCTGGTTGCAAATTTGTAATATTTTGGCTTCAACCAGTTTAACGGAAAGAGGCTGACTGACACTGTCCACTAGTATATGTTTATGGGGCTATCATTTAGAAAAAAAACAAAGTGCGAGATGATTGATGTTTGACCAATATTAAAAACTGATATATATAATATTTTTTTATTCCTTGTGTTTCTCCACCTTTTTGTAACCACAGAGTCAGATAGAAACGCTATACAAAAGCCTCATGTGGTGTACCATATTGGATTGTCCTTTTTATAACGGGATGTCTTGCAGGCATCCATCCATATCTCACAGCAATCAGGCACCTTTTGTGTGCGTGTGTGTGTGTGTGTGTGTGTGTGTGTGTGTGTGTGTGTGTGTGTGTGTGTGTGTGTGTGTGTGTGTGTGTGTGGGCTCATATCAACGTCGCATTTACTGACCCCAATTAGCATCAGCAGATCAAAGGAGCGGTGTAGCTGTGATATTAAAATGACAAGCAATCAGGCTGTCATTTCATCCCCCCAGAGCAGACCATTTATACTGTCGATCAATCTGACACAAAGTGGTCTGTTAGAAACATGGCTGCTGTGTCGCTTCTTTATACTCATTGTTTAACTCGTCCAGATATTTAAAAATCTGAGAACACCTCCAAATGAGGCCATGGGTCGAGTTGCTAAAAGTAACGTTTGTGTGCATTCATAAAACGGCTGTTTGTTAAGCTGAAGCCCTTAAAATGATAAACACGCTTCATTTTAACACTTACACCTGCTTCCCTTGTTAGTTGTTGTCCCCATGGAAACACAAAGTTAAAGCACTTAACATTTCATTCACTCCAGGAGGAAATGGTTGTAACATAAACAAGCAAACGCACACACATGCTTGGAGGAATCGATAAAAATGGACCCACATGTCCACTTTAGCCAACACTTCCTATTGAAATGGGAGATCAAACTGTTCCTGAATCCTCACAGCAGGTATTCAAAGACACCGACCGGGCATCAAACACACATCACACACCATGTTGTATTTTGAGGATCAAAGTCCTTTCTTCCAATCACACTGGCTGGATTTCTGACACTCTGCTGTTCTGGTTTGCTCTCAGTATAATGGTTGACAGGTTTGCTTTAGCTGCATTCACTGTGATCTCCTCTGTAGACTTTATGTTTTTTGCATGTTATGCATTTTGTTTCCTTAACTATAACAATAGTGTCTTAATCAGGGCTCTCCTCCTGATTCAGAAACATTTTGAGAGAAAACACACCAAAGGTGACCAGTCACAGTAGGCTACTTGTTATTCATTCATTGATGTGGTTTCCACGGGTTTTACATGTGCAACCTCAGTCACTATGTTGACATGCAGTTAGAAAAAGTTGATTTAAAGTATCTTTGTGTGTTGAGTGGTAACCAGTTCAGAGTTGAATACATGGAACAGTGATGGGTTTGAATAGGACATCTCAGTATAAATCTACAGAGGCTGTTGTAAATGACATTACGAGGTTGAAGGTACGTTTAAAAGTATTCTGATAGACAATATCTGCAAGTACAGGCAGTAGCAGCAGTTGAGTAAGAACTTTTTTTCTTACCTGAAATTTGAAACAATGAATAGAACAATACAGTATGCCTAAATAATGACTTGATTTATCTACATGCAGTATGGGGTCTGAAAGAAGTAAAAATGCCAAGGAATGTCCTCCAAAATTTCCAAAATTTCTATTGTCAATATGTTTTTATTCTCTGTTTTTTAATTGTTTTTTAATTCTTGCATTTTCTTTCACTTTATTGTATGACATGTTGTGAAGTGAAGTGATGTGAAGCACTTTGAGTCTGCCTTGTGTATGAAAAGCGCTATACAAATAAACTTGCCTTGCCTTGCCTTACAGTGGACTTGATGTGTGTTTTAAAGGAGAGTGCTGGATCAATCCAGAGGCCAAGGTACTTAAAGAAGGACACGTGTTCAAGGGATGAGCCATCCTAAAAAGAAATACACAAGTTTAGTGAATCACCAAGGCTAAATCTGTTCCCAAACATCATACAGCATGACTGTTTCAAGTTTATAAGTAGTTTATTAGAAGAGAACCACTTTTGTGCTAGGGAGAAACACATTTTATAAAAAAAAAAACTTTCAATGACAGATGTTATTCCCAGATGTATAAATTAGTATGTCATCAGCATACAAATGACGTTGGCACTCGGAGAAGATATTAGAGGAAGGTCATTGATAAATATAGAGAAAAGGGGAGGGCCCAAGGATGAGTCTTGTGGTACGCATTTCTCAACTATGCATTTGCTTGGACACATGAGAAATTATGCACTTGAAAGAGTACAAAACAATGTAAATCCTATGCAGGGACTCTTACAATAAACAAGTCCCAAACACAGTTAAGAAATGACATGGCAATTTATGCTTTAAATGATGGAAGCTGCTTTTGGCGGCCTATCAGATCTTTTCTCTTTCCCGTTGTCTACATCTTTACTTTTGCAATGTATGCTAAGGGATTTTGTTTTCTCTCCCTCAGGTCTGACTCCAGACAGGCTGGGTCCTCCTTCTCATGATGCCAGTCCTGTGAGCCCTGAACCAACAACACCAGGAGCTCAGTCTCCATCCCACCTCCAGTACCACAGTAAGGCCCAGCACAGACGTTTCTCTATGGAGGTAAGAAGCAAAGGGTCATAGCAGCTGTACAGTATGGGGACACAGGTTAATACTGCAGATCAAGGATTAAATGGGAGTGAGTTCACTTTGATTTCTGGTCAGGCTGTAGTTACATTCTGCAAAGCTCTTCTTCCACAGCAATTTAAGGGTTGCAGATAAAGGACCGATGGAAAACTGTCAAGGTTCGAGTGCACATTAGCTTTAGAAGTCGGTCTGACATCAGAATTAACAATGCATAAGTCCTGCTTAAACTCTTTCCCCAGGAGTCATGTCTCTGTTCCCACCTCTGCCAGCTCAATGAGATGAGTCACCTCTGAAAGCTTTTAACCCTCCCCAAAGCAACAGACTTTTTATTGGAAAAGTGAGAGGGTTCGCAGTCCCACCTTTTCAGAAAAGTCCCTCTGGAGCAAATGTGATTCACTCTGAACCTCTCTCATACTCCTACCAGACAGTGAAGTGACGCTGAGGGAAGTTAGTGCTCAGGTGGGACTACATGCTATGAAGGAATGATGCAAGGGCTTGGAGCAAAGACAATCTAAATACATAAGCTATTTGATAGAAAACTTAAGATACTAAAGGCTGTATTGTAAAAGGTATAATATGCAGATCTGTGTTCACACTGATGGTAGGGCGCTCCCTCACCTTGTTTATATGTCACTTAGTGGCTCAAACATGATTCATACTTTATTTTGCATGAACCCATCCCTCTCCAACAGTTAGCCCTGCCACTATGTGGGGGAAGAAAGACAGCCCCACCCCAAATTGGGAAGCTGTATGTAGAAATAAATAGCGTTTCCTTGCAAGTGTATTATTAAAAGATCCATTGGACTCACAAAGAAAATACTTTGTTTGGTCTAAAATACTCTAGAAATAAGAACAGAAAACTTTGGGCTATATATCTGAGTGGAGCTCAGTCCTACAAATTGCTTCACTCAGTTGAAACACTGAGGGAGGGGTGGAGAAGGAGGTTTTGTTCTGAGACACTGGTGCTAATGTGCGACATATACTAGACATCTATTCTGAAAGTGGCACATTATAACATTAAGTAATACTTTGTAGATCTCTGAAGCATTGACAGTGACATGTTTTATGGTTGCAAAGATGTGAAAAATCATTTTTTATTTTGCTGGTGTATATCCCCTTTTTTTAGCCAGATGTTTTGCTTATTCATAAAAGTTATCATTCAACTACTAGAGTTCAACTACAGTTCTGTCAGAAAAAGATGAAGGGGGTTAACTTACCGTAATAGTATTTACATACTCGGACTTTGCTTCCTATTGAATGAAAGAGCCACTCTTTAATTAATCTTCATTGACATTCAAATGCCCTGCCCAGTTGCCACCCAGGTTACAGCCATGCTAATTCAAAGATTAAGATTAAGGACATTTATGGTAGGCTTTACAATTAACTATTTCTCTCCAATTCTAATTCAAGACACATTATGTAAAACATTAACATTTTGCTCAGCTTCATTTAAAGTGCAAATTTGTATGTGCACATTCTGATACCACTTTTTTAGACTGAAAACTAGAGTACTTGGGAAAAGTCTTCGGGCTGATGAAACTTAAGCTGTTTCATTGAAATGTATTCAAAGTTGTTTTACTTGGAGGATTATTAGGTAGATGGTTGTGCACTGCTGGATCCGGTCAAGCACATGGTCACATGAACTGACCTGAACCTTTCACAACAACTTCCAACAGCATTTACAGTCTACTCTACACATTGACTGTGTCATTCTTTCTCTTGTCCCCTACACAGTGACACTGACACTCTGCTATCAATCAAACCCAGACACCTCGTTTTCTTATCTTAAAAAAGGAAACCAAGCATTTGAGAGATTTACAGACTTTTGTCTGTTTTTGTTGATGACAGCAGAATTGTGAGAAAAATGGAAAAAGGAGCTTATTAGCAGAGCTGCAAAGCTAAGTCATATCCACAGGATGCATTCAGGCAAAACATACAGGGCTGAAAAAAAGGAAATTGTTGAGCAACCTGTGTAGAGTGCTGTATTTAATAAAGTTGAAGTCTTTATTTTTCTCTCAGAGATAGATGACTAAACGAACTTTGCTAACAAGCCTTGAAAACATATTTCATTAAATTGCCCTCGTTTTCTGTATTTGACAAGTACACTGGTTTCTTCTTCATTGATACAACTGGCATGTTTTGAGAGCAGTTTCAACTCAATTGCATTGCATTTCTAACTAATCTATCATCTATCAATACAAACCTTTTTTATTCGACTTATCTTTGAAGATAAAGATGAAGGCAATTGCAGTTGACCGAAGTGAAAAATGAGCAGAAGAGCCAATCAGAAGCAGTCGGGGTCTTATGTCACGAGGCTTGAGGCTTGATTGTCAGTTAGGCTCAAGCATGGATGATGTTAAAGGTTGTTAATATTCATATTTTACTTTTACTAAACTCTTCATCCAAAACAGACGGATAGACTCATATGAGTATGTTGTAAACCTTGGTGTCTGTTGTCTTCCTTCAGGACGTGAGTAAGCGAATGTCTCTTCCCATGGACATCCGTCTGCCTCCAGAGTTTCTCAAGAAACTTCAGCTGGAGAGTGAAAACTCTCTGCCCTGCAAACCTCTCAGTCGCATGTCTCGGCGTGCTTCACTGGTTAGTGCTCTATTGTTTACAGTCTACATACAGTATTTGGCCCACCTGGAGCTTTACCAGTTTAACAGTTTTACAGTGCTCAAAGTGAAATGGTATAATTTTTTGCTTTTTAACCTTTTATTCACAAATCAAAGAAGTCCAAAAGGTAAAAAACTTGTGTATCTGTTGGACGCACAACTTTTCACCTCAGGGCAGTTGGCTCTAACCTGATAATAGTTACAGATTTCACAGAAAGACTTAAAGTCCCCATGAAATAGAACTTCGAGAGCATCTAACTGCCCTGTTGTGACCAAGTGGCAACTTGCGGTCTTGAAGAATGAAACCAATGCGGAAGTGCAAAATCCTGCAGTTCTTCGAGTGTCTGCTTGAGGCTGGCTCCAGGAACATCAGAAGTCACAAACACATGACTGGCAAACAACGTTTTTACAGCATAAATAAACATGTTTACAGCCTGGTACAAAAAACGGAATAGGTCTGATTAGTTATTGTCATCAGTGGATAACACTGTACGGGGTTGAATTTTTTTTAAACGTCTCCGTTTTGATTTGGAAAACGATACATGTTTTCCATAGTTAGGCACGTAGCTGATATGATTGACAGGTGGGCGGGATGTAACGGTTCGTCAGAAGGCTTAAAACCCGCCTCAGCTCAAGCTCTCAGCCTGTCGTTAGGTTGACTGAGCGTTAGGCTGAGACAGCATTTCCAGCATGTCGGCGGCTGCCGATGAGCCTCCGGAGCCCCCTGCCGTAACAGATGGCTGACGTCAATCAGGCTTCATCCATTAAAATTTACAGTGTATGGTTGTGACGTATTTCCTACTGAAACAGCATACCGATAGAACCAATCACAAGATAGAATGCGGGACATAACGTTTGAATGAATTTGATTGGATCGTAAGCTTCAACAAATCTTTTTAATTGGTCAAAAATGAGTAAACACCCCTTAGGACATTTGAAATGTTTTACAGGAAGAGAAAATACAGTTAATTTAATGTGAAAATACTCAGATAATGCTTCATTGAAATAGATTTAGCAGATAATGACAGATGAATGAACGTTTAACACATGAACACTGGATTAAAACTGGGAAAATGTGTTTTATAGTTCATGGGGACTTTAAAGTCATGATATAGAAACCCATTTTGATTTGCAGAAGTAGCACATGAAAAATCTAATTCATTTTGTTTCATAATATTTAACAATTGTTGTTATCCTATGTATATTGCTGTAGAGCTTATGATCATCCAACCCTCGTAAAAAAACTCATTATAGCAACCACAGAGGCTTCTTGTTTGTTTTATCCATCCACCCGATGATAGTCTAACACAAGAACACGTATCAGTTCATATTACAGAGCGCATTTCCTCTCTGCAGATTATTAGTCCTCTTATCTTGCCTTCCTTTGATTGAATTGGTACTTTCTGTATTCATATTACCAATTAGAGGTATTTATATCCTGTTAGGTTGATGGCACAAACAAGGATTTGTTCATTGAGCTTAAGAAAACATTAACTAATGTAACCGTATATAAGCAAATATTATCTGTCGACTGCTGGAGGAAAACATATCAGTGAATGCTAATACTGTATTATTTTTGCTTCTAGTCTGACATAGGCTTTGGGAAACTGGAGACATACGTGAAGCTCGGCAAACTGGGTGAGGTACGTCACTACCAATGACTCACACACTCACCTTTGAACAATTTTCAGATAATTAATGGAATCGACTGACACATGGTCCAGTGAGAGATGAGTGTACAACTCTTACACCCACTAGATCGATGCAAGCTAAAGATGAAAGCAGCATCTCTCTAGTGTTTTATGTTAACCACATTTATGTTATCGGTGAGTCTTCATTAAACTTATCAGGCCTACTGGGAGTGAAGCTACTCAGGGGAGACCAGCCTGTCAAGATAGGAACTACACATACCGCTTTGTTTACATGTCTAAACAAGACAAAGTATGGTGTCCCTGTTTGTCCATTTTCATGCATTAGCCTGTTCTGATGCAGCTTAATCAACATAAACAGTCTTCATTTGGCATTCACACTGTGTCCTCACTCGAACATGTTGTGCTCTGTAACAATATAATCTGCGGTTGTGCTTTGAATGAGGAGTGCACAACACAGCCACTTAAATATCTCACCGTTTATATGAGAACAGTTATTGCCTTAAGAAATGAGGAATGATTAGTGACAGAAGCAGTCTGCATTAGGCTCAGTCACAAGGCTCAGTAGCAGATAACAGCGGTGGTTAGGGACCTAAAAGAGCTGCTTTTGTTGTCAATTATCATAACCTGTGCTTCACAAAGGTTTGGTTTATAAACAGTTGAACACTGGGATCTTCACATGCAGCTATTAATAAAGCAGCCAGCTCATGTCATTTTCTCAATATCTAACAGGATTTTCCGTCTTTTGAGAAGTGTATTTAGAGTTATCAAACACAGACGTAATGATGGAAAAACTGTCAGGATAATAAATATAATCATGACTGAGAAAGATGAGCTGTGATAGTCAGTTTTTGAAAATCCTATTAATAAGAACCAAAAAAATATGTGTTCAATAGGGCTTTCAGCGTTCACATGCTTATCGCAATACGGTAAAGGTCTGTAAATTCATGCATTCGTTTTTTTATCACATTGATCGCATGCCATTTTGTCCCTTTAGGCACACCATAGTTAAGCCACCACACTGACAGCAGCTTCTCCATGTATGCACTGAGATGGGAAAAAAACACCTCTGCACCTTTGAATGGCTTATTTAATTTTTAAAAACACCCAGGTAGCTCAGTTGACAATTTAAAAGTAATATCCACTTCTTAAATATTCTTTTCAATCCATTATAAGTTCCTTATTTTCAAGGTTAAGTGATGAAACCTTCAGTCATCCAGAAGTTCAGTGTTTTCTTTCAAAATAAAAGCAGGTTTGGACCAATCAGGAAGTCAGGTATATAGCTGAAGATAATTATAAATATATTTGACAAATGCCCGCTTAATACTTCTGCATTAAGTGGGTATAATGTTGTGATGCTGCTCATTGATGATGGTGGTTTAACCTAACATAAATGATCTGTTAAAGAGGACATATTATACCTCTTTTCCACCTTTTCAAACAGTCCCCTGTGATCTAAATGAAACATCTGTGCTGTGCTTTGGTCAAAATATAACATGAATCAAGCACCAGAGGAGGTTTGTGACCCTGTATAAACCAGCTCTCTCAGAACGCTTCGGTTTTGTGTGTGTGTCTCTTTAAATGCAATGAGCCCCGCCTGAGTTTTCCCAGTAGACATCACTAAAAATGGATAAAAATGGCGGACCTGCACAAAAGTTTTGCTCTAGGCTGGGGGTGGTCGATGGGTGGAGATACCAGGGGAAGGGAGGTTATTTTTTTTTTTACCACAATCCAACTTGTGATGTCACAAGTTGAGAACATTTGAAAGCAATTTTTCTCTGTGTTGTAAGACTTATGCAGACCACATACAAAGAACTGGATGGGTTTATTTCACATTTTGTGGGTCTGTAGACACTCAGGTTACCCAAATGTTCAAAAACAGTGTAAAAGTGGATTTTTCATGATATGTCCCCTTTAATATATTTATGTGCATGGAAAATGATCAAAAAGCAAAAAAAGTCAAATCAAATTAAGTCACTTTATTTACATAGTGCATTTAAAAACGACTGGAGTTGAACCAAAGTGATTATCAGTAGACACAAGAATGAAAGAACAACGTGCATGTATAAGATTTCAATTAAAGGGACTTTATATGTCTGGTGACATGTATGTGTTTGTGTTTATAGGGAACTTATGCCACAGTGTTTAAAGGACGAAGCAAGCTAACAGAGAACCTGGTGGCGTTAAAGGAAATTCGGCTCGAGCATGAAGAAGGAGCACCCTGCACTGCTATCAGAGAAGGTACAAAATCAGCAAACACACACACACACACACACACACACACACACACACACACACACACACACACACACACACACACACACACACACACACACACACACAAACATTTCCCCGACCAAGGTTTTTGCCTCGGGAGGATGATAATTCTATTTTTGGGGGAGCCATCAGAGAGGGTAGTGACTGGAGCACAGTTTACACGTTATACTTCATGCTTCATCTTGTAGCTTCAAATACATTTACACAAGGAGACTGTTAGGGTGTCACTCAGAATCTTAATAAGACGTTTTGTGAACCTACTCAGGATATTCAAAAGGACATCACATAATCATGCTTTATGTTCATTTAGAAAATGGTCATGAAGAGAATTGGTTTAAGTTTTTAAATGTCTTCACTTCAATTTAGATTTTGCTTACTGCTGAGGAAATAATTCAGAAATACTGATATAGATTGTACAGAGTTTGTTTTATCAATTGTGGACTGCTTGCATTTTTGATTATGACAAGAAATCTAAACTAAAGACTGCATTAAAAAAAATGACAGAGCCACTGTGATGTTCCTCCCCCAGGGGTTTGTCCCCATCTCACTATTTATGAGCCAGAATAGCCACAACATTTGAAAAGGGGTGTGGCTCTAGTGAGGAGAGAGGGGTTAGCAAACATTAACACAGCAGCTAAAGCTAGCTTTTTTAGCCAGTTGGATCTGTAATTCACTTAAACTGATAGGGATGCGTATTTTGGCTTGTAAATATAAAGTCATGAAACAAAATGTATTTTTCATTAAAAAAGAACAGCTGACTCTTTTGGTACCCTGACCAAATCATTTTTAGGTAATTAATGTCCATACTCTGCGCTTTATTGTATATATACATTTTAAATGGTTGCATATTCGAGATATCAACAGAGACCAGAAACTCATTTTTAAAATGTTGTTTACTGTAAGTAGTAAATTAGCCTATAGACTTATTTACAATTGTACTTTTGCAACCATTGATGTCGCCCCCTGCTGGTCAAGTGTAGTCAATCTGTTGTCAGAGAAGCAGAAAAGTTTCTGTTACTATTTACCTCCCCTTCTTCTGTCCATCAGTGTCCCTACTGAAGAACCTGAAACACGCCAACATCGTCACGCTGCACGACATCATCCACACCGAACGCTGCCTCACTCTGGTGTTTGAGTATCTTGTGAGTACCTCTGCAGTTCAGCCTTCAGGTGTTGATCTCAAACAGACGGAAAAAATATGGACAGATTTTTGTGTAAAGACTTTGTGTCGTCTCTTGCAGGACAGTGACCTTAAACAGTACTTGGACAACTGCGGGAATCTCATGAGCATGCAAAATGTCAAGGTGAGCTAGCTCCAGGCTTGAAAAAACTTTTCAAACACTTCTGACTGTATGCTAGAGCGAGCTGCTTTGTGAAGACATTCAATAAACTCATGTCACACATATGTTAAGTTTTATTTTAATTCCAATTTAGTTTCATTTTACAGTCAGCTTTTATATCACACAAACACAGCTAAGGAGCTTAGGCTGCTGCTGGGGCAACTTAACGTCAGTTTACTTTTATACACTGGCGATACTCAGGTTTACCTCTCCTGAGACTTCAATACCTACATTGAAATGTTGTGCTTGCACAACATTTAATTTCTGCGGCTGTGGCTCAGTTGGTAGAGTCAGTCGTCTCTCAATCAGAAGGTTGGGGGTTTGATCCCCAGCTCCTGCAGCAACATGTCCGATGTGTCCTTGGGCAAGACACTTAACGGTCCGTGTACGAAGTATAATTTATTTGCAATAGTTCATGTTTTATAATGAAACATGCACGTTTAAGGGGTATTGCCTAATTTCATTGTCCGACTTGGGGAATGCAAATATATGTTTTCGCACGTTTACTCATTCTCCCACAGCTTGTTGCATTATCCAACTTGTACAATGAAAATTAAACCAAGGAAGTCGACAACCGGAAACAGACACAGCTCGCCTCAAAAGTTGGGCGCTATGAAGCTGCGTTGGTTGCCATGATAATTTCCATCTGTTGGTCGTGAATTCATTCGCCAGTCGGGGCGAACACTTTTATTAGCCTAGTTATTTGATTCATGTCAATGTTTTCGTCTACTTATTTGATTAAGAGAGTGTGACTGCTAGAAAGTGTAGCATATTAGCCTACCTACTTTTAACTGTATATATTGCGAAAGGACTGGACAGGAGATCATCAAAAATGTTCGCGTCTGCAGTGCACACTTCCACTTAGTAGAGGAAGTTCAGATTAAAACAAGATTCAATAATGCAGCGCAGCAACGTCTTTCAATGCTGTTTAAACTGCTCATTTCAGTGAATATTTTCGCCGAACGGCTTGAACAACGTTATAACTTTCCCCCTTTAATAAAAAGTTTAAACCTTCTTTAAACCACTAATACCTAACCTCAGCTGCACAATCTCTACCAAATTAACAAAGCCGAGAATAAACAGTAACTTTACATAAAAAAAAGTTTGTCCTCAATGAAAACATACACAACTAACACGATTCAAAACGCACAGCTTTTATTTTGAAGGCGAGCTGTGTCTGTTTCCGGTTGTTGACTTCCTTGGTTCAATTTTCATTGTACAAGTTGGATAATGCAACAAGCTGCGCTGAATAGCTTTGCACGTCCTCGCTCAATGAAACAATAATACAGTCAAAGCGTTAACAACGTTAGACTGAGTCGGCTGTGGGAGAATGAGTAAACGTGCGAAAACATATATTTGCATTCGCCAAGTCGGGCAATAAAATTTAAACTGGCATGTTTCATTATACATCATGAACTACTGCAAATGAATTATACTTCGTACACGGACCCTTAACCCTGAATCGGCGTATTAATGTGTATAAATGGATTAGTTAATACTGATGGTCACTTGACATAGAAACCTCTGCCACCAGTGTATGAATGGGTGTAAATGTGTAGGTGTGACCTGCGGTTTAAAAGCCCTTTGAATAGTCAGAAGACTAGAAAATCGCTATATAAGCTCAAGTCCATTTACCATTTACAATGACTTGAGGACATTCAATGATGCCTTGTTTAAATTTTCCTTCAGCTCAAATTTAATAAAAGACTGAGATATGCCCAATCAAAAAAAACAACCTTGGCCACTATTTCCATGTCATTTTGAACTCAGACATTTGTAAATGTTGGCTGTTTGTCTACAAACCTTGAGCCATACAGTCTTTTTTTTAGTTACTACCATGTGCATAAACTTCTGTTTGTATTGGATCCACTTTAACTTTTTTATTTGGATATTATTGGCCACTTCTGTTTTCATCTACTAATGTGTTTTAAGTGTTTTACTTTTTGGTGTCTGTTTGTGTATTGATATCGTTTTTTCACTGTTGTTAATTTTCGGTCAATTTGGATGTCTTTTGGTAAATGTGTTTTCTGTTGGGACCTCCTTGAAAATAAGATGGTACTTAAACATTTCAAGGAGTGTATCCAGGTAAATACATTTTAAATTGTAATATTGCAATAACTTGTTTCTGTCTGTAGCAAGATGTCCAGTCCTTTTCTATTCTATTTTAACATTTAACACAACACAAATAAACATTATACATATCCTTCCCTCTCTGCACTGGCTGCCTATTAATTTTTTTTGTATTTTTACCCTCTGCAATAGTTTCACTTTAAATCTAATAATGGGTTTGAGCTCAAGCTATATTTCTTACCTTTAAACTCCAAATGTGCCTTCAGGGGTCCTACAGCCCTCAAACCATTTCTCAATCCTCTTCTTCAGTCCAAACTAAAAAAGAAAACAAAAGAAACAAAAGT
This sequence comes from Tautogolabrus adspersus, assembly GCA_020745685.1. NCBI lineage: Eukaryota > Metazoa > Chordata > Actinopteri > Labriformes > Labridae > Tautogolabrus > Tautogolabrus adspersus. The sequence continues at coordinate 6,977,016 of CM036538.1, read as the reverse complement.
GATCGAGTATTTTCCTTTTTTTATTTCAATTCTGTATTTAGAATATGGTTTACACCATTTTAAAGAGAAATGGCTGCTGCAGTAAGATAGAGCATGGAGGGTCTGCAGTGAGTTCTGTTTACAACAAATAAAGCCTTTCAACGCTTTCATTCTAATCCCTGTTTTGTTAGAGCATTTTCTATCAAGGCCCACAGACAAGAACCACCTTGCAGAGGAGGTTAGGCGTAGTAGGATGAGTCCTTGTGACTGTAACACACATGATGTACACACTGAAACACACTCAAACACACTCTGCACTTTGCACTTTGACACCTTGATCCTTTACACGTTGACACTTTACACTGCACACTTTGATATTCTTTACATCTTTCTCCATTTTGTATATTTTTCTATTTTTTAATCTTATAGTTCTACATTTTACTGTAAATACTGTATGTATCTTACAGTAATGTTTGAGTGTTTTTATTGCATGGCCTTGGGGAACAGTCGTTACATTTCTCTGCACATCTGTAAGAGCATGTGACAAACAAAATTCTTGGATCTTGAACCATGAAGATTTTATTCATGCTTTCAGAACGTTAGTGTGTTTATAATGCCATTTTTTTTTACCTTATCCTATGATATGTTGTATATCAGGTGTTTTATACTAAGTTACTCATCCTTTTGGTTATGTGATTAGATTCTATTGTTGAAGTTCCAGGCCTTCATGAGAAAAGAGAGTTCCTCCCAACGTAGCAACAGTTTTTTTTCTCCAACAGATCTTCATGTTCCAGTTGATGCGTGGCCTGTCTTACTGTCACAAGAGGAAAATCCTGCACAGAGACCTTAAGCCTCAGAACTTGCTCATCAACGACAAGGGGGAGCTAAAACTGGCTGACTTTGGTATGAAAAACATCACACTTACATGCAGATCATACATACATCAACATGCAAATGTGTTCCTAAAGACACAGATGCTTGGGGATGAGATAGCACGTTTGCTGCTACTGTTTCTTTCCAATTATATTTTACTGCCATTTGGAGATCTTCTCTGCTGATTACTTTAACACCCTTATTTCCTGTATCCTAGCAACTGTGCCCCTCTGTCTGACTTTTCTCAGTTTTGTGCTGAAGTGGGTAAACATGCCCACCGGTATTCCCTGACTATTTTTGAACTGTTTCAACATGACCTATACACAGGTATTGAGTTAATGAGAGGACTATTCCAACCTTGTCCTTCAATGACACTTTGATCTTACACATACATTATGAGAACAGTATTTTCATGTTAGGACCAAGAAACTGGAGGTGTCACTGATCACATGTACAAGTGTCTGAATCCCTTATAAGGTTTATGTGAGACTTAATGCTTCATATTATTTCATAACACTGTGGAGACACACATCCTTGTCTTTTTGAAGCACTTTTTTTTCAAAGGTAGTACAAAAACTAAAAATGAAAGCTTGCAGAATGGCCTTTCCAAAGAACATACTGTTACAGAGGTCTCTCTGATCTTGTTGTGTTGTCCAGGTCTAGCGAGGGCCAAATCCGTCCCCACTAAGACTTACTCCAATGAGGTTGTAACTCTATGGTATCGGCCACCTGATGTGCTGCTGGGCTCAACAGAATACTCAACACCCATTGACATGTGGTGAGTTATACAATAACGATTTTTTAGTATTCGTACGTGCTCTGCATTGCCACAATTATCATCTGCTTATTTTTACCAGGCCTACTACAAAAAAAGATGTCCAAATTGTCTTGATATGTGGAACATGCTCTTGCTCCCCTGGTTTTTGTACTGTATCTGCGTAAACTGTATGTGCACTCATTCATTCACACAGAACAGCATGCATGCCCATGCATAGGTGCTTGACAATAAGTGAGTCATTCAGTGTGTTGAGTTACTTCGAGGCGGACATCAGGTTTGTGGTCAGACAGATACTGTTTTCGTTTTCTTTCATACTGACCACTATTACACATGGGATGAATTGCCCTTTTGTATGTGCATTTCCATTAATCTAAAAGTCCATTGGCCTGGTGAAAGAAGCTGCTCCTCAGTACCTTGGACCTGAGGGCAGCAGGGAAAACAGGCTTTTGTGTGGGTGTGTTAAGTCCTTGGTGAACCTCAGGGACTTTCGGAGTCACCACTGCAGGCTGGGCAGCTCAGACGCACACCAAACTCTCCAGTGCCTTTTGGATCATGCTGGTGTAGCTGCCGAGCCAGGTGGTAAAGCAGCCTGTTGGGAAGTTATCTATGCCCAAGTAGAACCTGCCTCAGGCCACATTTCATTCGGCGCCTAAGGCCATTCTTGGGCCTTTTGAACAACCACAGTGGTTTGGCTGGCCAATTTCAGGTTCTTGGGAATTTTCAATCCTGGATATTTTAATGTTTCCTCTATATGCACAATTGTTTAAGGTGATAAGGCAGACTCAGAGGGCATAACAAACACCTAGCTGTGGGAGGGTCACCCACCTGGGGGAGGGGTTACTGCCATTTGTGATGTCATGAAGGGAAAATCTCCAAACGGCCTGTTTGAGCACACATTTTCTGAAAAGTGGAGCAGGCAAAAGATGGAGAGGACGGGCTTTTCTCATAATTGGGGAGTTTGTAGACAGGCCAGGGACACATTATAAGAAAACCATGGTAAAGTGTATTTTGCACAATATGTGACCATTCTCTAAACCATCTGCACAAACTTACTGAATCTGGACACAAACTGAGCTGTTTAGTTGAACACTGTAAAGGAACCCCAACACACTGCAGCCCTGGAGCTGAGCTTTGCTGTTTACACTGTAATTAGATGAATGTCTAACAGCCTGAGGATGGTCCAGGACTTCAATGAATCATGCATATCAATTCAGCTCTCCCAGGTTAATTGTAGAGATGAGTCACTACACACACACAATGGAGAGTAATTCATCTGCATGCTCTTTCCCTATGTGTGTTTTTGCTCATTATCAGTTTGCCATGGTGAGAACACCCGTTCAGCGGTGCTAAACCTCTGAGGAATAAGTGCGGTGCAGCATTCTTTTATGAGCTCACCTAGCTACACGTCCTCTCATCAAAGAGGCTGCACTGTGCCCACTCACAACACAAGTGTTTGCACTTATGATCAGCACTCTTTGAAATGTGTGCTTTTGTTAAAATCACCATAGTTCTGTCATGTTAGAGGAACGTTTAGTCTTCTCCCTCTTCTTTTAGGGGCGTGGGCTGTATCCTGTATGAGATGGCTACAGGTCGTCCCATGTTTCCTGGTGCCACAGTGAAGGAGGAGCTACATTTAGTTTTTAGACTCATGGGTAATTTGGCTTCATTATATCCTACAAGCAGGGCTAAAATCAAGCAAAACATACAGTTAAAACAAGATGTGTGACTGCAGACATCCACATGTCTTTGTTTCTTTGTCTTCCAGGCACGCCAACAGAGGAGAGTTGGCCGGGTATTAGCAACAACGAGGAGTTTAAGACTTATCTCTTTCCTCAATACAAACCTCAAGGTCTCCTCAACCATGTGCCCAGGTAACCCTCCTACATGTATATGTCTGTTCATGTATGTGGGGGGTTCCACATGTCAGATTTTTTTTTTAAGATGACAAATGGTAAACAGTCTAGAAGGACAGATTGGACATATTCTGACTGTGAACCACACCGATTGGAGGGAAAAAAATAGTCTGTTAAAAGATGAAAATAATGACGCTGGCATGTGAAAGGCCAACAATAAAAAAATACAAATAAATGGTCAGAAGTTTGAGACTTGAATATGTGTAACTTTATAGGTTGAAGTGTCAAAGAGGCCTACGAGTTGTCACATTCTTCCTGCTGATATCACACTTTTTATTTTCCTTTTTCACTTTTGACCTCTTAAACGTACAGTATGTAAAATCCGCCGCTAGGGGGCTCTCAATCAAAACAATAACAAAAGATGACGTCGAGGCTTGCGATGTATTATGGGAGTAAAAACAGACGCATCAATACGAACGGGCGAAACCGACCTGAGAAAGACAATATGTGTACTGACGATGTATCCAAGTATAATTTACATGACGTTTTATATCACAGCAGCACATACAGCGACAGAACAGCAGCTTTCAGTAGCAGCTAGCGCTAGCATATGCAGCGGTCTTTGACGTAACATCCGGTGTTTCCTTGACAATGATCAACATTTCCTGTCTATCGTGGCCGCCTACAAGACACGGGCCGTTACAACTATAAAATTACGGATTTCTCTGGCTTTGATAACTTTTGGAAATATTTTAGGTGATGTAAGTACTCAACTAAAAAATATATATAACATGGGTTTAGTCCATTTTTAATTTAAGGTAGATATTTTAATGTAAACATTAGCATGCAATTGTACATACTGTACCTTTAAAGGCTCTTGTTTTGTGTTATAATACTCTTAAAAACATGGTTCTGTTTTCTTATACCGTGATAGTTAATAACTAATAACTATTTAACTCACCACGCAGCGGCTTTGTGCTGAATGTTGTTGTTGCTAACAGACAAAGGTGATTAGGACTCTGGTGTGGCTGAGACTGCATTGTCCTCTGTCCCATTCTCATCTCTGGCTCTTGTGTCATCTTTGGTAAAGCAGTGTTTTGAATAAATCCTAACAAACTGATGTTAGGTATTATTCATACACCAGATAATACATATTACTTGTGCTCAACATCTTAGTATAATTGTGAGCATGCAGACAACTGCTAATTAGGATGAAATGCTCAGTAAAACTAAGCCTCAAGGAAATATCCTGTCATTTGGACTTTTGACCTGATATTATTGCCAGTTTAAACATATTATTCCTCTTTGTTTAAAAAAATATGCATGATAAGCACAAACAGCAATATTTGTATTTTACTGCTGACATGAGCTTAGCTTGCCTTGGTAGAAAACATAACAGGCCTTGACACAAACTCCAACTGTTAAGAAATGGGATTATAAGATTATGTTGCTAAAACTAACTAAATGATTATTTATGCCAAAAAGGATTTCACAACAGATCCTGTCGAGCCAGACTGTTGAATTGGTTTTAAGGTTTATTTTTGGGCTTTTCATGCCTTTACTTGGGAGGTAGGACCGTGTATAGAGCCGGAAATCAGGGAGGGAGAGGGTGGGGAACATCATGTGCCACAGGCCGAATTCAAACCTGTGCCGCCAGCGCCCCCTGTTGGAAGTTATAAGCTGCTAAATGTGTCTGTGAAATGCTCTCCCTGACCACCAGAGGGCACCACAGTCTGCGGACGCTTTTAAAAGAGCCATAAAAACCCACCTCTGTAAAAGAGCCTATTGCTAGTGTTTTTTAGTTTCCTTAGCTACCTTCCTGTTTTTATTCCCATGGTTTATTATTGAATAAAACATTTTTATTTTCAACTCTGTAGCACTTTGAGATTTTGCCAAAAATGCGTGACAAATAAAATGTATTAACTTGCTTGAACAGAAAACACTGATTCAAAATGTTTATGTCATGTTTAATGATCACCTGACAGAACAGTTCAAATTCTTTATTTCCTCATTCAGAGACTCTAAACAGGGAAGCGTGTACAATTTCAGTTTGCAAACAAAATGATTATTTGATTTTTAAATGCACTGAGTAATGGAAATGTTTAAACAGAGCCACAGCCTTGCTCCCCTACATTTTATTTGATCATTTTATTAATGTTTTAAACTTTGTGATTAAGAATTGTATCTGTAATTTAACCAGTGTACTGGCTTCTATACTTCTTTAAGTGTTGACACAATATTTGTTGTATATGTTAAAATGCAGATTTGTTTCAGGGAGCTGAAGACAAATGTCCACTGAGGTGGTTAAAAAAGCGTTACCCTTCATTCCTTCATTTCATTCTCAACGAAATATCTTTTTTTATACAGATCATACTTTGATTTTTTTTTTTAATGCATCTTGAGGTTCATTTGAAGGAGAAAAACACAAAGAAGACAAAACCCCTCTGCTTTGCTTCATTTTCCATACAAGTCCGTAGTTCTTTCCTGAATCATGCAAACAAAAACTGAACTTCTCTCTTTGCCTCGGTCAGGTTGGACTTGGATGGGATTGACCTGCTGTCTGCTCTGCTGATGGTATGAGACAAAAGCCACTTGGATATGAGACAGAACTGAACTGTGATTCCAGAGATGGACTAATCAGCTGCTTTTGTCTCCTGATTGCAGTACGACACCCGAGGCAGAACCACTTCTGAAGCCGCTCTACAACACCCCTACTTCCTGAGTCTGGGGAATAATATACAGAATTTGGCCGACAGTAAGACACACACACACACACACACACACACACACACACACACACACACACACACACACACACACACACACACACACACACACACACACACACACACACACACACACACACCCACACACACACACACATACACACACACACACACACACACACACACTGTGAACACAACTTTAGAGTCACATCATTAGTAGCTCTTGTTGTAAACAACAAACTGCACTCTTGCTGTCGTGAAAAGTTCACTTTTGTCCTTGAAACAATTTAGTAATCTCGTGTTTTTTTATGGTTAATTCTTCTGAGAAGAGAAATTGCACAAAAAGTGCCAATGCTAGAACATGAAAAAAGGTTTTAAAATGAAACTGTGTTCAACCTAAATATTGCTTGAGACAAAACAATCTTTCAAACAATTCATGAAGTCTTTTAGGGGTTTTAAAGGTCCTCTTGAGCTGCATGTCGCCTATTAGTTCAACTGCGTGTCTTTGTTTTCACCCATTACAACACTTTTTGTCCACTTTATAATATTAACAGCCTTGAAGGAAGCAGAAGGAAGCAACATCTCTTTGTTAAGGCATTTTGCATGTCTTTGCAGTAAAAGTCCTGATATAACTTCTTAGATAAAAGATGTAGGAATAGCAGTAAGCCCTACGAGTGAGCCATCACGCCATCATTAGTATTTCTTGTATGAATTGTTAAGATGATGTGCAACAGTATTACGAAGTCTAATTGATGTTTCGAGGCTTGCGAAAAGACAAACAACTAAAACCCTACCTCTGTTTTAGTTCTGCATGTTCTGCAATGACTCAGCTAAGGTTCAACAGACTGCAGAAACCAATCTACCTTTTCAAACGTTTCTAATATACCGTCACTAAAGAGAAACTTGTAAGGGATCATTTATGAGGAGCAGGTTTCTGTAGCAGAATGAAACCCTGATGTGAATTGGAAGGGTCTTGTCTTACCGTGCTGTTTGTAATTGGCCAATTACAGCACGAATACCTTCAGATTACCTGAATCTTTTCTTGTTAACTGGTGGTCCAGTTGACCTTGTAGATATAAAGTATTCATAACCCTGAAGACCAGTTCTGATTAAACTTCCTGAGGGGACAAATCTTTAGTTTCAAACTTCATATTGGCTGCCCTATTTATGCTTCTGTCTTTGAAGTGTGCAGGTCTGTATTTACCATGGGAAGTACAGATGCAGTCCATGTCACAGTTTTTCTTTCCTATCTGAAACCTTTATGGATAAGATATCTTTGTACAATGTAAGATGAGTGTCTTTTTTCCTGTGTTCCTGAGTCACTCTCTCTCTCTCTCCACTTTGTTTTAGCTGCGTCAGTGTTTTCTCTCAGAGAGTTGCAGCTCCAGAAAGACCCCGGCCACCGCAGCTCTGTGTTTCAGCCTTTAAGTAAGTATCCTGTATTAACACAATAACTCATGGTATGACTTTTCTATTTGCTTTGTTGTTAATTTGCCAAGTTGCAAATCATTTCTTCATATAGTGGACAGCTATTATAGTTCTGCAAGTGAACATAATTTATGTTTAGCCTGAAACCTTTTCAAGAGAATGTAGTGTATCAGATGGTAAATGGTAAATGGACTTGAGCTCATATAGCGCTTTTCTAGTCTTCTGACTACTCAAACTCTTACAACACATGTCACACCTACACATGCACATCCATTCACACACTGATGGCAGAGGTTGCTATGTAAAGTGACCATCAGAAGTAACTAATCCAATTCATAAACAAGCATACGCCGCCAACGAAGCAGCAGGACCAACTCGGGGTCAAGTGTCTTGCCCAAGGACACATCGGACATGTTACTGCAGGGGCAACCTTCTGCAACCTTCCGGTTGAGAGACGGCCACAGCCGCCCCTATGCCCCTCCTTTGTGTGTACTGTGCAGCCATTTACATTAGTTTTCCATATACCCTCGTGCTCTATACATTTATATAAACATGCAAAATAATTGTAAATATGAAATAAATCTATCAATCATTATTTGTATAGCACCTATTTATAACAAATGTTATCTCAAGACACTTTGCAAAAAGCAGGTAAAAGACCTTACTCATTGCTATATTTTAAAGACCCAACGTTAATCCATCATGAGCACAGCACTTAGCAACATTTAGCAAAGTTACAGTGGCAAGAAAAACGTCCTTTTAAGAGGCAGAAATCTTGGGCAAAACCAGACTCATGATGAACAGACATCTGCCGAAACTGTGCCAGGCTTTAGAATGGGATATGGGGAGATGGGATAAGATGCAGGAAGAAGGATCTGGACAAACATATGATCCCAAGGCACCTACAAGACATGAGAGCTCAGGATTACCCAGGAAAGTATGTCTTTAGTAAGATTTACAGATCGCAATATGCAGTAGTATGAAAGAAAGAAAAATATGCTCTTCATTAATACTTATAAGAGGGATCCTCTTCTGCTTTAAGTTTCCCTAGTTGTCAGACTCCATTGGAATTAAATGTAGCTGTGTTTTGTTCCTGACCACAAAGTCCAAAAAGTGTCAGCAGATCTAATTAGTTCAGCTCTACGAATAGACAGCACGCTGATTTTGTTTACTCTTGAAATGCATTTATATACTCTAATAAGCCCCAAATATACTTAACAAGTCTCACTGTGACTAGTGAGGCTCATATAAAGCCTAAGGACACATGCAGCTTCATAACTCTTTACCCACAGTGGTTCATTCGTGTCATCCAGCTGAAGAGTTTGTGGAAAGTGTTAAAAAGTAAAAGTAAGAGAGGCCTCTGTAAAAATGTATTCTATCACTTGTTTCTAAAGACTCATAATTAAGATGAGAAAAGACAAGATGTACTTTATTGTCCCCAGGGGGAGAGGTGCATTGGAATAATAGATATGAGCATAAACAAAGAATTCTGTAAGTTCTGTCGGGAGGTCTGGCCGCTCCACTTCAGGACCAAGAGCAAGTTTTCTGGTCTGAGCCGGTTCTGAGGAAAGTTAACTCGTGAAACTAGTAAATATTTTTTTAAGATTAAGAAAGATGTTGAGGATGGTCTTTTTCTCTATTGAAAAAATTAGGGGTCAGCTTGCACATCTGAAGGATTGTTTCCAAAGAAATGCTTCTTATGTTGAAGGTGAATGATAAGTATTGGCGGGCCGAGAGTGTTTGGGAGTTTTCACAAACCAGGGCTGTTCACTCGACGATTTTAAAATCATCATCTTCTACCTTCATTTGTGTGTTCTCAGGAGGAAAGAACCGAAGACAAAGCATCTTCTAGACATCACAGAGGAGGAAGAGAGACACACAGAGAGAAGAGGAGCTGTGTTTTCAGACCACAGCACTCACAATGCCTACACACACACACACACACACACACACACACACACACACACACACACACACACACACACACACACACACACACACACCTGCATGAACACACAAACTCATGTGCACTCACTCATTTCCAAACCAGCTGACACACAGGGTTTCTGGAATGATGTGCACTGCACTTGAAATGACTGAGCTGAGATAGACTCTCTTTTCACACACACAAACAGTACTATCCATTTACATAAAGGTCCTTCTACTAACTGTTACTTCATAGTTATCAAGGTCCTTATAAGTGATGACATATAGGACTTTATAAGTGTTTATTATAGCATCATAAAGGAGTTTATCGCTAGATCGTATAATTTAATAATCAACCAAAACATATTAAAAAAGCAAGTAAATCATACTTAATGAGTATTTAATTATATTATAAACAACGTTCTTTATTCGTCTATAACTTGTTAATAAATTGGTAGTAGTGCCAATATTTTACAGTCTCATGATAAACGTGTTTTGATGCTATTCTTAATGCTTATATACTCTTACGTATCTCTTATTTAGTAACTTATAATTAGCCATACATAAGAAAATATGGACACAACTTGTTTGAAGGACCTTACTTTGAGGTGTTACCCATATTTGCACACATTTGCACAATCAGCAACACTGAACATGCTGCCGTTACTTAGTTGCACACACTAGAGGTTTATACGTTTTCTGCTGACACACACACACATACACACACACACACATACACACACACGACTTAAACCCAACATAAAATAGACCTCTAGGGGGAAAAAAAACACTTCTTGGCTGTGTGACAGAGTAGCCTTTTCATATACACAAGCTTGTACAATTTCTGTTCAGAGCACACCCAGCTCTCCTGCCAGCCGAGGTAGCATGTGAAACCATTACACAGGTGCAGGTGTGCAGATGTGAGGGTTGAGGTGTCAGTTTAAATCAAAGTAAAGAAAAACATTTTATATTCCCCAAATATAAACCCTTTCATTCCCTTCGAAAAACCATGATAAGACACCAAAAAGGTTTCAAGATATACTCGTACTTTATCCTTTATACCTGACCCAACTGTTAAGTTATGCTAAAAAGAAGATGTTGCATAAATTCAAATGTGATTCATTCATAATTATACCAGCCTATAAGTTGCCAGATTGAAACATTATGTGTCCAAAGATACTAAAGCTTTTACTCCACCACAAGCAGTGGTGGAGTAAAACTATTTGGACTGGGATGGCCCAACTGGGGCGATGACTGGGGCCTGAAATGTGATAGACGCACACCTACACAAATGAAAACTGATCATACCAACTTTAAAACTAACATTCAAGTAGGACTTTATATTCATAAGTATCATATTTTACATTACAAAGTAAGAAAACATTTAATTCTTTAAGGACCAGAAAAGAAGACGTTTGTCCAAAGTAAACAAAGTATTAATAAAAGGAAATGTACCACACTGAAATGCAAAGAAAGCTCCGAGCAGCTGCTGCAACTCGGCACAAAAACTTTATTTCAATCAGGAGAGACAAGTTAATTTAAGAAAATTATTTATTACAATGAATAACATGGAAATATGACTTGACAGAAAGTCTTTGGCGCTTGGACTCTATGGGGTGGGTGATGTGTTTGGAGAATGAAAATTCTGAGCGTCAACGGAATAAATCCCCCCATGGTGTCCAGACCCTGGTGGTGGTGACGCTGATGACTTGATGAGACCGGATGGGTGAAGAATTGACGGATGATGAATCTGCTGATGAAGATGGGCGGTGATGGGGAGGTGGAGGGGCGCACGAAACATCAGCATGAAGGAACTAAGGCAGAGAAATAATCATATTTAAAAGGGGAGCAGAACGATGATAGGCTGAAAATGTGGGAGGAACGCCAAGCGATTGGTTAGATGAGCTCCGCTTATGAGACAGCTTATTACCCAATGACAGCCCAAAACTGACAGCTCGAGAATGACAGCGGAAACGTGAGTGAGCGTGCAAAAAGGCATGAATGAGAAAGACCCGATCGTGAAGGCAATTATAGTCTTCCTGACTGAACTTAAGCTAGAGCTTCATTTACAAGTCACACCTCTGTCAAGGCAAACAGCGGATAGTTTAGGGTTTTTTCGGTGGTCAACTGGGCGGCCAATCAGTTTGGCTCTACCCCTGACTACAAGTACTGTAAGGATTTTGGAGATAAAGGCTGAAAAAAGTGATACTGGGTGTTAAAGCCTTGAATGCTAATAGACACTTGCTAAAAAAAAGTCCTTTGGTTGCATATCTTTACAAAGAATTGATTTAAACTATTAAATGATTTGTTCAGCTATACACTACCTTAAAAGCTAATTGAGTGGCATTAAAATGTCACCTCATGCTACATATTAGCATATGTGTAATGTTAGCTAATAATGGTTAGCTAGTGGAATAATATGTCAGCTTGCTTATTAGCTAAATCTGATTTATCCGTTTTTAAATAATTACATCTATGTCACAAGTGTCCTCGAAGTTTTACACACACAAACAGTTTGGAAATAGTAGCAACTGATTGATTTACATTACCTCCGCTCACACCAAACACTGAGCCTATCAAACATATTCATGTCCACAGACTTGCCTTGCTACAGTGTTTCGACTCAGTGTGGGGTGTTGTTCCATACAGTGTTAAGAGCTGACTTTCACTCCAGTTTTTGAAGTTGCCTTAGTAAAATGTGCATGATATTTTGGCTTGTTAAGACTCTATATTTGATCTAGTGTAGCCAATGTGTTTGGAGGCATTTGCTTTGTGCGTGTAATAACTCTCAGTATGTGATTTTAATAGTCTCCTATATTGCACAAACCAGAAGTGTCCTCTGGAGCCTGCTCCCTTCCCTTTGTGTCTTACCTTACGTGGCTCTGACTATAACTAAGTATCAAACCAAATCCCCTCGAACCTTGAACAGTTAACTGGGAAAGTATGGTCAACAAGTACTTTCTATTGTAGCAAATAACTCTCAGTAGGACTCACCACTTCCCCTTATATTTAGCACAGCGACCCTCACAGTTCCTTTGTGATCAGGACCGAGCCCAAAGCGTATGCCTTTGATCTGGAAGATGAAATCATTAGCAGACATTTGGCCTGTGTTGCTAAGATACACTTTTCTCCTCTCTCTTTAATATGTCCGGACTCCCTCTTTATCTCCTCCCTCCTTCTCCAGTACGGCTGATGTATCCACATATAAACCAATGAAAAGGGGTTGAGGCATAATAGTAATAACTGGTGGGATGTGATTTAAGTTGTCTATAAAATGAACAGTGCAATATGAAAGTGCTTCCTTAAAGCCATCATTCTTCCAGTCACTAACATGGTACTGTGCTTGAAGATAAGCAAATGTGTAGGAAAAGAGTTGTTAGGATGCATATACATTCATATGTCCATCATACATAAGATAAACAGGGGACTGGTCATTGACTATTTCTGGCAAATAATCAGGAGGGTTTGCCTTTGTCATCCAGATCATGCAATATTCAAAAGTCAAAGGCAACTGGACTTTTCATGGCTTTATTTTACTTTGACATTTTTACCTTCATCTGAAAGGAGTACTTGGTTCTGAGGTGTTCAGTCATTGACAATGAAACACCATTACAGGGGGCCCCTAACCACCATTAATAACCTTCATGTTATCAATAATCTGAGCAAAAAAATTTAAACATTTAGTTTTAGTTCAAGTCTGAGGCTATGTTTATCTCGATAAGTTTTCCCAAGAGCAAGTTGACAGGTTATAAGATGTTTTATACCGTAACTACTTACTCATGTTCTTTCAGCTAACAAATCAACTGCCCGTCTCCCGCCTCTGACCCCCAGTGGTGCACACACGACTTGGTCAGCTGCTCTGCTAGCTAAGTTAACTCATGTTAAATTAATAGAACAATTGCAAATTGTAATGCTATCAGAAGATTTGTAATTGAAGTGTCTCTTCCCCACAGATAAGGCTAGACATGCGATCATTTACTTTGATATTTAATGGTAATATCTGCCAGACTTATACCGTGACTTGCTTTCTTTTTCCCCTTCTTCTTTCTTGCTCTTTTTCTCACTCGCCCACAGAGAATTCCTGTTCATTCTACTTTAAAAACAAACTTGTTTTTCTTAGGAATAATGCATGCCATGCTTAGCAGCGCAACAATAGTGAGTGCTGTCAGATAGGGCCCCCTTAGGGAGATTTACTTTCATTGCAAACTTTGCACATTTTGAGACACTGCTGTGGTTTAAAGTTTATCAGCCCTCAGGGCCCCCCTACTGGCCTGAGGCCCCAAGTAGTTAACTGTCTTGCCTTTTGACAAGCTGCACCTCTGCTCATAAAGATCATCAAACAACACATGGTTAAAAAGTTTTATGCTACAACCACCATACACGTTTTAACTAACAGCTACCAATTCTTTGCTTTTTTCTATTTATTTTTTGAACAGCAGCCTTACATGCCCACTACAGTGTTAGCGAGCAATAGAAAGTCTTGGCTAGATCAGAGCTGTCAGTCAGCACAGAGGACTTTTGTTGAAAGGCAACATTTCTTGAAGAAATACTGAAAATCCACAGCAGTTGATTTTAAAGCACTTCTAGATCAGCTACAGCTGACCGAGACTGCGGAAGCAGTACTTGTGCAAAACTGGATCAAAAATAAAAAAGTTATATTACATCATGTTTAACTGTGTCTAGAAATAAAGTATGTTCAATTAAAAATGGGGAATTTAAAGACATTAAATAAAGATATGTCTTTAAATAACTTTATATCACAATCCTCACAATGCTGATCACTAAATATCAGGAAGAGACAAACATGATATGTCACCGTTAGCCAATCTATATGTTACCAAGGGTTCCATTCATGGTCTTTGTAAACAAGAAATTGAGCCTTATGGACATGCATTAATGGAGAAACGTCAGAGTGAGGGGGCTGCCCAAGGACGGACGCCCAAGGAATGCAGTTGTGAGTTGGTGCTTTGCTCAAAGGCACCTCTGCAGAGTCTCATGTGAAACCTTAAGTTGACGCTTGAGTTTATCCTAATCAGCTGTTTGTCATCAAATCAAACATGGACGTTTGGTCGTTTCATAGCGTATGTATAAAATGACCAAATGTCAGTATTTGACAGCCTGAAAAGAGTTGGCTCCTTGGTTAGCCGACGCCCATCCTTCCCATCAGATTTCATCATATCATTTTCACAGACACATTAAGTGTCACCCTAAGGGTAACCACAACATTTATTTTGACCATTAAAGTGGCATAGCACATATTAACAGCATTTTAGTTTTTTTCTCAAAGGGCGCTCCTATAATTTTGAACATTCAGAAATGTGTTTGGAGTAGTTATAAAAGGGTGGAGGACCCATGATCTAGATGATTGGATCCACAGAAGTTGGCAGTTCATCAAGAAAGAGCAAATAAATGATGCATCGAGACTGTTCAGGGATGACAGGGGAGTACTATACCCAGAGTTTGGTCCCCATTAACAGAGTGTATACTGTAAGTACTGAGCCCCTAAAGTCATACATGATCCAATCAGAGGGATTTATGTTTGTGTATGAATGAACAGACAAGTGCCGCTGAAACATAAATTGGACGCTGATCGTTTTTCTACCTCCAATAGAGAGTAAAGCTAACGGAAAAAGGATGTTGTGAAATCCAACCCTGTTTTGACCTGAAACAAAGGTGAAGGCAACAAGGAGAGAAATTCAGTTTCAACCTGCTTGGACCTCAGGAGGATGTATAAATGTGGATGTTACCCTCCCCCCTTCTTTCCCTCAGTGGCACAATTATTACTGTGTGTGTTATAGTTGTGGTAAATTAAGCTATTTTAAATACTGTAATAAAAAAAGAAATAATATATGTATTTTAACAAATGTTTCCATTTTTCTCAGTGAGTTTTATGCCATCCAAAATAGAGCACTGTATTTAAAATAAAGACTGCAGACGATGTCTAAATGTTTTCTATAAGATAAGTTTCGATTTTGTATGAGATGTGATATTTTGAGTGATCTGTCAGAACTGTTATAAAATGAAAAACTGAATGTACTGTGACTGCCAACAAGGCATACAAATGATTGAATAATCAATTCATTAATGAATAAATAAATTATTGACATTCTGGAACACACTCACATGGTCAATTACTTCTTTTGACTACTTACATCATTAATGATATCCTAATGAGCTAACGTGTACGTGTACTGTGGTTGGAGTGTAAATGGCAGAGCTACAGTGATAGATGAACAGCAGGTGGTGCTATTGGTCTCAGCTGTGACAGAGGCAGCAATACAAAGTGTATACCACTCATCAGTCGGTCAATCAATCAGTCAATCGATCTTTATGAGCAAAGCACATGGCAACATTTAGTTAAGTAACAGTGGCAAAAAAAACTTCCTTTAAAGATCAGATGAGATTAACTTTATTGTCCCAGTGGGATTACTGTATTTGCCTTGGACTTCACATTGCTCTGATGCAGTAAACAAAATATCAAAGTACATTAATTTATCAGTCAAACATATCCAGTTAAAGGTACAGTATGTAAAATTGCATGCTAATTTTTACATTAAAATATCTAACTTAAATTAAAAATGGACTAAACCCATGTTATATATATTTTTTAGTTGAGTACTTACATTACCTCAAATATTTCCAAAAGTTATCAAAGCCAGAGAAATCCGTAATTTTACAGTTGTAACGGTCCGTGTCTTGTAGGCGGCCGCCATGATGAGCCGCCACGATAGACAGGAAATGTTGATCGTTGTCAAGGAAACACCGGATGTTACGTCAAAGACCGCGGCATAAGCTAGTGCTAGCTGCTACTGAGAGCTGCCGTTCTGTCGCTGTATGTGCTGCTGTGATATAAAACGTCATGTAAATTATACTTGGATACATCGTCAGTACACATATTGTTGTTTCTGCCTAAGGGAACCCTGTATTATTTGCCTGAGGGGAGGAGCTGCCCACATAAATGGCTGGGCCCTGAAAACCCAAGTGAATGGGCCCTCCCCAGATGTCATTCAATAATATCATTACATGCGTGTTGGATTAGTAGTGTCAGTGCTAGCTTCCTGGCTACCTCTTCTGCCTGGCTCTGATAAGCTTTTGGAGCTTACTGAAAAAAAGTTTGCTAACAAGATATGGTTGGGGTCAAATGCTTTCTGGCATCCTGACTTTTGTTCAGGTCCTGGCATGGTTATACCCAGCCTAAAAATCACTAACAGTTGCGATGATTTTTTGTGCCTGTCTGATTATGGTTTGTTGAAAAATATCCTGGAGTCTGGGAGGTTGAAGGACTCCCCATGTTTAACAGAAACCTTGATCAAAACCATACTTATGTTGAACAGCCATCTACTGCTACTGTGTTTGGGTTGAAAAGTGGGTTAGAGGGAGATCCAGAAAGAAAGATAAGACTAGAGAAACAACAATAATAAAACAGATTTATAGCTACAATGCCAGTATTAATGGTTACAGTATGGGTATTAGCAGTAACAGAGAACTATAATTATAGACCAAATATTCTAATATTAACATTATAGCAACTATAATAACAATGACATGGAGGGGATGGATATGTTAATAATAGCAGTTGAAGTCGAGCACCTCTCAGATTCACATTAAGATTCATTATAATAATAATAAATATAATACTGATATTAACAATTATAGCAGTTGAATTCAGGCAGTTTCAGCAGCAGTAGACCGTCCACACCAACGATCCAGAGGAACCTACGAGACAATGGAGCATGGGAACTCTCTGGAAAATATTTGTTTAGTAATTTAAATAGTACATGAAGATTTAAAGGGGACATATTATGAAAAATCCCCTTTGACAGTGTTTTTGAACATATTTTTGGGTAACCTGAGTGTCTGTCGACCCACAAAATGTGAAATAAATCCATCCAGTCCTTTGTTTGAGGTCTGCATAAGTCTTACAAAACATAGAAAAATTGCTCCGTTTCAAATTTTCTCAACTTGTGACATCACAAGTTGGATTCTGGTAAATAAATACCTTCCCCTCCACTGTTTTCTCCATCCACTGACTCCAATCCCAGCCTAGGGCAAATTTTTGCGCAGGTCTGCCAATTTTTATTCTCACTACAGAGGGGTGATGTCTACCGGGAAAACTCAGCCCCCCTGAGTTTTCCCAATTCATTGCATTTAAAGAGACACACGCACCAAAATGGAGCGTTCTGAGAGAGCTGGTTTATACAGGGTCACAAACCTCCTCTAGTGCTTGATTCATGTTATATTTTTTACCAAAGCACAGCACAGATGTTTCATTTAGACCACAGGGGACTGTTTGAAAAGGGAGATAATATGTCCTCTTTAAAGTTGGTGACATGCCATAATATGATATGAATGCATACAGATATGCATATAATTATTACAAATATTGTTCATTATCACATACTTACATGGCATACAAATCAGAAGGGATTGTACTAACCTGTATTTGGGACTCAGCCAAAGGCCATCTCCAATCCAATCTCCCACTCATCCATGAAATATCCAGAGACAATCTCATACTATCTCCATCCTTTCAACTTTCTTTACCAACTTTTAAAGCCATTAATGGCCTTGCTCTTACCTTTTTAATAGACGTATTGACCTCTATAAGATGACTATTGCAGGGAGACCTTCCTAGTCTTCTTATCGCCTGCATTATTACAAAAGAATTCAATGAAATCCTTTCAAAGCCGAACAGCTGTGAAACTCTAAACCTGTCGAACCAGTTGAGACTGATGGCATTTTTGGATTTCAATGCTGCTTGTTTAGTTTCGTACCTCTTTTATTACATGGATTACACCTGTTTTCACAATACCCTATTTTTTAAGGTTTTATTGTTATGTGTTCCTTGTTTTGATTTTTACTGGCTGTATCATTTTATTCCTCAAAAAGGATACGGTGAAGCAGGAAGGATTAAAAAAAAAACAGTGGGTTTAATGCACATACGTACACTACAGCCTTCGGTTGTGGCGTGTAACTTATTACCTAGAACAGTTCTGAGGTACAGTGCTGAAGTACTTCTGTTCAATGAAACTTTAAACCTCTACTCAAATACCAGATGAAATGTAGGTACTTTATATCTCAATGCATTATTGATTACATGTTTGGTCATAGGTAACATTACATTAAGATTTAACATTGAACGTTATCACTTCATGTAAGCTTAAAGTAATGTAGGATTGGGTTCTAACTTCTGACATGCTGACCCCACATGAACCTGAGAGTGGACAAAGATCCTCTGGTTTGTATTCATCAGTAGATCTCAGGTTGAGGAAACCAGTATGGCAGACTGGGAGTCAGAAAAGTTTGACATCTGCACAACCAAAACCTGATTTAGACATTTTAAAATTGTATTCATGAATGCATTTTCTTGTGATAAAACTATAATCAAAGGGAAATAAACAAAGCTTTTTGAAATGTGTGGTTTTTCCACTGCACTGTGATTCATACAGAAATATTTTGTTTTTCCAACTTTCAATAAATTCATGTGGCCTAGTTTCCAGTTATTTTCTGATTTTGCAATCCAAACATGTGATAGACCCATGATGAAACATGATACATCATGTTATCTAACTGTTAATTAACTTGTTCAGTTCAGCTCCATAGAAACAAAGAGAATTATTTCTGCCTACATATTACCCCTCCTTATATAACGTCTATGCTGATCTGGTCCACTGGTTCGTACATACTTGCTCTACTGTCCAACTATTGCTTCAAGTCCCGCGGGTTCACTCTGAATTAGGAAAATCTGCTTTTAGCGTCTTTGCCCCAAACATGTGGAAGCTTGTGCAAAATACCCTTAAGATTGACACTCTGATGTCTGTTAGACAATTGAGTCATTTATCTCAAATCATTTCACCTCAGTGTGTGATTGTTTTTTATAAGCACAAATGTTGTATGCTCTTAATTGTTGCAGATGTTGTAAATTGTTTGTTTTGTATCTCGACATCATTGTAAATGAGGGAAACCTCAAAGATTTTTGAGGCTTCAGTAAAGGTTGATGATGATGCATCATTTATAATATTTATGTGATATAATAACGTTTTAATCCAAAAAGAAAGTTTCAAACTTTTCATCCTCACTGGATATCTTGATTTATTAAACATGCTTAAAACTACCCTCACCTCAAATACTTTTGAGTCTTTTTTTCTGTACAAATCCAGCTTAAATACTGATTTACAATTTTGTATTGTACTGTATAAACTCACTTTAAACGCGTGAAAAAATGATTCAAAAAAAAAAAAAACATTTGAAAATATATATACCAACATATAACAGAAATAAAGCTTATTACTGCCGGGGCGGATCCAGGGGGGCTGTGTTGGAGGCTTCAATGTCATACATACTAATACATATTAGTTAACATACCAGTATGATTAGTGCAGATAGAAAGCATAAAAATGCTTGTCATCTGTGGTTGTTGCCACGTTAAACGTCAGGCCCCACTAAGTCAGTGCTCCAGTTTTGCCAAGTCTAGCTCCGCCTCTGTTACTGTCTATTTAAATAGATTTTAACCTGACATGTTCCGTGCCCTTTTTATTCAAAGTGTAGGCTATGCATGATCATTGATTACTGTCGGGAGATGTTTATGGTCTGTAGATATAAAAGCCATAAAATCTGTAATGTTCCCACACACTAAACAAGCTCCGTGTTATCACATGGAAATGACTCCACCAGAGGCTGATTAGTTAAAAGTACTGGTAACGTGTTGTAATGATGCTTCTACGTAAGAAAACAATTATTTCTGCCACTATTCGCAGTTCTGCTCATGTCCTCCTCATCTACGAGTCTGAAGCGTGTCAGCTATTGTGGGCGGTGCCCATGCTACATCAGCCAATCAGGGTCATGTCCGTCAATAAAGTGGCACCAAAGCGGACCGTCCTCAGCCTGAGTGACTCGTAAAGTTGTGTTGACTCTCTCCGTTGGCAGTGTTTGTATTAATGAAGACGGAGCTCAATGAACAGCTGGCAGTCCCTCGGTATCTGTAGGTTTCAGGAGATCAGACCGACATGAAGCTCCTGGACGAGCGGATCTGTTTGCTTTTTAAGCGCCACTGGCAGCACACTCTTACCTTCTGGAGTGTGTTCTTCAGTTTCGGCCTGTGCATCGCCTTCCTAGGGCCCACCATCCTGGACCTGAGGTGTCAGACTCAGTCCACGCTGCAGCAGATCACCTGGGTCTTCTTTTCTCAGCAGCTCTTCCTGCTGGTGGGCAGCAGCGTGGGAGGACTCTTCAAGAAGACGTGAGTGAGCTGGTTTATAGAGCTTGTGAGCTGGATGTTTTTAGACTATAACACAAGATCGTATCTAAAGGTAATCAAGTTGAGACTAATTGTGCCTGTGGTACTTAAATGGGAAGCTGGACTCCTACTTTATGTAGGCTATTAACATTTTTTTCTAAATATTATTTCATCAAACAAATGTATGTCTCCATAGAAGACTTAAAGGCATACAAACTTAAGTTGAATTAAAAGTATAAACGTGTTGTGGTTTTGTATTTTAGAAAACATCAATTAGGAACTCCATTCATTGTAATAATAACTACAGTTGTATTTATTTTTGATATCTTCTAGTCAAGCCTAGTTTGTGGCCAAAATGTTTTAGCACTAGAATATTTCTCTACTCATTGAGTTTTAATATCATGCAAAGTTTTCATAGTAAAAATATTTGAGGGAAAAAAGAAGTAGATTGTTTTGTTATTTGAATGAATTAGATACAAAAATGAAACTATCACAAACTATTGAGATAAGATAAAATAATCCTTTATTGATCTCTTGATAGGAAATTCATGTAAAGAAAAAAAAGACAAACCAGGAGGTGAAACCAAAGTGAACCAAACACAGAGATGATTTTTGGTAAAATGTTGCTAAAGTGCTACGCTCATGATGGATTAAGCTGGGTGTTTGTAATATAGCAATGAGTAAGGTCTTTTACCTGCTTTTTGTAACGTGTCTCGAGATAACACTTGTTATGAATTGGCGCTCTACAAATAAAGATTGGTTGATTGATTAATTGATTGATGATTTCCTTTTTTTGTTTAAGTCATGGACAAAACACCTGTTAAATGTGATGTGTATCAGCAAATGGTGCCCGCTTTATTTAAGCTCTAGAATAAAGACCAGAGTATTTCAGGCATTCAAAAAATGTATAAAAAAAACATTAGTACATACCAGGTAGAAATGTCCATGTAACATCATTGATATAGCACACATTGAGATAAAAATGTAAAGACCATAATAGAGATAAATAAGGAATACAAACAATTAATCATGAAGAAAACATCCCAACTCTACAGTTTGGTTAGTGGAGGTTTAATGTTCTTTGTGTGAGTGGGGTTCTGCTTGAGAATTTGGACAGACGTTCACCGACAGTTGCTTTATTCTTAATTTGACTGTCAAACCTTTGGTATTCAAATAAAAAAATGTTGTTCAGGCCGTCCTTCACACATTGAGCAGTCTGTAGACCTGGCATGCATGTGTGTGTTATTAGACTCTGAGTTGAAAAGAAACAGGTGTTTTCCATGCATGACACACAATGCAAAATAACTTGTGTCTTTCTTTTATCACAGAGGAGTTCTTTGATAATGGATTGTTTCACAGACCATTTTTGTCTGTCATCTGTAAGCCCTGTGAGATAAATCATGATTGGACTGCAAATGTAACACACCTTTCTCAGAGTATTAAAGTGTTTCACCCTGCTGCTACTTTCCATTATACAAATACATTTATACACTAATGCCGCAGGCAGTCACAAGGTAAAAACCTGCCCATCAGGAACTAATATATTTCAGTCACACACACACCTAAAGCCATGCCTTTAGGAGCAATTGGGGGTTCAGTGTTGCAGTGATGGGGAATCACTATATGTTACATTTATAAAGTTAAGGTGGGTTTGAATGTATGTAGGAAATGTCATTCTTAAAGAAAAGTCAGTTTTGTTAGTTTGGGCCAGAGATCACCGGTGGTCCTATTTTTGGTCTTTTGGTTTCTTTAGGTTAATCTTTGTTAAGGTAATTTTAGGGGAAGGTGCCAGGAGCGACAGCCCATTACATGGTTGGCTCTGCACCTTCCCAGCTTTTGTT
This sequence comes from Tautogolabrus adspersus, assembly GCA_020745685.1. NCBI lineage: Eukaryota > Metazoa > Chordata > Actinopteri > Labriformes > Labridae > Tautogolabrus > Tautogolabrus adspersus. The sequence continues at coordinate 6,954,376 of CM036538.1, read as the reverse complement.
TTTTCCAGGTCTTTAGACCCTTTTGTTTCTTATTTTTCTTTGATTACTTTGGGGGGTTATGTGCAATAAAGCTCAGGGTTAAACTGGTGCTTTTTTATAGCTGTAGTAGCTAAATGATTAAGTACAAGTGAGCAGTGCATCACATGCCAACGGATAAAAAAAGGCAAACACAAATAAACCTGGATTCAAACTCATGGCTTCCAGCACATAAGTCCGTCACTCTCCATCATTAGACACCAACATCTCTGCTGGATCAGGCTCCCATCAGCTATCAGTCAACTACGTCAGCACCCAGAGGTCTTTCTACTTTGGTAGTCAAAGCTTTACAGCCTAAATACCTGCACATGCACAGTGTTATTTGGCTTCTGTGAGGACTGCTCCCTTTATGATGTCTCAGAACACTCTTGTTAACATTACACATACCATAAGGTACCATATTTACCATTTCTGCATGGAAAATATAAAGTGTTGAAATATACCTTTGCATAGAAAGGATTTTACAGACCCCTGCAAATTATTTTGAGAAATGCAGCTATAATCATCACCCTTTCAACCCTTAAAGGAACACATTTTCAAAGTCATGTGTTTCTGACACGGTAGCACTGTAACCATATACATTTTATCAGCCTGTTGAAAAGAGTTGATGGGTGTACTGGCCCAGTATCACCCTGTTTTCAACCAGATATTTGTGTTGAAGTCAGAGCTCACTGGGCTATAGACATATATTATATTTGAGACCAATACAATTTGAGAGGAAGAAACTACAGATGAGCAGTGGATAAAATGCATCTTAGGGGCAGAAAGGGTGGAGGTCCAGACCACCATCATTTTGATGCTACATGTGCTGCAGAAAGTGCTAGGAGTATTTGTGACTGTGACTTAGAGTGTCCTCTGGATAAGCACTACAGCAATGTTTTCTAATAAACTGATTTAAATAATCGTATAAAAGTTTATTAAAAAAGTGTAAGTTCAGTGTGGTTCATTTATTCATGTTTTATTACCGCCAGAACTGATTTGAGCCGCTCTACGTTTAACTTTCTTGGCCTTTGTATCACAAGCCCTTTAAGAAATTTCCCCTAAACCAAATAAAAGAAATCTAGGACAAGGTTAAACATATAGTGTGGGAAGTTGGCAGGAAATTATGAGAATACCAGGTGAAGATAATTTGGAGGTGTACAGCTGCTGGAGGGCTGTGATAAAGCCACTGGGTAAATAAAAGCTAGTGGAGTAGAAAGCCATCAAGGTGACTTTACTCAAACAACAAACACTGTGGCAAGGTCTGAGTAATGGTACAAGTATGGGTAATATGTTCGAGTCATTCAAACTAAAACTCTGCCTTTAATTCTCTATATTGAATGAGTCACTGTATTATATCATTAAATCATTGTCTGTCCTTAATCCTGTGGGTGTCGTCTTTTTCTTTGTCTTCTCCAGACTCCTGTGCTCCCTGTCAGCACTCCTCTGCTGCACTTTCGTCATCTCACTGGTGTTTGCTGTCATACCACTATGTAACCATGTAGTGTTGTTATCCATCGCCATGGCAATTGCTGGTCAATCAATGGGAGTGATTGACACCATCGCCAACAGGCAGCTGGTGAAGCTGTACCAGAAAGACTCTGCCACCTTCCTGCAGGTGTGTGTGTGTGTGTGGGTGTGCGTGCGTGTGCATGCATGCGTATGTGCGTGTGTGTGTGTTTGTGTAAAGTGTGACTTCAATCTTTCCCACATTGTTACTTTGTTAAAACATATTTGTTTAAAGGCTCTTAAAACTATTTTTTTCTTTCTGCTATGAAACACACGACTTTATGTGACATTATTCATCTATTAACAGATGCCTCCATGTGTTTTCTAATGGAAAAATCTTTTCAATCTCTTCTTTTGGGGTATGGATTTCAAAACCCTTTACTTTGCTTCAGCAACAACACACATTTAGAAAGGCAGAATTAAAACATATAGAAAACTCAATCAAAAAGGGGCAGCCAGGGGACTAACAAAGACACCGTGTGGATAAAGAGCTTTCCATTAATCTGTAAAATGTACATTACCTCTACTTAATATTTATTATGGTACAGTCAATCTTACTTTTGCTGATATTAAACAAATAGATAAAACCATTATAGCCTCCCCCATCCCCTCAAATGAATCCAACTACTACTACACCTGTAGGAGAATTGGGCATTTGTGTTCACAAAGAGAACTATGCTCAAACTTGGAGAGAAAAGTGATCAATAATCGAGGAAACATGCAAGAAAAAAGTTATAATGCAGTTTTTCCCCTACTGTTGTATCTTCAGGGGTATTTATGTTCATGTATCCTCCTAGGCCCTGCATTTCTTCATAGGCCTGGGAGCTCTGGTTACGCCCCTTGTCGCTGATCCTTTCCTAGCGGAGGACTCCTGTGTTCTTGGTGTCAACTTAACCACCAACTCTTCGTCTTCTTCTACCTCTGACCTTGAGCACCTCCGTAGCAGCATGGCCGGGCAGGGAGCAGCGCTTCCAAATATCTCCCAGTATCCTCTGCACACAGAGGGCCTAGTCATCACCAGGGTGTCGTATGCCTTCTGGATCATGGCCATTATCAATGTGAGTTTATGTCATTATTAATGTTTTTTGTTAATATAAGATTTATAGACAAGGGGCACTGTTTTGACGGTGTACAGCGTGCCTTGATTTGGGGTGTGTCCAACTACATTTTCTTACGAGTGGCATACAATTTGGGCGCTAAGCGAGGTGCAGGACGCAAAGACGTTGGATTAAGTCGTTGTTTTGGAGTAACATGAATCAGTGTCAGCCGTCATTCCCTTTAAGTGCCCGGTGCGCCTGCAAAGTGGCACATTGTTATTTTCTTTGCAGATTTTAGTCTTAAATACACCAAACTCTGACCAGCTCATTTAACTTCTCTCCTTTCACTGTACCCCTGCACAAACAGAACACGCACAGGACACTGTGTGAAATGTGTTAAAAGCAGACTGAAGGAGATGTTTAAGTTAGCTTTTAGCTAAAGGCTAACATTGGTAAACTCTCATGCTGAAAGTGACTACTCTCACATGCAGATTTTCAGCTGGAATAAATTGTATTCAGCATGTAAGCACGGCCGATGTTGATGGGAATATATTTACTTTAAATGTATTTCATTGTAAACTGAAGTCATAGAAAAATGGTGGCTGGGCTTGATGAAAAGTAAGGGTTAAGTTATTCAAGTGATGAAAAGCTATCTTTTTGAAACAGCAACATCTCAATCTGAAGTTCTGTCAAATCCAATAGTTGTAAATGTATTTAAGTGCAGCTAACGAATGCCCCACTTAAGACAAAGGTAGTGGCATCATCCAAAAAAAACAGGATCAACATTAAACAGTCATTCATTGTCAGTTTTAAATCAAGTGTCCTGATCAGAGTCCAAGATAGCATTACTGTAGCTCTGTTTACACTGTGGGTGTGCAGTAATGGGGACATCCTATAATAATGGTTTGATTACAACACTGAAAGGCGAGGCAGTAAGTGTGTCTACTGGATCTTTATGTCTGCAGGTAAAATACAAAACTGATTAACCTTTTTTTATGGTGCTGCTAAAAGGGAAAATGTTGTATGAACTTTAGTTTGTGGTCCATAATGATGCACTGTAGTTATACCATGACCAGATGATCGCCATCAAGTGTTGCACAAGTGATGCAAAATAGAAATAATGACAAAAGAAATTCCCCAAAGTGTCTACTCTTCAGAGCCACTCAGACACTTGTTGCTTTTATCGCAATACAATTATTTGCAATTTTTTACCTTTTATAGTAAATGGTAAATGGACTTGAGCTTGTATAGCGCTTTTCTAGTCTTCTGATTACTCAAAGCGCTTTTATACAGCAGGTCACACCGACCCATTTATACACTGATGGTAGAGGCTGCTATGTAAAGTTACCATCAGAAGTAACTAATCGCATTTACAAACATTCATGCGCTGCCACCGACGAAGCAGCAGGAGCAACTTGGGGTTAAGTGTCTTGCCCAAGGACACATCGGACATGTGGCTGCAGGAGCTGGGGATCGAGCCCCTGACAATCCTGTAAGAGACGACCGACATTACCAACTGAGCCACAGCCGCCCCATAGTATTGGACAGCTGAAGAGAGACAGGAAATGTTGGGAGAGAGTGGGGGGTGACATGCAGCAAAAGGACAGAGGTCAGATTCGAATCCCTAGCTGCTGCAACGATGACTATAGCCTTTGTACATGGGGTGCACAAAATATCCCCCTATAGGCTATCTGGCATCCCAATTATTTTAATTTCTCTAGATATAAACCTTGACATTTCCCCTAAGACAAAGTGATAAGCTCCCAGAAATACCTCTTCATTTTCTGTTTGACCTGGATCTGTTTCATGAAAAAAAGAGAGAAAGCCCGGATTCCTCTTTCATGAGGGGATGCTCAAAATTTGAATCAGCTGACAGGAAATGTTGCGTAACAAGCATCTTTATGAGCGTGTTTGTTTGTTTGTGTGTGTCTGTGTCGCTACAGCTCCCTGTGCCTGCAGCAGTGCTCACATTGATGTACCACGAAAGACTGCTGCCTTGCTCTAGCAAGAGTCAACATCTGCTGGACAAAGACTCTCAGACCAGCAAAAGTCCTAGTGGGGAGAATGAAAGTCACAATGTGGACAGTGAGGAAGGTAAAGCTTGAACTGTAAGCGTGTGTTATAAACTCTCAATGCCTATAAAATGTTAGACCTCTCAGTGTCCTTGTCTCTTCAGGTCACGGGAGTTTGTTTTGCTGTTGTAACGCTGCCAAAGTCCGAGGTCATCCAGCTACTTTTTTTATCATCCACGCTCTGGGTGGGGCCATCCTCTTCATCACTGACGGGATTATAGTGAGAATTCCTGCTCACACTACAAATATACACACAAACATTAAACACTTGACTCTCTGCAAAGGGTTTTCAAACTATGAGGAGTGGGTAAAGGTTATAGTGGTAGAAGGGCTTGGAGGATGAGACAGACAGACATGCTACACTTTTAATGTTTTTTAGGGATTCCATAAATTTGGTTTTGAAAGCTTAGAAAACACACACTCTTTAGAACTTCAGATATTGCCTTTAAGTTATCACTTGTTTACTTTTCTTCAGTATCACAGTAATTACGAGATTGCTGTCTGTGAATCTATGGAAACACTGCAAACAGGAACTGATAATAGCTGAAGTTTTTATGGTGCCAACAGCAGAGGGATCCAAATATCAGATCTCTGCTCTGTGATAATCACCTTTTGTGTTTCTTGTCGCGCAGGGCTCCTACGCTGGCTTTGTCTATACCTACGCAGTGTCTCCTCCTCTGCTGATGGGTCACAAGACTGCAGGATGTCTGGACAGTATATTTTGGACAGCCATCACTTTGGGAAGATTGGCTTTCATTTACCTGTCCAGCAAATACACAGCATCCAGGCTGCTCACCGTTAGTCTGGTAAGAACACACAATTAAAGGGGGTGGGGGGGGGAATCCACCCTAACCATAAAGTAAATCATTTTCGACATCTCAATATATTTAAATAGATGCTTGTGGGTAACACTACACCATAATTTCATATAAAAGATAATAGAGCAGATGTCCTATGAGAGTTACAATCAAATATTTGACCTGGGAACAAGCATGACTTCATCTGGTGGTGTCATTCAGAGGAGGATTAAATATGCATACAGACAACAGGATCTTAAAGCCAGCTGCTTTGTCATGCTCAACCTTTTATTTCTGCACTTAAAAACAAACAAGAAAATCTTACTGTGTTGAAATCTCACTATGCTGGAAATGTTTATGTCAAACCAAAAACATATTTATTGGATAAAGTTAACACAATAAGATATTTAATAACTTCTTGTTACAAAGAGATGAAGCTTTAACGTGTTCTTAAAGCTGTATAAATAAATGTTTTTTCCCCATATGTGGGCATGGAAACAAACTGGAAATACAACATCTAAATGTGCATCACCTCTGAAAGTTATTATAAATATCCTTGAGGAAAAAGTTGACCTGTTTTGTTTCGTGGGGGAATAACCTGACCTCTCAGCTGCTCGATCCTTCAGTACGTTCACCATGTAAAAACTAACTGTGTCTGTCTGCAGCTTAATGCTGGATACAAAACTTTCAAAAGGTTTGTTTGTGTTTATTTGCTCAAAGCAGCTGCCTGCTGCTGCCAGAAACAGACGTGATAAGAGAGGAGGTTGTAGGTTACCCGAATAACTTGTGTTTATTATTTAAGACACATTATCTATAATAAAATAACACATATGTTAATAGAAAATGTTGAGAAAAAAATCAAGGAACCATCATGTCAGTGACTCATTTCTACTCGATATCAGCACCAACCTTTGCACGGATCTGCCCTCTAGTGGAATGTAAGGTGAACAACCCGAAGCGACAGATGAGCAAAGAATCATTAGAGCTTGGTGTATTTTAAGGTTTTGACTTGGAGTCGACTGTAAATTCAGACTTAAATTAATTACTGAATTTGTTTGTCTGATATGTTAAATGTCAGGTCGTCATTTATCTCCAAAATGTATTAGACAAACGTGTGATTAGAGAACAAAAAAGGATTTATTCTCAGAACAAACCAGGGTCATTTTGTACTACACAAATAAGAAGAAGTTAATTTTGTATTTAAAAGCTTAATTATTGTTGCCCCCACTCCTCAGTGTGTAATACAACAGATAGCCAAGCTTACTCTTTACAAACCTGAATGAAAGACTTGTTTATTTAGGGGAGCTCCCCCGATATATAACTTTATTACTTGTGAAAATAATTGGATATAAAGTATATTCTTGACTAAGGAGTTGCTTAAAATGACCCGAACTGCATTTATTTAGCGCTTTGAGTAATCTACTACTCGTGTTATTCATCACACACACTTTCAAACACTCTTGCAGAGGCTGCTTTGCATATATACTAGTACGATTCTAAGCACATTCACACACATCCATGTCCATTGCTTTATTAAAAAAATTAAACATTGTTAGTGCTGTTTATGAGTAGGGTTGTAAGGATTTCATTTTTTGCACAATTTAGATCTCGTGCTGACCGGTCAGGTTTCTGCTTCTGCTCTCAGGTTTTAACTCCCTGTTGTGTACGTTTTGAGGATGTAGTTCTCTGTGGTTGCAGCTCATACTGAAGCTAACTGACACCTTTCTGTGTGGAGGTGTGCCTCAACGGTTTTCCTCCTGCATTATGCAAGTTGAAGGTGTGCTCTTGCTATAGCCCTTTTTTTTCCAATATAATATAATTAATGTGCGGATAGTTGCTGGGGTTGTTCTTTGAAATCAGATGATGTTTTATTATTTTTTGTTTGTTTTTTGGGGCGGCTCAGTTGGTATAGTCGTTCGTCTCTCAACTGGAAGGTTGGGGGTTCGATCCCCTCCTCCTGCAGCAACATGTCCGATGTGTCCTTGGGCAAGACACTCAACCCCAAGTTGCTCCTGCTGCTTTTGGCGGCGTATAAATGTGTATGAATGGGATTAGTTACTTCTGATGGTCACTTTACATAGCAGTCTCTGCCATTAGTGTGTGAATGTGTAGGTGTGACATGCGGTGTAAAAAGCGCTTTAAGTAGTCAGAAGACTAGAAAAGCACTACGAGCTCAAGTCCATTTACCATTTAATATACAGAGGTCTTCAAGAGTGTTCATGTTTTCCTAATAGCATTCAATAACACAAAAATACACTATGCATGTTGAGGAAAAACTTGGATAATAAACAACCAAACTGCTGGTGAGCAGTTTTTCTAAAATACAATGTTCTCCACAGCTTCCTTACTGTGTTCACACAGATGTCCTTCAACATGGCAACACATCTGTGTCCATAAGTGTGTCTGTAGTCTTTCATCATTGGCCTAAGCCAGATTGAAAGATGTAGAAAAAGTTAAATGTGGTTTACATCTTCCTTAAAAAGCAAACCACATCATTTAGGGGAAAAATTAAAGTGTGACTTCATAGTAAACATGACCATTCAGAGGGCACATTGTATAAGCCAAATATGCTATCTATTTTGAATTCATGGCATGAGGCAGGTCACACATAGAGAAGGTCAGAGTGCACAGTGATTGTTCATGCTGCTCAGCTGCAGTGTAGCTGTGCTTTAGCTGCACCTGTCCTTGCTGTGACTCAGCAAACAGGACCTGTGTCACATGGAGCTCTTTTTAAACCTGCATTCCAGACTGTAGATAAGCCAATCCCGTTCTACGTGACGGAGAAACTGCTCTGTGGGATTTTTCTTTGTTTTTCTCTGGATTAAGTTTGTTTACTCTAGTATTGAGGGCCTCTGTTCACTGTGTTTCACAGCCGAAATAGCTCAGTTGGGAGAGCGTTAGACTGAAGATCTAAAGGTCCCTGGTTCGATCCCGGGTTTCGGCAGCTTGAGGGCTGTGTTTTGGAAATACACCTTCCCTTTGTGGGTTAAGCTTCTGACTTTCAGCAGTCCTGTTTAAGCTTCTCTATGAATCAGATATTCACTTGATGAAACATTCCCTTGGCTTCCAGAACTGCTGACTCATAGCAGTCTTTCTAAGGGTAATCAGTAATGTCTTCATCACGTTCTCCTGTGTTGATTAACTCAAAGTACGAGTTAAAAGCTAAACACTAAAGAAAACTACCACCTCTTGGAGAGCACCATGTTTGACTGGGCAAATTGCATATCCCACCCAGACATGCTTATGTTGTCATCTACAGTCAGTTATAGTTGATAGTAGGTAGTTTGAAAAAGCAGAAAGGATTTCAAGGTCTGTCAATTGAACGCTTGTCGTTTGAAATGGTAGAGTCAGATACAAAGCTAAAGACTAACAGGTCATGTGCGTGTCCTCGTTTGATCATGAGCTCTGTCCGTTGTGCTTTGTGGCCTGAGCTGGAAACTCATAGCAGTGTGATTGGGCTTCTTTCTTTCTTTTTTTACATTTCTTCCTATATTCATGTAGAGTTCATGCAATATTTTCCCCCTTCAAATACATCTTTATATTCTCGGGTAATAATATTTGGATGATGTAAAATGTTAGATTGAGAAAGATTACATGAAGCCACCGTGTGTTTCCTGTGTGTTTGAAGTGCAGCTTTTCTTGTTCCAAAAGTCAAGCCATAGATAAAGAAGGCTTGCTGTGAATTATTAGCAGTGGGGGGCATAGTTTTTGTCTGAAGATCAAAAGGTCCCAGGTTTGGGGCGGAGGTAGACAAGTGGTTAGTGGGCGAGCCCCATGTAAGGAGGCTGAAGTACTCCAAGCGGGCAGTCTGTGTACAAATCCAACCTGTGGCTCCTCTCCAGCATGTCAGTCCCCACTCTCTCTCTTTCCTAATTTCTTTTTTTTAAGCTATTTTTGGGGCCCTTTTTGCCTTTATTGACAGGACAGCTGAAGAGATACAGGAGAGAGTGGGGGATGACATGCAGCAAAGGGCAGATGTCGGATTTCAACCCACGGCCGCTGTGATGAGGACTAAAGCCTTTGTACATGGCTCTCCCTGATGTCTGGCTCCATCTACTTTCCTGTCTCTAATTAAAGGCGTAAAGAAATCTTTAAAAATAAAAAGGTCCCAGGTTTGATCAGTTTTGACCGTAAAAGAGCAAACATCAAAATAATAAAAACTCTACAAGGGAGTTCTAGCCAATAGAGGTTTCATATAAATATAAATACAAAATTTCAAACATCAAACTTACACATAAATTGACTTAACAGTGAATTAGCATTTGTCAGTGAGGGGAACCGTGTTCAGAGGTCAAATCATTTTGAATCCTGTTTTGATAATCTTCATTGCTTATCATTCTTGACTAGTTTGAGATGACTCTGACGCTCATACCAAGAAAAATAAGCAAAATTCTATCAAGCACAAAATGCAGATGAATTGTGATCTTGGAGAATATTTGCATCAGTTGAGTATTGTCTTTTAAATGAAGCTTCACGTTTGTTCATGCAGGACAAGTCACACACCCCAGCTGAGGTCAGCTGACAGCCTGCTGATTGAATCTTTGTTTTTAGTGATGAACAAACCAATCCCAGCCCATAACCAGGCGGTCCATTTAAATACGACTTCCTTGTTACTGATCCCTGCAACACTAATGCTGCTCACACTGCGCTGCTGCTGGCGAAGCTTTGCCTCCACCACCGACCCCTCCTCCTTTCTAGCCCTAAAGCTATTGGTGCAGCCTCACACGGAGGGTTTAGCATTATGCTCTGTGGAAAGCTGTGGCATGCTGCTCAGCTCACCCATGGAGCGTCTTCATAGCAGAGCCAACAGTGCCAAGTTTAGCTGTATTTCAATTTTGAAATAAATGTTTTAAATCTATGACGAGAGTGTTCCCGAAGTGAACTAAAAGCTTTGCACTGTAACTCTGCAGATGCTGAAATCAAAAGTGTCAAAAAGGATTTTTGTCTAATTCAATTGTTCATGTTGTAGTTTGGTTCGTTATTCAACATATGCACAACATGGTTTGTTGGGTTTCTGAAGCAAAGACTACTGTTAAACCAGGGTCATCCTCACACTGTCTGCCTGTGTCTGTGTGTGTCTCTGTGTGTGTGTTAGGTTGGGGTCATACTGGTGCAGTGTCTGTTGTTGATCTTCTACACCAGCTCTGTGTTCCTTTTCGTTGGTACCTTTGTGTTGGGACTGTGCATCAGCAGTGTGTTTCCCTCCATGCTGGCCTTTACAGAGGACATACTGGACTACAAAGGTAATCTAGCACACACATTAAGTCATACACAGACACAAACTCTCAGCATCAACGTATCCTAGAAGTCCCATACTGTGTGTGAAAGACCAAAAATGACATATTCATCATCACAAATCACATTAATGAATAGAGTACACACAGACATTAAGCAAAATACTCAAATTCTTAAAAATGGGAGCATATTGTCAATTGTTAAAATACCTAAAAAACACAGTCATATGAAAGGAAGGGAGTTGTGATAATAATAATGTTTTCTAAATGTAATTACAAAGTTCTTTACAGAAATAAAACAAAGCACTACAAAGCAAGATAAGCCAACCAAGACAAATACAACAAGTACAATCAATAGAAAACTGATGAGATCGAGATAAATCAAGAAAAGTAAACATAAAAGTTTGTATTAAGAAAAGATTTAAAAGTGGTCACTAGGTCTGCTGACCTGATCTTATCGGGCAGCTTTTTCCAGAGCTCAGGAGTTTGAACTGTGAATGCTCCGTCACCCCAAGTTTTTAGTCGTACCTCAGGACCAAATATTAGACCTCCGTCTGAAGATGTCAGGCTGCGTACCGGCTCATATGGGACGGAAAGGTCAGATACGTAGAAAGAGGAGAGACCTTAAAGGTCAGCAGTAAGATCTTAAAATGAGTAGGATAAAGTAGATCATATTTGGCAAAGATGGTAAAAACAAAAGTTATAAGAAAATGTGTGTCCATGATGTAGTAACAACCCTTCCCTTAGTTTTTACTTGTTTATTAATGAATTATACATTTTATAATCTTCAGTTTATATGTATTTTCTTTTTTTATCCCCTGTGTTAAAGGTTGTGCCACAACCGTCCTGGTGACGTGTGCTAGCACAGGAGAGATGGCGCTGCAGCTGCTTGTTGGATCTGTAAGAAATATTTACACAACTGTCTTTGAATACAAACTTTAGTCACTATAATGATTTAATTCATACCGCCTCTGAGATTCAGTGTTTATTCATGATTTTTTTCAAGGGTTATTTCTGCATGTTTTCTTTTTCTTTTGAAACGCTAATATTTGCTGCTCAGTTCTTTTTGTAACCAGCTGTAATTATTACAAGAAAAGACTCTTGTTCATTGTCAATACTTCCCTGCAGCAGCACATTAGCGTTAGGAAGGATAACTGTGGCTGCTCACTGTGTCTGAAGGAATAAAGCATAAAGTAAACACTGCCTTTATAAACCTGTTCTGATGCTCCAGTGCTTTGCAGGGTCAGCTGCAGCGTTGTATACGATTAGAAACCCAGTTTGTGAATGCATCTCTTCCCACAGGTGATCAACAGTCAGGGCAGTTACTCTTTCCTGTTGTGTTGTACGGTAGCATCCTTTATCGCCTTCTGCCTGTTCCTGCTGTTCCTCTACACGCATCACATCCACAGAAACTTTCAGAAAGGTAAGCACCTATCAGGTCGACTGAATGGACTTTCAACAACATGGAAATGATTGTGTATTATAGCTTTAAGAAAGAGACTGTTAGAGTAAGAGTAAGAAAAATGTATGTCTTATAAAAAACAGGAAATGGGAGTCCATGTGTTGCTACTTAATTTGAATAGGAAATAAACAATAGCAGAAAGCAAAGCAGGTGGAGGCTGCAGTGGAGGAGAAGTTGACGGCTAAGCAGTAACACAACATAAACCTGTCAGTGTAAACAAAACATAGGCTGTACAGAAAACCAGCACGTGGCAAGCATGCATTCTTTATAATGACCAGCAGAGGGCACCTTCAGTGGTGCAGAAAGTCGGTCAAACATAAGAAAACTTGATCTTTCACTTCAGTTAATATTTTCCTAATATGTTTTTAGTCTCTAGAATTTAAAATGCTGCTTGATGTTAGTATTTTAAATGTTGGTTATTTTGAGATACTAAGTCATTATATTGAGATACTAAGTCACTTTAGGGAAGTGGTTCTCAATTGGTCTAGCCTCAGGACCCACCACCAACTCCTTCATGAAAAATCCGATATTCAAATTTCTAAAACATTTTAACCAATCAGATTTATGTAATGAAAAATAGTATCATTTACATCTCACAAAGTACAAACCATGGGACAGAACAAAGACATGGAACAAAACAAACTAAAATTAAAAAAGCTCTTCATAGACTTTTTGACCCCATTTTTTTTCCAGGCACACATTCACAACCCACTTTTGGGTCCCAACCCACCAGTTAAGAACCACTGCTTTGGGGCGTATCATCCTGTGGATAAGTGGCTACCAGGGTCAATGTGTTGACAGACAAAAAGATGTAGCAATTTGCAATCAACCCGTTTTCTAAATATGGACACGTCCTGCTTGAAAACAAAGATGATGAAGTGAAAAATACAGAATCTGAGTCTTTGTGATGGTGATGCTTGAGGCGATAGGTTACATCACTTTGGCTATACACACTTCTTATATAAAGAACTCTGGGGAAAAAAGACAAGAGCTGCACTAAAATGTGTTTTTCTCTGGTTCTACTTTGTAAAGGTTTGTTTTTTTTGTTAATCGTTAAACACTTCTCTCATCTTCTAAATAAAATATTCTCATTGGGGCTCTTTTGTTTTTGCAGAAATGTTGTGAACTTGTTAAGAAAACAAAAGGCTGCCTTTTTTTTTTAGTGTTTTACAAAGAAATAAAGTTCACCTTAAGTTTTAAACAACCATAAAATACAAATATTGAACTTGGGAAGAGTTCAGAAATCTATATTTCTTCCAGTTTTCTTGCATGTCCATGTGTAGAGTTGTTAAGCTGTGAGCAGGGGAAGGCTTACCTTTCTTATACAGCTTTGCATGATGCAGAAGTTCATTGTTCTTACTTGCTCTACTTTCTCTGGAGGATCTAGTGTGGATGCTCCCTGACTTTTATTCCAACAAATTATGGTTTAAATTGTTTTCTTCCACGTGTAATAATGTCTTCTCTCCGAGCAATTAATACATTCAGAATAGAACCAGTAAGTTCAAATATCTACAGCTTCCTGATTTGTTCATAACAACAAATAGATTGTGAAATTACATTTGTATTTACTTAATGGACTTGGTAAATGGATTTGAGTTCGTATAGCTACTACTCAAAGCGCTTTATACATCGCATATCATACCTACAACCATTCACACTCTTGTGAATGGTTGAAGTTACCATCAGAAGTAACTAACCCCATTCATACACACTCATATGCTGCCAACGAAGCAGCGGGAGCAATTCAGGTCTTGCCCAAGGACACATCGACATGTTCCTGTAGGAGCTGGGGATCAAACCCCCAACCTTCAGGTTGAGAAAGGACCGACTCTACCAACTGAGTCACAGCTGCTACCCTACCATTATGACATATTTACATTGTATTTTGGCCTATGTGTGTGTAGCATGTCTCAACAACAGTGAAAAAATAGAATTTCCCGTCAGGGATTAATAAAGTATCTGTGATCAGATTGTAGACAGAAAGAAGAACAAGAGGAAGTTATTTGTTTTTTTTTGTATTATTGTGCCCCTGGTGGATCACACATGTATTTTAAATAATCAACACTTTTTACCTTTCAGACTGGTCTAAATACACAGAAATGGAAGAGAAGCCAAAGCCTGGAGGCTCCTGATCTGAGGATCTATAAGAGACTGTGGAAAAGGTCATAGGACACAAAGGACCTCAGGCTTCTGCTGAAGACGAGGAAAAGGGACCATGGGAACAATAATCCCTGACATACACACGTCCTCCTAAAGTGTCCGAACTGAACAGGAACTCCCTCCTGGTCTCCTCCAACTAAACTATTTACTGAACATTCAGAAGCCTTCTGATCAAGCAGGTCATGGACGACCGTTACTTGAAGTAATGTAATTTTTGCACATTTTGCAGCACCTTGTACCTCTGCTGCAGCTTGATTTCAAAGACACTTTGCTGATAACTATATAGTGGGACTTTAATTGAACTGTTGAAATATGACTCTTTTGTGATTTTCTGACGGTAGAATGAAGCTGTTGGACATAAATAACAAATGATGTAACGGCAGAACACAAACACTGATGTTAGAGGTCTTTTATTATTGGTCTCACCTATCTCATTCATGATAAACATTTCCTCGACACCTCTCAGACATCGATACGCCACTTAAGACAAGTAGCTTGTAAACATTTTGAAAAAGCATGAAACAAACAGAAAACGGGACCAAACCAAGCAGGAACTGTCATGTCTTTCTACAAGACCTTACATTTTTAAAGGTAGGTTGAAGGACAAACATCAAATGATACAAATCATAAACGCAACCAGTCCAAAGACTCGATAGAGAAAGGTTCGAATGGGCTTGAGGGTTAATATCCAGCTATTTTATAGTTTTCAAAGTTACTGCGAAAATGCAAAACGAGCAGCCGATTATATTGGCTCTGCTAGGAATTCAAATAAATAAATAGTGTGTGGTAGTGCCTGATCACAAATGATTTTAAATCTTCAGATATATATATCCAAAAGATACGATTTACTGTATAAAATGCCAAGTGCATAATTTGTCCTCCCTTTTGGGTGAATATACATTTTTCTCAGTGAGCAAACATCGACAACATTTCATCATCAAAGAGGAAAATCAGCGTCTTAGAAAAGCCACACAATCCAATACTACAGGAACCCCGAAAGTTTAAGTGCAAACGTCCCATCACAAAGTCTGCATGTACAAAGTCAACACCATATCAAAACACTTCACATACAAAACAGAGATTCAGATTTCTCCCCGTAAGGCTTCGATTCCTAAAAACAGCCAACGCCACGGAGGGGCAGCCGCCTCCCAAATACACGAGAAGGAAAACAACAGACAGAAACACACATGCACATTAAAACAGTGAAACCCAACAAAGGAGACTTCGAAAGATCTGGCCGTTACAAAAATAGAGAAATTAATCTTAAAAGTTCTATTGGTATTACAGGAAAAAAAAAAGAGGTTACACCAAAATAAGACAGGTTTCATAGATATATGTATATTATATACTTTATGCAAACTTTGCTTTAGAAACATTTATAAGCAGGTTAGAAAGAGACTCGGCCAGCTGAACTCCCTCCTGTTAATGCGTATGTACAGTTATGCATCCTGAAGAACACTGCAGCACGTTTAAGATCCCCGTGAAGTTTCAATTCAAACTTCCTGGGCTGTGATTTGGTCTACAGAGTTGTGGCCTTAAAAACAAATCAGTGCTGTCGTTTATCTCTCTGTTCTTACTTTTGAATGATGGAACTTTGTCCACTTTAAACTTGGGCTTGGCTGTGGTAAGGCACCTTATAGACTATTATGATTGGCTGCAGAATGCAGGGGGGCAGGTGTGTGTGTAAGTTTAGTAAAAACAATTGTGCATTCCCCCCTTTAAGATCATCCCTCCCTGGGTTAAAAAAAGGGACACTTGGGTTAAGAAAACACTGAAACGTGTTCAATCCAAGTATCACGTAAACATGTGTGTTGCACAATTTCTACATCGAACAGCATAGAAATATGGATCTACCTCTTGAGTCTGTGTCTCAGAGTTATGGCTTCAGAGTCGTTTACAAAACAGGTGTGAACCTCTAATGGCTGATAGTCTAGACAGGTTTGGGGCTTCAACACTCCAGACGGGTTCTACAGTCCTAGAGATCAACTGTGGATATAATTCGAAGGCGAGGAAAGGTTTGAAGCTTACCCCTCAGATCTGGAGTTTTCAAATAACTGCACTGATGCAGTAACCAACGTTAGAAATTCAGTTCATTCATTAGAAAAAATCAACATGGTTTCAAATTCTGATTTATGAGACTATTTTGCCCTGATTTGGTTTTGATTTTTCATAAATGAAAAGTTCAACATTTGGGAAAAAACTTCTTTACTGTCATCCCAAAGTAAGGTAAGAAGTTTGACACCTCTGTTGAGTCTGAGTGGTAAACATGTGGCTGGAGCAAGCAGCCAATCAAATTCACCTTGGCTGGCACTTCAAGGGCATCAAAATCTAACACTTCTTCCTCTATATAATGAATAAACACTATCTTGTTTAGTGTTAAAAAAAAAACATGTAATGGTACAACAACTTTTCATAGCATGGGCAATTTCCAGGTAACCAATAGAGACTGGCACATAACCTCCGTGCAAGGATAAAGATCGACATTTTGACACTTTCATTTTGGAGAGACAATGTTTCCAAAATGTCAAACTATTCCTTGAACAATTACCACTACTCTACTCCTTAAAAAAAACTTGAAGTAAGAGTATTTAACATGATTGCTGCCTAAAACTGTTAAGTTCATTTAGAAAGGCATTATGAGGGAATTTAAAAAGAAGATATTTGTGATGTTGTTTGCTGAGGCGATGCACAGAAAAGATTATGGCTTCATTTTCTTTCATTCCCACATGAAAGCTTACTGGCTGTTGGCTGACCGGACCACACTGGCTTGCAGGGTTATTGTTGCATTAGAACATGCACAAAGTTTAAATGCATGCTAACTCTGATTATGGCCAAGGTGAATGTCGTGCTGGATATGGCTATACAGAGCCAACATTGCAGAGCAGCAAACTGTGCACACTGAGGCAGGCAAGATCTGGGTAAAAGATATAGGAGTCACCGCACTGGGTTAAAGCACTACCCTTCAAGAAGAGTATTAGTTAAGGACAGAGCATGAGAGGGAACAGAATTATTGTCAGCAGAGGTTAGAAACTGATAACTAAATGAGTCCTTTTTTGGCAGTAACACTGGCGCACAAGACAAGGACAGTCTATAAAAGGAGAGTCTGCTATATCACTGCTCAGTGTGTCCAAGTATGAAGCAGATTGTCACTGCAGAGGGTCCAATTTACATGCAGCTACTGTTGCCATGGAAATTCCTCCCTCATTTGAATTGTTGACTGAGGATCCCAAAAAGCCAGACGGAATAAATCCACAAGTGCACAAGGAGAGATGGCACCAGTGTGTATGAGTGCAGGAAAGCATCTGTGGGGGTGTAAATGCTTTGAAACAAACTCAAATGTTCTCATCATCCTTTAACCTGGTCTGCTGATTCTCTTTAGATCCTCCCTCAGAAATTCTGGTTGTAGTGCAAAGTCTGTGGTAGCACACTTTCAAGCACCGGAGTGATGAGGAATGGCAAAGACGGAGCTCCCACATGATTGTTCTGTTTGTGAGAGAATGAGATGGAGTAAGGGGGGGTGGTGTCTGGCTGTCAAATGCAGTGATGCTGGTGGGGATTAACCCTATGTCTTCTGAGGGTCTGGAGAAATGGGCCCTGGCGTGTTGGTCCCATCCATACTGTGTACAGGGATCTGGAACTGTGGGGTGAGGACTGATGGGAACTGAAACAGAGCAGGAATTTGTGTTAAGACGGTTTAGGCCCAGATTTAAAAACGGACACAGTTAACTCAACGACAGGGGTCTTTTAAAGGAGATCTATTATGCTGATCCATATTTAAATACAAACATATAATGTTACGCTGTTGGATGTCCCTACTAAACCACGGTGACGTTTTTTTGAACACTAGATACACAGCTGTTGGCGTAATCCCTGGACGTGGTTTCCTGCTGCCCTGAAAGAGACTTCACACATCAGGTTCTGCCGACGTATTACAGCAAAGCATGGAGCAAAGTTGTTTGACGTGCCCACCCCGGCAGCTCTTTAAAGGACACATCAACTGGAATCTTAATTAAATAAAGCTGGCCCGAAAGTGGGCACGTGAGAAGGGGGGGTCTTAAAAGGACAGCGGCTGAAATGAGGGACTTTACTGCACCAGTATGAGATAAATAAGGGGAGGTTTTTGAGCTTCACATCTTGCAACACTACTCAATAGGTGTCCCAGACTGACATAATTAATGGAGAAAGTTAATATAATAGATCTCCTTTAATGATTGTTTTCTGTAGTTATTTTATTGTCCAAAGAAATAAATTGATGGATAACTTTCTGTGATGTGTCCTCTTTGTTAAGGGCTCTGTGTAGGGCTGGTTGTTTATATGATCTTGATTTATCATGTAGTATTGTAATACAATTAATATGGATTAAAAAACAGCCGATAACAGTCGAAAAAAAGGTTACAACAGCCAGCTGGTCCGCAGTTTTTAGCTTTAGTTAATATACCTAAAGGTAAGTACATGTTTGAGAAAGCGGATGTCCTCTATTGGCTAAAGAAGTTAATGTCCTACTCTCATCCAATCCAACTTTATTTGTTAAGCACTTTAAAACAACCACAGTTGCCCAAAGTGCCGTACAGAAGAATAAATAAAAATACATCACAGCTCACATGAGATAAAAAACTACATGTGAAATACAAAAAATAAGTTAAAAGACATAAAACATGAGTCAAATTATTAGGCACGCAGTAAAAGAAATAAAATCGACGTCTTACTAGGTGTCGTAGTAAACTGTTCACAAAAGGTATCACAATATCAATCATACAGAAGTGATTTGGATATCTAAAAAGTAAAGAAGCATAGATTGATCAGGGTTTGCCTTGGGTTGGTGGCAATAGGAAACTTTCAACACTTGGAAAGATGCTATCCCAGTGATTCAATAAATTCTTTCCGTCTTTTTCTCATGAAAAAGAGGTTCCTAATCTCAATGCGACCAGTCTGGTTAAATGAATGGGTTTTCCATTAGCACTGGTCTTTAACCAGACCACTAAACAATGAGACTGTTCAAGCCAACATCATTCTACTGTTAAGTCAACACACCCTCACCTTTAGATCCTGCCCCTTTCTCTAGGCTACATCTTTTAACTTGATGCACACATTAAGAACTGTGATCGGGCGCACTAGGCAACCCATACCGTGCCTAAGCACCCTTCACCCCTAAAGTCCAGTTTGTTTGACTAGTGTGAGTGCTCCGAACCGTACACTTCCTTGGCTCGCTTGGAAGAGGTGTGCTTCAGCATGGTACAGTTCATGTAGAGCACAAGGACGGGTACACAACGTGGACAGCCTTCATTATCGAGAAATCCCGGAGTGTTCTGTCTGTTTCTGACTAACATGACTCAAAATAGGCCACAGAGTCAGCAAAGTAGCTGTCATGTTTTCTCTGTTGTTCTCTGATGAGCGGACGCAGACTCGACCGCGCGTCCCTTTCATTTTTTTTCTTCTTCTTATTTTCAAGTCCGCCTGTCTTGTAAACTAAGCACGCTTCATAACAACGTAAATCCATTCATGTGTTGTATTACGACGTGTGCTCTGAAACGTTATAGAGAAAGCAGAAACAAAGTGTATGCTGTAATATACTGACCTGGAACAGGTGAGCTCCTTGGCGTCGTGTGGCTGGGCTGAGGGGAGCCACCGGACTGAGAGTGCTCCAGAAGTGGATGTTTGACAGCAGCGGACTGGGAGTTAGCAACAGAGTGGGAGTCTGGGGAGGAAAAAAAAAACAAGACAGTGTTTTTTTAGGACTAATTTAAAACAACAGCATGGCCCACATTGACCAAATGTAGATGTTTTTATTTTAAGATGTATGACAACAAAACCCATTTCACCCACGGACTCTTGACTGAACTGCTTCTAGTATTTCAGGACTTTTGGGTCCTGACATTTGAACTTCCTGACATAAAACTGCAACAGCGAAGATCAAAAAATGTGTTAGAGATCCTTAAAGGAACATTTCTGTGTCTCCAAAATAAAAGTTGTTTGTCTGTTATTAGAAAGAAAGTTCATATTGCAACTGTTGAATCTTAGTTACAGTTCTTGTGTCAGGAATCACGCAAAGAAAAGTGAACATTGTGTTTAATTGTTCAAATCATCTGTCTGTATGTTTTATTGATTTTACCTTTAGGCTCAATCTGAGTCTATCACTTTAACAATGGCTTAAGCATTAATAAGTGTATTCAACTAGAAACTCATATACATTTTGAATATACCAAAGCGTTTAGCATCTTAAATCCATACATACACCACCACCCAAATGAATGAGAGGCAATGTTTAAAGTCAACCACAGACAGCAGAGAAAACTGAAGAGGAACACATTCCAGTATGAGCTGACTGGCAGTCTGAATCAAAATCTCATGATCATCAAACCTGACCCGGCCCTTCAGGAGAGACAGAACAAAAGAAACGTTGTCTGACACAACAGATCTAATTGACTGCTTAATTATATAAAGTGGCACAAGCAGTCATGAGGCAAACTGCATCACTTTGGAAGATCAAGACACAGAAATAGACACAACAGAAAGGCCTTACAGGTTAAATGTACTGCTGCCACCTACTGGTCAGGATTAGTGTCTGCAGATGGTTCTACATAATTTAATAAGTAACAACATTTAGCAGTGACACGTATATAAGGCTTAGGTCACAGCTGCAACTAAACATGTTTTTTTCCCCCACAGATAGCCCACGCATTCTTTAAATGCTTTTATATTTAGTACGAGTTAAACTGTTCAGACTTCATGAAATCACTTGTAATGTTTTGGTGGTCCAGTTTTTCATAACAAAAAACAAGTGGCCCTTCTGCTCTTCTGTCTTGTGTAACGTACAAGCTGCTTAACATCATGTTGACATTATTTAACGAGTACAGCGGCCATATTGGATCAATCATCAACTTTTACCTGCAGCATTGCTGGTGTGAGAGAGGCAGTAGGTAGAGAGGGGCTGCAGAGGTTCATGGGGGAGAAGTCAGAAGTGGTGACCAGCAGAGTCGGCGGGCTGATCTGCAGGATTTTGGGCGGCTTGCGTGTCTTTCCTGAGTTTTGAGTGCTGACTGTGGTGTAGCTGCTCACCGAGGACGAACTGGTTTCAGCATCCACCAAACTGTTCTCCTCTCCTGACAAAACTATGCTGTTGTCCACCTGCTGGGCAAGGGACAGAAATGTCTCTCAGTGCAAATAAATACAATGAAAACATCAGAGTATCAGGAATTTAAATGAATATGAAACATTTTCTCACACATTATAAACTGCAGGCAGCGTCACAGTGAACTGTTAGTTAAAAATGAATTCAGACTGGATTCACGCAAAATCCGACACTGCCACCGTGACGTGAGTGTTTATCTGTGCATGATTTCCGTTGAACAGTTTGTATCTGACTTGATCAGCTGACTTTGCAATGAGCTGATGGCCATTGAAACAGGTAGCATGTATAAGCTCTGAAAATAATCAATGAAGCAGTCTAGACTAGTCACACACTACCCCATCAATCTGCTTGGGTTGAGCTGAGACAGGCAAGTTCATTTTGCTGCAAATTTTCCCTTCAACCATCGAAAACCATCTGGTCCTTTTTAGTTAGGATGTCACATAAAAAGTGTGAATAATTCAAAGAGACTTGTGAGTAGAGCACACACATAAACATAAATATCCAAAACTATTAAACTAAAAAACATTATTTTGTTCCTGTGTTATCCAAAGTTAAAGAAACTAACCAAGCAGTTTTGTTTTCATGGCCTTTTAAAAAACTCATTTAACTGTTTTTATGATTAATTCGTTCATTTTTGTTGAGATGTGTTTGTATGTATACTAGCCTTTTCCAGTGCCTGAGAGTCTGCAGGCTGAGATGATCCTGACTCAATGTCACTGTCAATCACCAGCTCCTGGGAGGAGTCAGGCACTAGGCTTGGGGATGGGCTGGCCGAGGTCATGTCTTGTAGGCTGAACGGTGATTCTGACGGACGGATGTGTTCAAATGTGTAGATGGACTGGGACGGCAGTTGGGAGTGTGTGCTGACATCTAAAGCCCTCGTGGGCAGTGCTTGCAGAGAATCCAAATGGTTGGATATTAGCGTGTGCTCTATTACAACCTGAGGAGGCAGTGCTGGTGCTGATGCTGGCTTTGGAGGGGTGTTTCCAAACTTGATGACGGATGGCAAAGCATTTGGCTGTTGAGGCTGAGGCAACTGCTCCTGGCTCTGGGCTGAGGCAGTGACACCTCTCTTGTCAGCCATCTTCTCTGCCGGGTTCTCTATTTTGATGGACTTGAAGAGCTGGCGTCCATTTTGTAGCGAGTTGAGGGTGAAGGACGTGTACAGGCCGGAGTGGATGTAGTCATTACGGTTTGACTGCTTGGTGCTGGAGCTCAGAGCTGCTGTGCTGCCTCCCACCCTGCTGCGGTCACCAGACTCATCCTCCTGTAGGATGCTGTCCCCTCTCTTCGACAGGAGAGGAAGGGCCCCGGCACCAACATCCCCGCTCTCTGTTCGAGTAGCAACATCTCCTTTCAGGATGTCGGGATATGATACAAAGCGGTAGACAAACTTCTGACCATTCACCTTCTTTATGATGTTCTGGAAAACAAAAAAAATTGCACAAGGTGATACTTTAGATACATTAATATTCATCCTAAATGAAATAAAAGTAAAATGATACATCAATTGTATGTAGACCCAATTCAGAGAGTGTGAGGAGAAACAAGATTTGTATTTAAGTAGTCTGCCTTTACCAAAGAGGCCCTTAAAGAAAAAAATGGAAGAGTGAGACCACAGCAAAGCTTTGTGCGTGGGGACAGCTCTGTCTTTCCTGTCTGTACCAAACTAGCAGCCACTAATGCTGCTGCCAAACATACTAGAGCAGCCCTGCCCAGAACGCCCACTGGGCCAGGCTGTGCTTCTGTCAAACCACAGGCAGATTGAGAGACGGATGGCACTCTCCCTCCCTCCCTCCCTCCCTCCCTGAGAAGGACTTTGACCATGCTAAGGTGCAATTAACTTGTGTTTATTGTGCTGCACTGGGTCACTCTATGGTGCAGCTGTCTTAAAGAAATAGTTGCCAAGGGGTCCTCTGCTGTTGCTTCAAACCATGTGCGATTATGAAAGGCCTCTAGCATATTGTTATGCCACGATTACATCATTTACAGTAAAATTACAGTGGGATTCAGTGCGCCACCTGCACTTGGGTATTTTTCCTATCTATGTAATAACTTTTCTAATACTTGTAATAAAATGAAGACAACTCTGCAGACAACTCTGCAGGGCACAACTTAGTGTGCAATGCATGTTCATATAGAGTGTGTGAGGGTGTTGCAGACAGATAGGTATATTTCCCTTTACTCCTGCACCAATTGTTCAAAGGCATTGGCAACTGGTCATAAAAATGTACATGCATTGGAATCGCAACATGTCATTGATTAGAATTGAAACCTAAATGAGTAGTCACCTGTTTTGCCTGCAGCCAGCATTCATGGAACGCTCTGTTAATATAATGGATACCTAAAACGATCTATATCTTGTTCTAGCAGAACAAGCGGACTGTCTAAGGCTATGGATGTCAAATGGAGTCAGTGAAGGAGTAATAAGAAGCAGAAACATAGGACTTCAATTAAAACTCCAGTCTACAAACCACATCGTGGCCAATCCACTATTTAGAGGGTTGTTTTAGCCAACCATATTCTGACATTCTTCTACCCACACAGGCCAACATCAGAAATTTGGAAACAGATGAAAAAGCTGTAATTGGTCCAAAGTTTGACAAGCCAACTACACTGATGAACATCACATGCTTTTAGTTTGGGCCTGGACTAGGAAGGCTAGCTTGTGTATTTAGTCAAGAAATATGTCCATACAGGTTTCCTGTGGGGATGAAGAGGCAAGGAGATGTGTTAAATCAAAAGCAGGAAAACAGCTGGCTGATGGTTCACTCAATATTGGTCTTGTGGTGGCTTATGTTAACATAATATATGAGCGACACAAAAAACACAGCAGCCATCGTCAGTCACCTGAAACCCACTGCTGTGTCCAAGAAAAAGGGAGTTGATGTGTTTACCTTGTCGTAGTAGTATCTTAGGGCCCTGCTGAGTTTGTCATAGTTCATGTTAGGCTTGTTCTTGCGGGCTCCCCACAGACGAGCCACCTCCTCTGCCTGCAGCAGTTTAAACTCCCCCTCCTCATTGGTCCAGCAGATCAGCTGCTCATTACTGGAATCCAATAGAAGCTGGAGAAGAAACTGCCACAGGGTGACAGAGTTGTCCATGTCTCTCACTAAAAGAAAAACAGAAACAGGAGAGAACAATTACAAGTCAATAAACCACAGAAACTGCTCCTCACAACCGAACATTATGGAGTTCCTTAGCCCACTAGGGCAACAGTTAGAGTGCTGAAATTAAGTTCTTGTTTTATCCACTCTGCTCTGACATGTTTTATTAAATCAATGAACTAAAAAGTCCAAGCATTCTGTATGTGCATGGATGACAGCCTACAGAAGTAAGGCCAAAAGTCAGTTTCAATGTGCAATGCAGTTTACAACTAAGACTAACATTTTAATGTATGCACACAAAACATCTGAGGTCCATTAAAGCAAAGGGAAAACGTTGGTAAAAATCAACCTCACGTGTATATTTAAAACAACAAACCCTTTAAGGCACAAGGTCTGTCGTATATCTAACGCAGTGATTTACAGTCAAAGGTTATTGAATAAGTTCCAGGTGCACCATGTGGTAGAAACGCTGTTCCATCATATGGTTCCCACATTCCAGTGAGATAATGCAAACATACAACTTAAGGAATTCTATCTCGAGTGGTTACAATGGCCTGCAGCCACAATGTTCACATTGGCCAATTATTTTAAAACAAGAAACTAACACTTCATCATAAATACCTGTTATTTCTTTTAACGACACCTATAAAATGTGCCACTGTGATGTGGCTACTGACTATTGCTAATCAAAGCCAAACATCTTGCTCACATCTGGCTTTTAAAGCGTGGCGTACCAACATATGGCTTTTAAAATGAAAAGCCCCCTCACAGTCAGATGGAGGTAACGAATTTAAACAACCGGGTATTAAGGAAAGACATTAAGAAAGCACCCTGAAATAAGGGCTTTATCCAAGGTGAAAGAATACTAATACCATTTATTCTGTGTTTTATTCAGTAGTACAGTTTAAGATAACATCACAAAGACTTTTATTATTGAGCATGACTATGTTTGTTTACCCTCAGCAGGTGTTCTACATGAAGTGAACTTTGTAGATTTGAACTTTTTTAACTTTATTTCACATACTTTATTAATCCCTGGCGGGAAATTCTTGTCTACACTCTGTTATTGAGCGACATGCTTCTCACACACATAGGCCTGCACATGCACAAACACGACCTATGGACATGCATTAATGCATGCTTTTCCTGTGGCTGGCCCCAGGTATGTGCCACCCAAGCCACAAGTATTATGCTGAAGTTGCTTTGCCTCATCTCTACTTTTGCTGTACCATGAAACTGCATAGTGCACTTTTAGCTTGCACTTTAACCCCAAAAGACTATTTCAGGATGATTTATTAACCCTCATAGAGACATTTAGTTTGCTTTTGTTGAGTTTTATGAAAAAAAAATATATACATATATATATATATATATATCATCTATTAAAATTGAATATCGAGTTTGGTGTGATATAACTGAGATTTTATTTTTAGGTAAATTCGCCTAGCCCTAATAGTAGGTTGCATGAACCACAACGACAGGGTTGAAGTATATGAGTACTAGGCTTTTGCTTATGCTTTTGTTTCACTGTATTCTTGTATTAGACGACTTTTTCCCAACATGCAACTGCCATGTAGCAGTATCTTTGATACTTTTAATCGGTTCAAGCATGATTTTTCCATCTCCTATATGGGGGTGAGATGCCATAGGCACTGGTTGAACGCCTACACAGGCGGTTTCACTGTAGCTGATTGGACCTCCCCTCAGGACTGAGTGGGTGTGTGCAGAAGGTATTCTAGTTTTGTTGCATCCAGCCTCAGACTTTAAAGATGCCTTATAAGGCAGAATAAATAAAAACCAATGATTAACATAATAGCTTTTCAGCCAATCCAACGGCTCTACTGATCAGTGTAGACTTCAAACTTTGACTTTTGTATTCTTAAGTCAAAGAGAAAAAACTTCCCTCCCCCCAAATAGAAAACTGGATCTTTCACCCAAAACAAAAAAAAGAAAATAAATTATTTTACATCCAAAATCCAAATCCAATGAGCACTTGAACCATGCTATATAACAGCAGGGTGAATTGGTGCCTTCTACAAGTCTACAAACAAGTCAACTTAAACATTTGGATGTCTGTCATCTCTGGTGGATAGCAGCCTCTAAAGGGCCTAATTTCTCTATTATGTCCCTCGCCATTTCCTTTGTCCTCTATCCTCCTGTCCGATTAGTCGATCTTAATGTGCCACCTTGAAGAATGCTTTCTAAAAGCAATCTAAAGAAAGGAGGGGAGAGAAAAGAACTAACATTTTGGTTAAGCTAGGAGCAAGACACTCATCTGTGAGGGCAGGACACAAAGCTTGAATGTACAAACAATACAGAGATAAAGTTTCCATTTATACTGTTCAACTGACAGATAATTAAATGCTGCGATGGATTACAATTAAAACAATCGGGCGAGTTATGCAGCTGTGTCTGACAATATTAAGTTTACAAAGGCTCCTATGCACTGATGCGTCATTTCCTTTAACAACTGCCCTCCACTCATCTCTACTCGCATCTCTTCCTTGCCCCTTCACTGGTATCACAGAAAGGAGGGACTTAAGGCGCATTCACACATACTCCATGCGCGCCTCGGTCCGTCAGCGCCGCGCACTACGCCGTAGTTAGCCGCCACTCTAGTCAATCATTGTGTTCACACAGCCGGCGCTGCGGTCCGTCTCCGGAGCGTGCCACGTCGCTCTGCTCGGTTTCAAATACGCTGCAGGTCTATTTTCGACGGAGTACGCTGCAGACACGCGTCAAGCCAGACAGAATATCACAACCCAGACAGGAAGTCAGGCAAGGAAACGCACAGAGCATCCGGTCAATTTCAAAATAAAACACAATATACGGACTCGCGATCGTTTTTTTCATCACTTTATCAACGTAACGTCAAAACAGGCACCAAACGAACAACAAATCATCCTCAGAAAGACAAAGGGACATGTTGTCTGCACGTCTTTGTCTTTATTCCCGCGTTATCTTGTAGTTCTCCCGTGATGTGTGTACAGCTGATCATGAGTGCGCTGCGATGGCTGCGCTGACGTTCAAGAAACGGATCCAGTGTGAATGGGGGCGCGCCGTCCGACGGAAGAAAACCGTGGCGCAGGCGGACCGCGGCGCGCACGGAGTATGTGTGAATGCGCCTTTACTCAGGAGGAGAGGAGGCAATGAAAAGGTCTGAGGATTGTATTAACAGAGATTGAGAAACGGTTTGTTTCTTAGAGCAAAGGGATGTCTACTCCTTTCTCCAGAGGCAGGGCTACCTGCAGAAAAAAAAGATGAAAGATGCAGGGCTCATGCTGTGAGTAACAGTCTCAATGAAAGTGGGGGAAGCTCCTTGTCTTTGGAACAGCTTCAGTGGTCCTTGTCCCGCTGTCTCTCTGCATCCTGACAGCCAGCAATTGTCTGAGAGATGAAAAAGAGGAAACCTACTCCACATGAAGATTCAGTGTTGTTTAGATTTGGTGGTTGGAGAGGCCATAGACAAAGAGCCAGAAAGCATGTTGCTTTTCCTGAGCCCTACTGTAAAATTCAGTCTTTATTAATTATTATTTATGGGATGTGTTCAAACGTGTTATTCAGCAAAATCATTCCACCTTTTCATACATTGGTGCTACCTCAATTACAGCTGTATATGCAGCAGAGGCAGGGGAATTTGTTGCTCAAACCTAGTGCTCCTAATAGGAATTCATAATTAGCATCAGACTTTTAAATGACATAAAAGTGAAGAAGCAGAGGTGGATTTTCTGGCACAATCAAGGTGCATTCAAACGCATCAGTCTAATTGTTAATAAAGTTCTTCATACTACTACAAGTTTTTCATGGAGCTTTTTGACCTCTAAATGACATAAAACTAAAATGTAATAAAAACTAAAATAGCTAAGAATCTGTGCGGTTGTTAACATTGTCAAGCTGTGCATGCATTGAATAATAGTCAAATATTTACTATTATTGAAACCAACATGTCTGTGTATCATTTGATTTTTATAATCAATGGCCAAAACCGTTCTTGGCTTTTGTAATATCTTATCAAAAATCTGTACCCAATACAAGCGCACTTCCAAGTGTGGAAATGGAGTTGTACACACTGCCTCATGCAGTGACACACTCAAATGTCAAGGAAACCCCACTTCTTCTCTAAGGCAAAGATGTGTGTTCTTCTGTTGTAAGGGCTTCATATTAACGATATATCCTGATGTGGTTTTTGTACAATATCCCTGCAATTCACAGCCCGATAGCTGAGATTTACCCCCATACTGTCACACAAGAAATGATTGTCAGCAGGTTGAATTTTGCCGTTTTGTCAGCTCGATGTTACAGGCTGACTGTGACTTGTGCTGTGCATGTCAGAATCTGTCAACAAGTGTGTGTGTGTGTGTGTGTGTGTGTGTGTGTGTGTGTGTGTGTGTGTGTGTGTCTATAATCTTCTTATGGATACGGGTAAATCTGCCCAGATCCATCCAAACCTGCTGGTATGGAGACACCCCCCCACACACCCCCCCCCACACACACACACACACACACACACACACACACACACACACACACACACACACACACACACACACACAATCTGTCCAGAACTGTCATGTTAAAACCGATGATATCGGGGTAAAAATAGGACAACGTCAAAACTGCTGCCAGAGAAAAAGATAACAGATGAACGTTATATAACATCCCACATTAGCGGTAAACGTTATCGACGAAGCACTGAGATCTCCCAGGCTAGGTCAATTCAGTCGTATAACATGGTTTGTTTCATGCCCTCGGACTGGAGTGACTGGTTTCCACTGACAGAAAGCCAGGAACCCACACAGAGCAAAATAAAAGACCACTTGTTGATGAACAACGTTGGTTTCGCTACCCGCAACCCAGTCAACCAGCAATTTCCCAATAGTTCAAAGTCCCTGTGTTTCATATGCTTACACTTTTCTTTAACATGTCTCCAAACAACCGAGGAGGAAAACAAATCAGAATATGCATGTTAGTTTGATTACTATAGGACAGCTACAAGCTAGCTTCGTTAGCCTGTATGCTAACATTACCTCGCTCGTAGAGCCCGCTGAATTTCCGAGTCCTCGAGCCGCGTAGAAAAATTCCCAAAACATTGTTGGAAAGCTTTCTATAGTACCATGGCTCAGAAAACAAGTTGTAGAAAAGGTGTCGAGAAAATACCCGAACAAAAAATACATTAAACTGCCTTTGGCTCTCACAGGCGAATTATCCTTCAGAAGAGAAAAAATGTTGCATTCAAAGTACCTCGTATATCTGAAAATCAATAACTGTATGTGCGTTCGCGACGAGTATTTCTGTTCAAATGTAGTATTGTTTGAGTAATCCAGAAATCTTGCATCTTTCTTTTTGTTCTATTGGTTGATGTAAATGTGGAAAATAGCTTTTTGGTTATGAAATCTTTGGTCATTAAATGTATCAAAACGTCTAAACGCAGTGACAGCGTTGAAGATAAAAATTTGACATTACAAAATGTCACTGAATACAAATATTGTGAGCATATATGAGCAACGCAACCTTCCGCGTTTCACTCGTTGACGCGGCTTGCGAGCTCTTGTGAAGAAAAGTTTCCATATCAGCACCGTCTTCTGTAAGAGAAAATATCCACCTGTTTGCTCGTTTGTGTATTATGGTAAGAATTCCGTTGCTTCCGAATGGCCTCGAATGTGTCATTAAACTCGGCTGAGATCACTTCCTCTCTCGTTTCTCTGGTTGTTATGTTTATCATCTTGTTAGCCTACTTCACCCTCCTACAAATTTCCTCGAGTTAAAAATGAACAAGACTTGATATGTATTTATTATTAAGTGTGGGCGTTTTGTTTACAATATGCAAACAACTATCCAGGCGTCTAAAAATCGAAACGTTTTTTTTTCACATAATCGGTTATTGAAAAGACAAAGAGCGAGTTTTTAAAAGAAATACCTCCTTTAAACGATTTATATTTTCTCAAGGAGGAAAATGAATACATTTTACTTCTGTCATATTGCACTTAAGCTATTTGAAACATTAATGGATGCTCTCCTGAATAATTTGATTAGGTGCCAATAAAGGGGAGTGCATATTAATTTAGAGCTGAAGCAGGGCATTGTGGGTAACTCTTGTTGGCACCTGTGGATAATTAGCTCTAGAAAGGAATTAATTCAAAAGATGTGTCGTTGAGCCAGCCAATAATGCCTGAGCAGTCAGTATCACAATGCATTTATTTCTTCCTCACTCCTATCCAGAGGCGCTGTTTGTCAATAGGAAAGGCAGGCAACTGCCTTGGGCCCCAGGCCAGTGGGGGCCCCTGGGGCTTACAAACTTTGAACCAAAGTAGCGGCCCAAAAAGTTCACATTTTGCAATGACAGTAGAAAACCTGCCTAATGGGGCCCCATCTGAAAGCATTGACTCTAGTTGCCCTGCTGAACGCTGGTGAGAGGGCCCCCTAATAAACTTTTGCCTAGGGCCCCAACTGACTCTAGAATTGCCACTGTCTGCTCAATCATGAAAATCTAGATTTAAAGTACACATGTTGTGTTTGCAAAATTTACATCTGGGCCCCATTTGACAGCACTCCCTCTAGTTGCCCTGCTAAGTGTGGCATGCATTTTGGCATGCCACACTTAGCAGTTTGTCAATAAAAGTCACAAAAGGAAATGAAGGGGAATTATCCGTCTGAGAGTGGAGAAAAAAGAGAAAGAGGAAGACGAGTAAATGCTGGGAAACTGGCAGACAAAATGGTGATGAATGCTGGTTGGAGGGGCCCCTAATGAATTTTTGCCTAGGGCCCCAACGGACTCTAGAATCGCCATGCTCCTATCGTGGTTTTCAGTTTATCCCAGCATGCAGTGAGTCAGAAAAAACATCATATCTATTATCCATTAGTTTCTTCATACTAATGATCAGACCCATTCCAAATGTGAAGGGCCAGATTAATTAGGCAAAGCACTCATAACTATTGTAAAGAGTAATTTATACAAATTTAAGTATTATGCAACATAGTAAACTTCAACTTAGTGATTTCCTTTTAGAGTAGAATAAACTTTTTTTTCAGACACTAATAGTATAAACCCTAGAAATGGTGAATGTGTTGTCTGATTAACCACCAAGTGGCAGCATATCATAGCAGAGTTGGACTACAGTTCACCAGAACTCAGCACATTTTGATCAAACTTATAGTAGTATAGTTTGGGCGGCTGTGAATCAGTGGTAGAGTCGTCGTCTCTCAACCGGAATGTCGAGAATTCGATCCCCATCTCCTGCAGCAACATGTCCGATGTGTCCTTGGGCAAGACACTTAACCCCGAATTGCTCCTGCTGCTTCGTCGGTGGCGTATGAATGCGTATGAATGAGATTAGTTACTTCTGATGGTCTCCCTACATAGCAACCACTGCCATCAGTGTGTGAATGGGTGTGAATGGGTAGGTGTGACATGCGGTGTAAAAGCGCTTTGAGTAGTCAGAAGACTAGAAAAGCGCTATATAAGCTTAAGTCCATTTACCATAGTACATATCTGGTGTGATCACAGTCTACAAAGTTGAATTGAACCATGTTGATGTATTTAATGTATATAAAGGAATGGATATAATAATGATTTAAATTTTAAAACTGTGTTCACTGACTTAACTTGGAAAGTCCAACATACTAAGTGCAATAATACAATCACACCATTAAATTACACTTTCTTCAGGTGAAATGGGCTCAGCTGACAGTTAAAGCAAGACTAACACTATGCAGAAGTAATCAAAGCAGTCCGCCATGCCAACTTTTAAAAAACAAAATCAGTGAATTAAGAGAAATCACAAGCAAAAATCTCTGTTGCTGCACTTTACTATTAAAAGTACTAATTGGCAGCTGATCACAGAACTGTATCAGTAATCATAGGATTGTGACAATCAGTCAAAGGCAAATCAAAACTATTCAGTCAAAGTTTGGAGGGTGATTATCTATAGAGTGGTGTTTCTGGTTTCCCCTGCTGCCTCAGTGACTCATCACAGCTGAGGGAGAAATCTGAAGTATTTGGATTCCACCAACAAGCATCTTCTAATGTTTTACAATGTGTTCATATTTTAAACTGATATGATGTGTATAGTTTTAAAAGCCAGTACTTGTAGAATTGAATACAGTCATATCTTTGAAAGCAGTGAGCGTTTATAGTTTGTGCAGGAGTGACTTAGTCCACTGTAACCTATCTGAGTACAACTTCCAGTCCCTGCTTTGTTTTGTTTTTGACTACGTTGAAGAACTTGTGTCCAGTTTAATTCCCTTTAAAGTTTTGGTAGTAAGACTTCACATACTGTACTTAAGATTTGATTGCTGTTCTGCCTGTTAAAAGGACGGGGGGTTTTTCCACTGTGACTTTTGCAAAAATGTTGCTAAAGTGCAACGCTCATGATGGATTAACGCTGGGTCTTTGTATATATATATATGTATATATAGCAATGAGTACGGTCTTTTACCTGCTTTTTGTAAAGTGTATTGAAATAGCATTTGTTATGAATTGGCGCTATACAAATAAAGATTGACTGATTGATTATTTTCAATGTTCGTTCTAAAGGAAAAATGGACAACCTTGTTGATGAACAGAGGCTTCTATTATTCATCAGACTAAATAAAATAATATTATGAGTTTTACATATAAAACGAATTGTACCTTTACCAAATGATTCAATATCACACACTTAAAAGTTGCACTTATAACAATAATTTATTTGAGTTTAAATGAAAATCAAATTTCAACAAACTCCCTGATGGCGAGTGAGTTGTTTCCCAAACCGACCAGCACAGAAGAAGCAGATGGAAACAAACGTCCTCTGTGCTGGTCGGGGTGCTCCTCATTGCTGGGCTGCAGGCTGAAGAGGGTGCTGCTGGGGGTGGAGGTGGAGGTGGAAAGGCAGGAGCATCGAATTCATAGGGTTTATGTTTACAGTCAGCTGCTCCAGGAACGTTGAGGACTCCTGCCCTGTGAGACAGAAAAACAAATAGTGAATAAGAGTGAACAGAAATTTTAACAGTATATAAAATGTTATATTTGCCTTCCAAGAATGGAATGATTTAGCCTATAATAAACATAATCCACATATTTAGATTTAGCTTGACCTTATCTTTACTTTATGTTGCTACTTCTACAATTGTGGTCTCAGTGAGGGGATTACTTACTCAAACAACTTAAAGAAAGGCGACCACCGCTCTCCAGGTGGTCCTGTAGTTATCCATCCTTCTCGTCTGGTCTGGATGTAAACATCTTCTCTTGATGTAGAGTCTTCATTCTCCTTGTCAGCATGTTGGTACAACAAAAAACATAAAGGTCCCACAGAGTTAGTCAGTCAGATCAATAAATCAATGTTTAGAAGTGCAAGAAATTCTATCAAAGTTGTTTTTAATTACAACTCTTTGCAGATCATAGAGAAAGAGCCATCTGTTCCTTATTAAAATGGACAAAATAAAACACAGTTAGCTTAATCAACAGAGGCTTTAAAATAATCTTTAATCAATTCTAATATTTTTAAAGATGCTAAAAGTCAATTCTTCTTAATGTTGAGTAATTATAACCTTACCTTTGTCTTGGACAACCACCTACATCTAGCTTAAAGAAACATGATAGTACAACAGAGTGAGTAAAATGTACTTTCTTTTAAAATATTTGACGAATGGGATGATGATTTACAGGACACATTTGTTTGTGTTGTCAACAAGTACCGGTATTCACTTACCTTTATCTGCAATAAACATCTTCCCCTTACGGAGATAAACAGTAAAAAAAAGAGTTAGTAGGAGTAATCATCTCTGAACAACAGAATAAGTGAATTGAATATTTGAAATACATTTTTGTTCATGCTGTTAAGAATTGTCAACTTACCTCTGGTACAGGTATCTACAGCTTCATTAATACAATTAAATCATAAGGCAGCCAGGTATGAATTCAAACCTGGTGCTAGAGATACCACCTGAGTGATCACCAACCACATCAAATATTTGGGAAGTTGATCCTGGGCTCTTCAGTCCTGCTGGAGATCAAATTTGCATAATTGTACACGCAAACAGGTCCTCTTTTTCAGTCTGAGTCGCTGTCGTCCACAGGAGTCTGCCAGAATCTTCTGAGTGTAGAGGAGCTGAGTCCGGAGGTGGAAGGCAGCTCCTCGTCGATGTCTTCGTAACCCCTCCTCTGCCTCTTCGCACCGTCCTGTGCTGCAGCACTCTCCTCCCTGATCCTCGAAGAGGAGCAGACTCTTCTGGACCGGCGGAGGTCAAAGGACCAGTAGGGGTAGGCGGTCCAGCAGGAGGACGAGCTGGAACAGGAGGACCGGTGGGGACAGGCGATCCAGCAGGAGGACGAGCAGGAACAGGAGGGCCGGCGGGGACAGGCGGTCCAGCAGGAGGACGAGCAGGAACAGGAGGGCCGGCGGGGACTGGTGGATACTCTGGAAGGAGCTGCTGCACGAGAGGGGAGCGAGGTCTGAAGTCTTCATCTTCATCCTCTTCTTCTTCGTACATGGAGTCGTACCCGGAGTCTTCACTCTCCACGTCAGAACCGTCAGTCCAGTCAATGCTGTCATCCGTTTCTTCATCTTCATCCATGTCCATCGGGCTTCCAATGTCTTCATCCATCTCGTCCTCGCTGACATCGACGTCCATGAGGTGTAGGATGTAGTCGTCATATACCACCTGAGTGATCACCAACCACATCAAATACTGGGGAAGATAATCCTGGGCTCTTTAGTCCCACTGGAGACAAAATGTGTATACTTG
Source organism: Tautogolabrus adspersus (assembly GCA_020745685.1). Lineage (NCBI taxonomy): Eukaryota > Metazoa > Chordata > Actinopteri > Labriformes > Labridae > Tautogolabrus > Tautogolabrus adspersus. The sequence goes on along the minus strand of CM036538.1, from coordinate 6,919,129 downwards.
TACACGCAAAAGGTCCTCTGTTTCAGTCCGAGTCGCTGTCGTCCACAGGAGCCTGCCAGAATCTTCTGAGTGTAGAGGAGCTGAGTCCGGAGGTGGAAGGCTGCTCATCGTCCATGTCTTCGTAACCCCTCCTCTGCCTCTTCGCACCGTCCTGTGCTGTAGCACTCTCCTCTCTGATCCTCTTCGAGGAGGGGCCCAGGCCTGAGGTGGATGGAGTCGACTCTTCTGGACCAGCGGAGGTCGAAGGACCAGCAGGAACTGGAGGACCGGTTGGGACAGGCGGTCCAGCAGGAGGACGAGCAGGAACAGGAGGGCCGGCGGGGACTGGTGGATACTCTGGAAGGAGCTGCTGCACGAGAGGGGAGCGAGGTCGGAAGTCTTCATCTTCATCCTCTTCTTCTTCGTACATGGAGTCGTACCCGGAGTCTTCACTCTCCACGTCAGAACCGTCAGTCCAGTCGCTGCTGTCATCCGTTTCTTCATCTTCATCCATGTCCATCGGGCGTCCAATGTCTTCATCCATCTCGTCCTCGCTGACATCGACGTCCATGAAGTGTAGGATGTCATCGTCAAAGACTGGGGGAATGCCCCCAGCCTCACCTGCTAAAGGAAACCCATACTCACCTTCCTCCATGTCAGGGATGAAGAAGACTGGGAGATCATCGACATCGGGGAAGCCGTCTCCTGCGAGGTCATAGAAAACAGGGGTGAGGTGGAAAAGCCAAAGGGTTTGATCATGTGATATAAACAATTAACTTTTCCTTTAAACATTCAATTTATGTAACCAAACCAAACTAATCAACAATAATAAAGTGAAGTAATGTAGAGGCTGTTTTAAGAGTGGCCTGTTCAAAGTTACATCAAATATTGTGCAGGATTTTTATTTTAAAGTAAATTAGCATAATTTGATTCTACATTTACTGGACTCCTTTTTTACAGATTGAACTTAGAAAAGTTTTAACGAGACATCATGACTACATGGATGGACAGAATATTCCAATGTATGGCTGAAGAGTTTGAGCTACAAATTCGAAACTAAACTTCAATGACAATATCAAATGATGACATGATTACAAACATTTATTACAGCTATTAAAATAAACTTTAAGATGCCAGACATTAAGCATGATAAAGACTGCAGAATCACCTGCCAGCTAAATGACGTTATTGTTTTGACTGACGTCATTGGCTATGGTGGTTAACAACCGTGTTTCAGAATATATATATAAATATATAAACTTTTATGATCATTGTGAAGCCATTTTTATCCAACTTTGTTTTGCATGTGTACAGGACCCTCAGGTAGGAGGTGCCCAACAATCCCATCCTCAATAGCCCATGGAGGATGCCTAAGCACGCTCCTCATTTGAGTTAATTGAATAGGCTATGAGTATTTTGAAAGGATTAGTTGTTTCTATATAAACTAAAGATACAATAAGTCAGGCTTCAACAGTCCAAACAAACGAACAAGATCCCAATCCACACAGAAGAACGTGCTCCTGTTTGTTTACACATCACGTGCGTCGTGACGTCCTGACGTTCCGTGCTAATTAGTTCCATCGTCTCCATGGTGCACAAGAAATACACATTTTTTAGCATTTTTCGAATTTCTGCTCATATCGATGCAAGTTTTGGGAAAATGAAATGCTCTCAAACCAAAACAACATTGTTTAAACCACTTTAAGTGTTAGGTAATTGTTAAGTAATTCCCTCCCCTTTTTTCCCGGAATATCTGAAAGATTTAGGTCCTCAAAAGGTGTTTTACAAGGGGACATCGACTAGTGAAAGGTTATTTCTACAAATACGTTTTTTTTTTTCAAACAGGCCTAATAACACGGTGTGAACGACCTTTAAATGTAAACGTTACACTGATTTCTTAACTGATCACGCATTTAAACGTTGTAGGGAGGATGAATAATGCATTATTAAGTAGTAAATTGATTAATTAGGCTGCATAAAAGGTTGATGTCTTACCTGAAAAGTGGTTCAGATGAGCGAGTCCCATCGGCAGGTGTCCCGGGTCCATGAGTGGTCTGCTGAAGGCTATTTAAAGACTCTTCGGCTTTCCACTAGAGATGAAATATCCAAAAGGTTTGTTGAAGTTTTGTAGAAGTTCTCCTGAGCGCTTTTCAAAGGTTAGCTTCACAGCTGAGATTTGCAGGTCAACTCGTTAAAAGTTCAAGTGCAAAGGGAGAGTAGAAGGTTCCACGGCCTTATATAACCTCGGTTGGATCTGTTTCCATGACAATTAGTGACGCGCGTGCGTGCGTGCGTGCGTGAACTGAAAGATAAATATTATTTTTTATCACTATTATTTTATTTTATTTTGTTCATACTTTTACAGGTATGTGTAAGAATACTTTAATGATAATATTTGTGTGTGTTTGTGTGCACATCCTCGTGTCTCTGCGTGCAGATGCAGTTTTATCTATAGCCTATACATTTATAATAGGCTATATTTGTTTATTTTGACTGAGACAGTGTACATTGAACAGTGTACAGCCACTTCACTGTACCAGAGATAGCTGTATGAGCTAATTTACGTATGTGACTATAAAGTTAGAACAAACACAAATAAATTCATTCATTTGAACTGTATTTTTCAGGCCATTGTAAAGCGCCTGTGATCAGTCTCTCCTCACTCCTGTTGAGGAGACATATAGATGCTAAATGCTCCTCTGCGTTAGCCAGCTCTGTCTGCCATGTTGTCCTGGGTTTGTAGTGTAAAGTTGTGTCCTCAGAGCTGCTGCCTGTTGCTTGTGAAAACATCTGGTCAACTTAAGGAGCAAGTTTGATAAAGCCATGATTTCATTGTTAGCTGATACTCTGTATCAGTGCCGTCTGATTAGTACAGTCAAGAGTTACATTCAGGTCTGACATTGTCCCATAATGAAGGACATGAAAAAGACGTTTTTTATTCTGCTTCAATTTTAGTCTAAATCATGACCAACAGTTAATCCAAGGTTGTACATTTTGTGCGCCTTTTATATACTCAATGAATGGAAACATCAATAACTGGATGAATGTAAGCTACAATACGAAAACACTGCAACAAAGCATACATTTTGTGCTATTGTACCTGCACAGCTTTGTCCACTAGTTTTATTATTATAAGTCATAGATCAACAAGCCTGCCAATACATTTAGCTGAGAATCTGTGTCCCTCACAGAGATCATAATCAGAAAAGAATGAGTGAAAGCTCAGAGCATTAAAGCTGATTTAAATGTGCTACTTTAAGCATCACTATTTCAGAAGCAGGTTAGTTGAGCAGTTTAAGTGACAATTATGAGCTAACCAAGTTAGAAGAGAGCCAGCTTCTAGCATTGACAGATTCAAAAGGTGTTTTCGGACAAAGCAGTTCAGGAGACTTTTCGAAGAGGAACTATCCACTAGGGATTTCCCTGAGAACTACCGACCATGGGGCCTTTTGTTTTCCTGAGTGCATTCGCACTGCCATAGTGACGGCTGATACGAACCTTAAAGTGACGTAAGCCAGCTGACAGTGAGCGCTTTGACAAGTGAATAAGGCGTTGTATTTCCTCTGGCGCATAAACGCTCAATATTGTCTGGACTTCTTGTTGGTCCATTTGCCCATGTTTTTTTTTTCTTGATTTTTTCATGATTGTTAGAGCTTTTACCGACTGTTATTTTCTGTAATTTGCTCATTTGTACATACAAAATGCAGGCCACCCCTGCACAAGTCAGTGCACCAGTTGGGCCACCCCAGTCCAAAAGTCTGGACACGCCCTTGTACATAGTTGCTGTGGTAAGGAATCAATAAAAAAGAGGTAGAGTTCCAACAGTTTCCAGAATTATGAAAAGTTCCTGGGGTCTGAAAACGCCTAAATATCTCGATAACCTGCTAATCTTATTCTGCATTACAGGCCTAAGGTGGATGAGAGCAGTGACACTGAACCAAAACAATAAAGTGGTGGGTCAAATATCCAAAACAATGAAGTTGAAGATGCTTTAATCCTCCATGGAGTAGTCACATTTCTCTGCATGGTTTGAGTTCTGGCCTTTTAAATTACACATTCATGTGATCTGTTACTGATAGACAAAGGAATATTTATCAGGTCAGCATTCAGCTTCCCTTGGGAAGCTTTTCTTCTCCATCCAGGCGTGACAGAGGCAGTGAAGGGAAAAGAAGAAACCAAAGAGGGGTTGACACAACATTTTGGATAAGTTCCTTATTATGTTACTGTTTTACAGATTCCATTATGAACACAAAGTTGGTCTCTGTTTGATAGCTCCAGAAAGAAAATGTTCTTGTCACAGTTACTAATCAGACAAATTATAGCCAGTTAGAAGGCCTGTCTGCTGCTTTTTGAAGACACTACTCTTTTGTACAATAACCACTGGTCGCAATGTTGTCAACTAATTTTAAAACATTATAGCCTGCATCCACATTTAATCTTTCAGCAGAAAGCTCTGTCTTCATTATTCCCGGTTTCTCTTCAGACGCCTTCCTTGGCCTATCAAAACAAAACAAAAATCAAAACAGTATAAAGAAGTTAGACAAGCAGCCCTTTCTTAGCCACTTCATTATAGATTAGCAACAGAGAGAAGAGACAACACATATTTCTGCTGTAACACTGTTTCCTTTTGGTGCACCCTTCCTGCCAAACACAACTGGAAAGCAGCAAAAAGACAGAAATTCCAGCCTGATAAGAGTGCAGACGGAGCTGCAGCAGCTTCCTCTCTGCTGTCCACAGTATTGAACTGAGAGATGTAGCACCATATATTTCAGCAGCCAGATGAGTATTGGAAAGTGATTGCAGGATTGAAACCTCCCTGCAGCATTTTTTTTTTAAATCAGAGACTTGGTGTAGTGGCCTTGATGTGGTTATCCTGCCACCCACTCTGTGCTGTAATCCCTGCTGTCACACACATAACGCAGCAGGGGACTCAGACTGATGTCATGTCACAGAGACAGTCGCTGTCACTGGGTAAATGAGTAGAGAACAGGTGACTAGAGAAAAAAATGTTGTGACAACAAAGGCAACATGCTGATGCTTTACATCTGTTAAATAAAGGTGATAACAGTACATTTACATGTTTAAGTCTTTTCCATTTCATTCATGTGTAATAACAAAAATCCAGCATTAGGATTCATGTATGCATTTAGTAATTTATTGTTTCTTTTGTTCAACAATTGTGTTAAGTAGGTCCATTTTTAATTCTATGTTGTTCCTCATTTGATAGATATGTATTCTTGTTTTATTAAAACATTTTCACTGACCATCTTTAATGCATCTACATCAAAACAAATGGTTGAGGTCAAATTTCAGAATACTTTTGGACATTTGAACATTTTTTATACAAATTTTACTGCTTTGGAATTATTATTGTGGAATTATGAAATCCTAAACTTGCACTGCTGACATGCATTATGAAAGAGTTTCTCAGTTTTGATTTTTTTGTTGTTGTTAGAGGAGCAGTTTTGCCTTAACGTAAAAAGGCAACACTGAAGAGAAAACAGGAAAGTCTGGAGGAAGAGGATATGACATTCAGAAAGAGGCCCAAGTTAGGATTAAACCCAAACCACTGCAGCAAGGACTCAGCCACATGACAGGACTCTTCCAGGATTGCAACCAGGGGCGTGTCTAGACTTTTTTTAACGGGGGTGGCCTAACTGTGGCACTAACTTATGCAGGGGTGGCCTGAAGTGTGATGTGACCATAAACACACACAAATGAATACAAATTATACCATTTATAACTAAATCATATGTACTTTATAACAGAAGATAATGGCACCATTAGATTCATGTTTTAATGACACAAAAAGAAGATTTATGTTAAAGGTATAATATGTAGAATTCAAATATCTAAATTAATCAAAAATGCACTTATATTATGTTATATATATTTTATTGTTGAGTACTTACATTACCTCAAATATTTCCTAAAGTTATCAAAGCCAGAGAAATCCATAATTTTCAAGGAAACACCGAATGTTACGTCAAAGACCGCTGCATCAGGTAGCGTGAGCTGCTACTGGAAGCTGCCATACTGTCGCTGTATGTGCTGCTGTGATTAAATCGTCATGTAAATTATACTTGGATACAACGTCAGTACACATATTGTCTTTATCAGGTCGGTTTCGTCCGTTCGTATTGACTACGGTCAACACAGAGTTCGTTTTCACGGAGTGGAACTAGCAGAGAGAACTCCCATGATTCCCCGCCAGCCTCAACGTCATCTTTTGTTATAGTTTTGATTGAGAGCCACCTGGCGGCGGATTTTACATTCTGTGCGTTTAAAGTCAGAATTAAAAGTGTGTGCGCCCCATTTACAGAGGCCGTAGTCCTCGAAGCGGGCAGCCTGGGTTTAAATCTGACCTGTGGCTCCTTTCCCACATTACTTTTCCCACTCTCTCTGTCCCTGATTTCCGATTCTTTCCACTGTCCTATCTGTACAATAAAGGCATAAAAAGCCCAAAACTAAATCTTAAAAAAAGAAGAGGTGATGCTACAGAGTGGTAAACATGACCCTGTCTCAACTTTTTTTAAAGGTGATGCTGGCTTAAAATTCAAAATGGGCATTTATTTTCCAAAAATAATTAAGATTTCTAAACAACATTTTACATGTTGTCTGCAATTTTAAATTAAAAATGGGTTTTAAAGTATTTTAAAGGCCCATCTAGAGACGGGTTAATGCAAATCGGCTTAGGCTATAAATGCTGCAGTGTGTGGCAACGGTTTACTTTGTACTTGTCCCTAAACAAATAAACATAAAATAAAAAAATAAAAACGTTTTTTTTTGCAACAATTACATTCTGTTCTTATTTATATTTGGCACAACATCCCAATGTTACAGGACATGTGGTTGAAGAGAATCACTTTATACCACTGGTGTGAAGTGTAATTTGAGACAAACATTTGGTGCTAGGTGTCCAAACATGACGATATCTTTCCACACTATAAGATTATTATAGTGTTATGTCAGATTGGTAGTCTGGGTTATAATGATCCTTGTCACTATACTGCAACTGTCAAATTTCCAACACTGGGTGTATAAACCAAGGGATTACTGTAACTCCCACAGTAGTTTTCAAAAAGAATAGTTCAAGTAACAACAAAGAAAACAATCATTACATTTTTTTTCCTTTTTATTTTTGCAAATAGGAAAATAGCATTTCTGGTATTCAAAAAATAATAATACAGCCTGTGTTCAACCATAAACACACGCAGGACTGAGAGAGAGAGAGAGAGAGAGAGAGAGAGAGAGAGAGAGAATTAGATGATGATGACGATGATTAGGGAATACAGGTCTGGATGTAGGTCAGTAGAAGCAGCCTGGGGAGGCTCAGACACAAAGACAGCAACAGTTCAGACAGATAAACATGTCTGCCAATCTGTCTGCTTTGAATGGTTTTGTACATTATTAAGCATGGTGGTTTTAAATGGAGAGAAGTTTAATGAATCCATTATGCTGTTGGCAATGATATGTGGAAGATTGCTGTGTAAATAGGTGTGTACTGCTACATACAGAAGAAATCTGCTTTAGAGTTTTATCACAGACGTCACTGAGCTCAGTTTAAATTGCAATTAGCCTGCAGTTTGTAGTAACAAATGTCTGCTGGTTAAACAGCGACAATCCATAATATGAAGCATTATACAGTGTCTTTATGTGAAGCACTGGTACATTAACAAGCACCAAAGTGTTGAGATCAAAGAAGAAATAAGAGCAGCTGTACGCCGCGGTGCAGACTAACCTTCCTTAGTTAAAGTGATGATCATTTTTTTGAATGGTTCCACGATATCTCATGGAACTGCCATAAGAGCACAATGAGTGTTCCTCACTCTCCACTAACACAAGTGCACTTGAAAGCAGCAGACTCAGCTTAATGGTTTGTGAATGGATAGAGTGGGACCCCAAATCCCAGACCATATTCAGCCTGACATTCCACAGATTGATCACGCTACAATCAAACTCACATAACTAGACCCAGAAACCTCTCCAGAAAACACGACTTTATAGCTTAATGCACTGATTGAAGATCCTCTTTGATAAAAAAAAGAACATTTATATGAAGGCTACAAGCTGTACATGTTATTTCTGTCCATTATGTTAAGTACACATCATATTAAATACGCTAATACAGATGATAGAATGTTAAGCTGCCTTGCCAGCTGTTTTACCTATTAGCTTTTCTTGCTGCTATAACAAACCAAGAAATGTTTTACAGTAATTGCTACCGTAAATAACAAAGAGCAGTGTTTTACGTCACTTCTGCACCATCCAGCTCACACGTAACATATAGACCGAGACGTCTTCTAGGCCACATAAGTTGGCTGCACAATGATTTCAAGAGAATTTCAGTGAACAAAAGAGCTTATAAACTGTCACGCACCAAAGGGTGTCGTTTTCATGCTCTCACATGTCCAGAACAGGGATTTCTGGTTTGGCAACCCCCACCTCAGAAGCACAGTTAAATAAGAGCAGTCATATGATAACAGTAGGGTCAAGAGAGGTTTTATGATATGGACAAACGCATCGATACACATAAGGTTATACTGGGGCTGAGAAAAGGCATAGTGTATGTGTCAAAATAGGGTGGTTTAGGATTGGACGAATGCAATAAAGACCAGGATTGGATGCAAATACATCCAAAGTGCCTATCGGCGTGGCCAAATTTTGAGCTAAGCTCCAAGTTAAGTCTGACAAAAACAATGTCTAAGCATTTGCTACTTATCTAAAGAGTCCTACAGTAAATTTAGAGTGCACTGTCACTCTAACAGCATGCATCCTGCTGCTTTAACTATGATTTCACCCTTCGTTATATTGTCCATTGGAAGCCTTATGAGTAGTACACATAGCATCCATTTTACATGTAGTAGACTAAATTTTCAATTTAGCAAGGTAGAAAAATGTTAGGAAGCTTCATACATGTGGACCCTGAATTTTGGCTTTGATGAAGAAGGGAAAATGAGACAGGAAATTATTGAACTCCACACTCCTGTTACTGTTTACCAACCTACTTCTAACAGCACCTGGTAGCTTGGTAACTGGAACAGAAGGCAGGCAGTGATTGCAAGAGGGGCCAATGTTTGTGTGTACTTATTGTATCTGTATGCGTGTACTTGAAGGCCAGGAAGTCCACTTTCATCTGAGCTCCTCCTGAGTAGGCAGTTCAATCAGTATCAGAGGAGCTGCTCATAAGGAGCAGTGAAAGATAAACAGCAGGGAGGAAGGAAAGGGAAAGAAACTGTGAGTAGGCAAAACCAGCCAGCTCAAGATTCTTCTGAAAGTTTTGCTTATGAAGCATCAAAAGTCCTGAGGGATCCCCCCCCCCCCCCCTGATCAAAGCCGAAAACCAGGTCAGGCAGGGCTGGCTGGCTGGGTCGGTGCAGGGCAGAGTTTAGACCAGCTGAAGGTGTCACACAGTGGCTCTGATTGTCCTGCTGGGCCTGGAGCTGCGGTGGACCTTTGTGTGTTTGGATAAGTGGTCGCTGCGGGCAAACTTTTTCTCGCACAGTGAGCACTCGTACGGCTTGACACCAGAGTGCGAGCGACGGTGACGAGACAGTTCATCAGATCGGGAGAACCTGAGGACACAAGAGCAGAAGAAAGGAGTAAGAAACACAGTGTCAAAGAGAGAATGCACACTGGATAACTTATCTATTAACTGATGAAAACAAAGATTTAGTCCCTGTCACACATGTTTATAAGCTGTATGCAATGCAGATAGATAAATCAGGTTTTCATTGGGAATAACCAAATATACTCCAAACCTTCAGATTCTCTCTCTCTCTCTCTCTCTCTCTCTCTCTCTCTCTCTCTCTCTCTCTCTCTCTCTCTCTCTCTCTCTCTCTCTCTCTCTCTCTCTCTCTCTCTCTCTCTCTCTCTCTCTCTCTCTCTCTCTCTCTCTCTCTCTCTCTCTCTCTCTCTCTCTCTCTCTCTCTCTCTCTCTCTCTCCTCTCTCCCTCCCTCCAGTTTCTCACTTTATCCACTGTCCTATCTCTAGAGGGCATAAAAAAAGCCACACAAAAGAGTAAACATTCCGAAATTCAATATTTTAATTTCTGTCTACTGGATAATGATCTGGATAATGTCAGTAGATAAAGTTGGTAGCATTGTGGAAAGCTGCGGGAAAACATAGATCTATTACCGTATTACTCTTGGCACTGTTTGCTGAATCATTGATACAAAATATCACTCATTGCATCTGCATAAACTGCTGCTCTTTTTTCAGATTCATCTACATGTGCGTACCTTGAGGAGTCAGGGGCGGAGTCAGGGGGCATCCAAGGTCGCCCTAGAAATCTGATCACACACCCTAACATCCTTAACTCTGATTGGCTATTTGCTGTTTCAGAGACGGGACTTTTTTAGCAGCCCTAGTTTAAATTGATAATTTTGAATGGTTATTTGCTTCAGATAATGTTACCGGTCTTAGAACACTTCATATTGAGTGAGCATGAAGCAGAAGATCTAATTTTAACTCACTTTTTGTTACTGTTCCCAAATACTTGGTAGGTATATGAAAGTGTATGGACCAACACTGACATAAAGGTGATCTTGCATGAAAGTTGATCTGTTAAACTTTTGGTGAGACTCAAAGCTACATCATTCAGGAAAGGGCTTGGTCATGTTGTGCATCTACATTCCAGGTAGATAACAATGATAGATAATTGTCACTATGTTGTAAAGAGGTTTAATATTTCCCCATAGCATTATAAGCCATCATGCAGCATTTGGCTGTACCTCAAACACTCTGGTCTGTTACTCATACTAGACTTACTGGATTGTGAACATTCAAAAGCAACCCTTCTCCCAATGTCAGCCGATTGCATTAATCTTAATTATTAGTATAATTATACCTGATACAGTGTACAAGGTGACACATACCTCCAACCACAATCAGGCCAGCTACATGTGTAGGGCTTCTCTCCTGTGTGTCGACGGAAGTGAGCTTTCAGGTGGCTGCTTTTGGTGTACATCTTCCCGCAGCCTGGGTGCGAGCACTTGTGGACCCTCTCTGTAGGCGGCACTCTAGTCAACCGGGGGGCAACGTCCTTCAACACACCGCTGCCCTGTCCTCCAGCCCCTGTCACACCTGTGATCTCTAACATCCTCATAGTGATGGGCAGAGGGGCAATCTTCACGTACTTCTGGTCAACCGATTTGCCATCTAGGCTGTTAAGTGCTAACAGGGTTGTGGCGGTTGAGGGAACCTGTGGGGCCAGCAGGGTGACATTTTGTCCTGTTGCACCCTGGAGCCCCATCACCAGGTGAGTGAGCCAAATGCCATTATGGGCCCCAGGAGGAGAGCCTGCTGGGGTCTGAGGCTGGGTCAAAGGGAGTGGCTGAAACTGGAGGACCAGTGGACCGCCAAGGAGCATAGGCGGAGTTGAGGTGGAGGGTGAAGGTGAGGGTGAGGGGTTAACTTGGGTAGGAGCGGAAGGGTCAGCAGGGCTAGGCCTGCTCTGCTCATTTTTAGGAGTGTCTGGGTTTGACGTGCAACAACAGGCTCGAGTCTCTAGGTCAGTGCCAGTCTCTGAGGAAGCACCTGGGGGAGAAGTTGAGGAAGTGGTGTTACTACATGGTTGGAGGCAGGCCTCCTCTTTTGGGGCAAGCAGCCCCTCTTTCACAAGTTCCATCTTTTCCCTCAAGAACTCCTCTATGTCTTCCAGGGTCGGGGAGAACGGAGAAGAGGGATGGAAAGGGAATTCTGGCAGCTTAGGCTCCTGACTCTCAGGTTCCTTTCCTAGAAAAATAAGCAGACGCATCCCGTCTTCTTCATCTTCATCCTCCTCATCGTCTTCCTCCTCCTCCTCTCCAGGGCTGCAGATGTGCACAGCCCCCTGCTGCCCTGCCTCAGGGCTGTCACAGGAGGCTGAACTGCCCCCCTCACTGCAGGCGCTGTCTCCGAGTCCGAGGGAGAACAGGCTGCCGTCCCTGAACAGGTCATTCTCCAAACTCAGCGTTCTGCTACTGAGAGACACCATTGATCCAGGCCCAACACAGAGGAAAGGATGTGGTGGAAACTCTATCCAGAAGCAGGATCACAAAAATCTGCAGGAAAGCATTGATATAGGATTTTATTACCGAGTTAGAAAAAGGAGGGCATGAAAAGAAACCTATTTTCTCCAATGCGACAGGATAGCATCCATCGTCTGCATCATGAAACATGCATAATTCTTAGAGATCTATTTTGCAGTCTCAACTTGATGCATTTCAGTGTGGGCGGTTGTATATGTAATACATTAAACTTAATACATGTAAGAAAAGAAACTCAATAACACATTATCTTCTTAATTTGGATGACAAAAACCTAATCATAAAAACATTGTATGTACTTTTAATAGGGACGTAACGATTCACTCAACTCACGATACGATTCACGATACTGGGTTCACGATATGATTCTCTCACGATTTATTTTGAGAGAATCGGGAGGTGATTGGAGCTTCTCATTGTGGTGTCGATTAAATGCTGCATCATGTTGGTTGTGCTATTTGTGTAGTTCTCTGTCTTGTTGCAATATTTGCACAGTTTTTGTCTCGTCTGTTATCTTCTCACCTCTTTCATTTTCTGTCTTGGGAAGCAAAAATGCTTCCACTGCCATGATAACGCTGCTTATTACAACCAACCGCCTCTACTCTACAGCTGCTGACGCTCACGATATTACTGCGATTCATTTTTCAGAGTACCGATTCAAACCTTGACACCTTTGAATCGATTTTTAACTGCCTCACGATTAATCTTTACATCCCTAACTTTTAATGACATAATTCCACTTTAATAAAACATTCAAGTCCTACTGCCTAACCCTTCCACAGTACCATTGTCATCATAGTTTACATCACATGACTGGCATTCGGCAGATGCACACACCTTAACAGAGAGTTTGGGTTCAGTGTCTTGCTCAAGGACACTTCAACATTAGGACTGGACAGGAGCAATCAGCATTCAAACCATTAGCCCTACGATTGGCTAACCACATCAGGGTCCAACAACTTCTGATGTATTGCTTAGATTTTTTTAGGTTTTAAAAGCTTTGAATAAATACTACTTTTCACGTATTTAAGTGCCTCATGTGCGCAAGCCATTACTTAAGAAATAGTAATGTCATAAGTTGTTTTTTGTACTGTGGTGGGGCGAATTATCAAATAATTTGCAATGAGATTACCAAAACAAGTTGACAAATGGGACCAGGGACTTTGGAGTCCCTCAAGGAACCCGTGGACAGAGGCCCATTTAGCCAGTTTTGCTCTGTTGGTATTTCTTGCTCTACTCAGCTACAGAGAACCTTCTTCATTGGACATATCGCTTCCATGAGTTTGGGTTGTTGTGTAAAATGTGAATTAAAACAGATTGTGATGATTTGCAAGCCATTGATACCAATTTTAATTGAAAATGGGAAAAAGAATACCTATCAAATGTTCAAACTGAAAACATTCTGTTTACATGTATATTCTACACAATACCCCAGCATTTTAAATTTGGGGTTGTACTTAAAGTGAGGATTTTTGGAATAAAAAAAAAACTGAAATAGAAAATGATTAGGCAACTTTAGTTTGGGGTTTATTAAAAGTTAAACTTCACTTAGCACAGGAAGGGCAGAGTTTCGAGGACCCGTTTCATGTCCGTACGTCAGATTTGAAACCTGCGTCCAAATCGATAATCTTACAGTGAAAGGGAACCTCCTTTCTGCTTATGTAAAGGATGTGTATAGCTGCTGTCAGACGGTCAGGCACATGTTGCAGCAGGGCCTCATACTCCACACAGTGCACGAACAAGGCGCTGGGTAAACACGGCCCGCACTGACGCGCCCATACCCGTATGGAGAGGTAAACTAACACGAGCCGATAATCGGGCTGTCAAAGCGGATAGAAACGGCGCTCTGACCGTGTTTGTTTAGCAGGAACGACCGATCACATGGTAATCCGCCTGAATACAACAGCTCCTCTATAGGAATTCACGGGTCTCAAGTTCAGCTGGGTCAAAACATTTTCTATTTATACTCCTCCGTGTCTCCGGAGGATCCGCGCAGGAGATTCCCGGACATTTGGCTCGACCTACCGTGTATAGTTTAGAGGAGGTGTAGAAAACCAGCGCCGTCGATGGGGTTCTAATTCTTCGTGTTTTCCTTTTTCCTTCGTCGTGTTATTGTCGCAGCACACTAACATCCCGTCCTTGCCACGGGTCCATGTTGGCATTTTTTTCCCCAGCGTCACGTGACCGCGATGCTGCACAACTCGGAGGCACGGGTCCCTTTCTGCGGATCTGATTGGCTGAGCGCTTCGGAGGCTCGCCCTAAAAGGAGCGCTCTGATTGGCTGCCGCTCGATAAATTCTGACTGCCATGTGTTAATGGAGGGATTGCCTTTACCACGATTTAACAGGAAACAATGTGGCCTACTGAAGATAAACACAATGGGTTGGAAAAAGTAGTTCAAAAAAACAAAGTTTGTCGAACCTACACAAAATTGTGTGTTGTTTGTTTGACTGAGAGGAAACTCTCTGGACTCCATGATGTAGTTTGTTGTTGTGGTCTGCATCACCACCTGCTTCTGTTTTCTTCTTTGGTTATTTATAGTAGTTTTGCCCTCTCCTTTTTGTACAATTCCCCATGGGAGAGGTGGCTTTCATCTTTTAAGCTTATTTATTATCTCTATCCATCCTCTTATGTGAAGGTTTTGTGTATATTTTTGTTTTCAACTATATTTGTATATTTTGTTATCTGTTGGAGTTAATATAATATGCAGTAGAAGTAGTTATTTTGATAGTTACTGCAAGCTAGCTAAAAGTGCATGGCAAGGTTAGCTAACCTTGTGCCATGTATATTGCATCTGTGCAGGAGGTTCACAGAGGCAGAATGTATTGGTATTGTGTGTCTTCTGTCTCTGCCTGGTATTGTTGCACATGAAGTTTTTTATTTACATGTTTATGTTATATCGTTTGGACAAGGCCCTGTGGGAGAGGGTTTGGAGCAAGCTGGAAGGTTTCCATGGAGGTTTTGTTTGAATCCTGTTGTCACAGAATCATTTTAAACTATCACAACAAAGAAACCCACCTGTTACACCTGCACCCTGAAACCTGAAGATGGTAAGAAGAAAAGGTGAGATCTGAGAGATTCTTACATCTTGCTGCTACAGAAAACCTTTCCTCTATTTGTATTGTAAAGGAGGTATTGAAATGTGAATGGCCTTTGCACCTCCACATGCATACAAGCTGCAAAGGGGGCATCTCACATGGACACTGTTTTTGTTCATTTCACCAGGTTTTTTTTCTGCCCATCTTTATGGATATTTTGGGTTTCTGAGAGGCCGCAAGAACATCGTGTTGACCTTTTACTTGACTTAGTCAAGTGTCTACAGGTCAGTACAACTAAATGCTAAGGTTTATTTAAGAAAAAGATTCAATGATGCAACATACATGGGTGTTATTTCATGTTCTAACATCCTTAAATGAAACTAAACTTAGAGCAAAACATAAGATTCTCTTGGGTTTCTACTTTCCAGATAGCAAGGTGTTTTTAAGTCCCAGTAATGTATGTTGCAGATAAATGATGCTGCTGAACTGAAAGTCTCTTTACCAGGTGACTATCTTTGCCATGGGACACGTGCATCATGGTTCACTAACCGTCTATGAGGCTCATATTAGCATAACATGAACACAATACATTTATTAAAAAAAGGTTTATATCACACCAAAATGTTGTGCAAAGCTGTTAAAATCAGTGTATAAATCAATACATATTATTGTATTCTAACTTCAATTATTTGCTCTTTGTTACAGCAGATGTTCCTTATGGGTGTCCACAGGAAGAGTCTTTCTTATTTGATGAATACATACATATAGATATAGACAGTATTTGCTCACAGCTTTGTGCTCAATATTCAACACTCCTGTCTCGTCTCCATCATTTACGGAGAAGTAAACAACTAGAAATCTTATAACGCAAAACAGCATTCAGTAATATGTCTGTTGAGGTAAAGGTGTTTTTAACATAACTATGAATTTGGGCAGAAATATGGTTAATCAAATTCCATCTCAACCTCCTGTTCAGTGTCCTCAGTAGCACTTAGTTCTTGTGCAGCTTGTGCTGCAGTCGTACATTTGGCTCAGTTTCCAAAAAAACAAAACAATGACATGATAACACGTGTACATGATGAGCAGGGTAAACGCTTACTGAATGATTTGTGGTTTCTTAAAGACCATCATTTTTGAATTTGTATGTTTTTTTAAAGAGTGACAGTTGTGATACATTTTTGAAGTGCTAACAGTATTAACCCCATGTGTTTCAAAGGGGAAATCATAACAGACCTGGTAATATGTCTAGAAACACCAAGAATTAATTCACCAAGAATCTCCTCAAGGCATAACATTTGTTGAGAGAATAAAGGGGAAAAGTTTGGTTTTGTCTTTTAAAGAGTCTAAAGAAGAACTCTGATCACAATAAGAAACTACAGCTGTCCACTGAAACTCATGAAACTCATTATTAGAGGTTTGATACAAATCTTTCAACCACAATAATTCCTCTTACCATTGGTAGGGGGCTTTAATCACACATGGTAAGCACAGGTCACTTTAATTGATTAATTAATGGGTTTAATAAATATCAACGAGGTCCTACAACACCACTCAAATACCTAGATCACTTTATCAAGTTCCTTTCCTCTGGGTTAATAAGTGTCCACTTATTCAACATTTCATTTGGTCCACAGAATGGTTATCAGAGCAGAAGTAATTTCTTAATCCCCGGGGGGAAATTTAAGTGTTACAATTGGTCCTACATGAATATAAGCCTAAGATATAAGTATAAAGACACAAGATATTACCATGAAGATAGAAGAAGAAGAAATACAAACTTCAGATATATGTACAATAAAAACCACAATATATGGAAAATGAAATCAAAAGTCTCTGGTGTGTCGATGAGCATCCAGACTATCAATATGTAAAAAGTATGTGCATTAAAAAATATGTGTATGTAAAGATATGTGCATCAACATTTGTAAATAATAATGAAGGGGTATATAAAGCATTGAGACAGAAGTTAAAGTAAAAAAAGATATATATAAAGATGGGGGATATTTAAAGCAGTGAAATAAGTCCACAGGTCAGACAGAGTGTCTGACACTCAGAGGGAGGAGATGTAAAGTCTGATGGCCGCAGGCAGGAATGACCACCTATGGCGTTCAGTGGTGCATTGTGGAGGGATGAGTCTAGCATCCTCCTCTCTGACACAACTGTCAGAGAGTTTAGCTCCACCTCTACAACGTCACTGGCTTTGCAGATCAGTTTGTTTAGTCTGTTTGAATCTGCTACCCTCAGCCTGCTGCCCCAGCACACAACAGCAAACAGGGTTGCACTGGCCACCACAGACTCATAAAACATTCCCAGCATCATCCTGCAGATGTTAAAGGACGTCAGCCTCCTCAGGAAGTAGAGGCTGCTCAGGCCTCTGTGTTCTTTGACCACTCCAGTTTATTGTCCAAGTACTTGTTGTCCTCCACAATGTCCACACTGACCCCCAGGACAGAGACAGGGGTCACTGGGGTCTTTGCCCTCCTTTGATCCATGATCAGTTATTTCGCCTTGGTCACATTGAGCTGTAGATGGTTCTGCTTTCACCATGTGACAAAGTCACCTACCACAGCCCTGTACTCAGCCTGTACTCATCATGTGAAGTAGCATATCTTTACTCAACTATATTAATTGATCACTGGTCCTCGTTATGTCCTTATCTCAATGACAAAGCCAACAATAATCAATCAATCAATCTTTATTTGTATAGCGCCAAGTGTTATCTTGAGACGCTTTACAAAAAGCAGGTAAAAGACCTTACTCTTTGTTATTTAATATTACAAAAGCGCAGGTAAAAAGACCTTAGTCTTTGTTATTTAATATTACAAAAAGCAGGTAAAAGACCTTACTCTTTGTTATTTAATATTACAAAAGAGCAGGTAAAAAGACCTTACTCTTTGTTATGTTTACAAAAAGCAGGTAAAAGACCTTACTTATTGCTACATTACAAAGACCCGACTTAATCCATCATGAGCAGTTTAGCAAAGCAGCAAAAGTTACAGTGGTAAGAAAAAACTTCCTTTTAAGAGGCAGAAATCTTCGGCAGGATCCCAGGCTCATGACGAAACAGCCATAGACCAAAACTGCTCCAGGCTTGAAAAAGGGGTAGGGGGAGATGAGATAAGATGCAGGAAGAGGGATAGGGAACTTATTAATACAGTTTAAGAGACACATCACATTCTGCATAAATCCGAGGTTTAAGTTTAGACTTGGCCTTTACACTTTATAAGTGAAATAACAAAAAATAAAAAATGAATAAATTATAAATACCTACATGTTTTCTTGTTTAGAAGAACATCTTTTATTTAACAGTCAAGTGCTGTAAAGCACAACAATGCTTCATGAAATATTAAAGAACGTCTTGACTTGATGTTGCTGAGCTGCTGATGTGTTGGCACCCTCTGGTGGTTTGACTGAGCCTTTAGAATCAGGATATATAATCAGGTATATCCCACACAGACACATGCTACAGTAAACTACATTAGCTTTTGTCATTTGTTCTGTCAGATCAAACTTGGCAGCTTAGATGAGTTTTGTAAACTTCTAGCAGTCAGCTATTGATCCATTCAATCTGATCAACACATAAAACAATCGTCTAAACCAGGTTTGAAAATCAATGAAAGACAAAGCAGTGTTGAATGAGCCCTCGCACCTTTGAGCACATCTGGTTGTGTGGCACTGGCAGTAGTCGGGTCTGAAGCAACATCTGTGTTTTTTCTCCACACCGATGGACAGGGATATTAATTTCATTAAATACTTTTAAGGAACGTGTGAGGTTTTGGGGTAGAGTTTATTCTTTAGTTGAACAATTGTTTTTTTTTTATGGCAAAACATTACATTTTGACCAGCAGTGACCACTTCAAAGTTCCAAATACAAAACCTTTTACACATTTTAATCACAGCGGTCTTTCCTATAAAGTTTAAGTTAAACTGAATGAATCTCAGAGGAGGAATTTTTTAAGTATGGACACTGGGTATTGTCAAAATTACACTTAAATTCAAAACAAATCCCCAAAAAATGACTGGGCGGCTGGCTGTGGCTCAGTTGATATAGTTGGTCGTCTCTTAGCTGGAAGGTTGGGGGTTCGATCCCCAGCTCCTGCAGCCACATGTCCGATGTTGGCAAGACACTTAACCCCGAATTGCTCCCACTGCTCGGCGGTGGTGTGTGAATGTATGTGAATGTGATTAGTTACTTCTGATGGTCATTTTATTTAGCAACCACTGCCATCAGTGTGTGAATGAGTGTAAAAAGTGCTTTGCATAGTCTGAAGACTAGCAATGCGCTACAAGCTCAAGTCTATTTAACACCTGTTGTTGGGTAAAGATCATGTTACCAAGCATTTTTTTATTTTTAGCCTACATTTGTACATACTGTAGGTGAAATGTAATGTCGGGGCTACGTCTTCAAATAAGAAGGGTTTTTTTTTTTGGCGCTTTACACACAAACAAACACCCAGAAACAGATATTATTATTAGCCACAAATTAAACATTAACCAGGTTTAAGAGTTTTAGATGTACATTTAGCCCATTACAACTTTCTTTTCTTTTGCAACATGCTCTGGCTGTTGATGTTAGACCTTTATTTTACTCATACACACATTTCTACAAACATACACAAACTTCTCATCGCAGAAATCGCAGATTTATTTATTGCTATCTTCAAAACCAGCCTCTGGGTACTTGATGTTGTTCCTCTTCATGTACCTACAAGCTCTGGAATGACAATACACCTCCTTTAAACCTTGAATGTTTGAGTCTTCTCAGGAGAAAGGAAAGCAATCAGCCAACAGATAACCCCAATTAGTTGTTAGGCACTCCCACACGTTTCCTCTCTGCTCCCCCAACCGACTCCCACATGTTTCTAGGAGGACTGATTCACAGTCATAAACATGGCCTTTCCTGTTGCCAGTAGTTTTCTACATGTCTATAATTGAATATTTGTAAGTAGAACAGGTACGCCGGCTAAGACTGATATCAAATGTGAGAATTGGGGCAGATGAAAAATTGTATGTGAAAGTCAGAACATCTTCCTGTTTAATGGTGATTTGTCCAATTTAGCTGGGACATCAAGCCCTTTGACAAACACTCAAGAGTTAAACACTGAGGTTTAAAGGTATACGTTTGTTTAAGTGTGGCCCTTGAAAATAATTTGAATCCAAAGACTCAATTTTCTTACATAGGCAGACATTTGCAGTTATCCTGATTAACTGATAATTTCATAGCCTTGATACATTTTTGTGTAGGTTTCAGTCAGTTTAAATCAGAAACATTACTTTTTTTAAGAAAAGATGCGCTAACTGTCAGATCATACATCCCTTGCTTGTGTTTCTTCACGTAGAAATGCCTTACAATGCAGTTAATGGTCAAAGTGTATTTGTGTTTCTACATAAGACTAATGAAGCACTCAAAGAAGAAGCACTATTTCCCTTCTGTGTTTGTACTCAGTTAAGCTTAGTACAAGTCTGAACAACATGTATGTTGTAATGAAGTACCATGTAACTGCTTTAACTCCAGTACATGAAATGTTTGGAGCTAGCCTTACCCAAAATTCACTCCAAAAAGCATACAAGCTCAATTTATTCATTTATTATGTATTTAGAACTAGAGGGCGATTTAGAGCCACCAGTTTACCCAACAAGCACGTGTTCCCTATATACATATATACACATAATAATAAAGATTTTATTATGTGTTGCTTGCTTATTCTTGTTTCCATGATATGATACTTACCGCCGTCCTCATTCATGCACGGCCTGCTCCAACCTCCACCTCAGCAGCAAGGAAGTGTGGACAACAGGAACGTGAGGAATACAAAGGAGAAATCCTTCCTGCATCTTATCTCATCTCCTCCTATCCCATTTTTCTTAACAATGAGTAAGGTCTTTTATCTGCTCTTTTGTAAAGCGCCTCGAGATAACACTTGTTATGAATTGGCGCTATATAAATAATGATTAATTGACCATATGGATTTACCTCTATGTTTTAGTAATCCCATTTTAATGCAACTCACCTGTAATCCGCTAAATCACAGTGGTCTATTTTGTGCTTTTGTACTCAATATTTGTCTTACAGCTTTAGAAAAAGTACAGATTACGATTTAGTAACATCATTCACTGTAAAAAAAAAAATCTCAAAATTTAATGATCTTAAAATTTTAGATGTCGTCTCTCAACTTCAATAGATTTAATGAATAATAAATAAATTAGTGCCTTGGTCTTACTTGAGGTGCCTATAGGTAAGAAAGCCTGACGTAAGAATTTTCCCTTGTTCCCTATCCCTCTTCCTGCATCTTATCCCATCTCCCCCTATCCCTCTCCAGGCCCGGCGCAGTCTAGTCTGTGAAGGCTGTTTTGTCATGAGCCTGGGATCACGCCGAACATTTCTGCCTTTTAATAAGGCAGTTTTTTCTTTCTTACTTTTGCTGCTTTGCTAAAGTGCTCATGATGGATTAAGCTGGGTCCTTGTAATATAGCAATAAGTAAGGTCTTTTACCTGCTTTTTGTAACATAACAATGAGCATGGTCTTTTTACCTGCTCTTTTGTAATATTAATAGACAAAGAGTAAGGTCCTTTACCTGCTTTTTGTAAAGCGTCTTGAGATAACGCTTGTTATGAATTGGCGCTATACAAATAAAGATTGATTGATTGATTGATTGATTGATTGATTGACATACATTGTCAGTTTGAAAAGTCGATACAGTCCCTTTGATGTTGATGTTATCTGGTGCCAGAAGTGGACCATAGTAGGACAGGGTATGGGAAGATCCTTTTTGATGAGATCTTTGTCTTTGACCTTGATGAATAACAGTAAGGCTTTGAACGACATGGACATGTGGCTGTAAATGTGGCTTTATGTCAGAGGTAGATTTTTCTCTATTGGTTAAATATCTCTCTTTCGCTTTCCTTCAGTTATTGCATGCCAACCGTAAGTGAGCCTCCATAGGAGCCGAACGGAGCATATGTATGAGGATACTGCAGCAAAATGCAGCACACACCGAGTGTCAAGGCTCCAGTGTGGTTTCTTAGCAACAGTACACAGCAGGGTATCACTCCTTAGCACAGCCTTTACTATATAAATAAAACAACTCAAGTTGTGCATGAACATAGTTTGTGCGCTATGTTTGATTTCACTCAGTAATGTCAAAATCATCGTCTTATGTGCTTGGAGAATGTTTTGTTTCCTATATGGCATGCGCCGTTAACCTGCAACTACAATATAATACATTTAGAACCTAACCATTCAAGTGTTTGAGGTTAAATGTGTATCCACTGCTGATGCTGTCCATGGAGAGATGGTCAGTGTTGAAGGTCAGCATGGCTCTTCTAGACAATCCTGGTAGAACAGAGAGGAGCTGACAGGCTAAAGCTGACAGGCTGAAGCTGACAGGCTGAAGATGACAGGCTGAAGCTGACAGGCTGAAGATGACAGAATGAAGCAGCAGGCGAAGGCAACGTTAGCCCTCACACTGTTAGACAGCTGCACTATAGAGCTGCAGCAACATCTGCAGGAGATACACACAAATGATGCAGGAGCAGGTGATTAGACACATTTCTGAAGAAGTCTAACAGCCAATTTCTCCACAAAATGTCATTCAGATGACAGTTTAAAATATATAGAAAGGATCTTTATTGTCATTGCTAAAGAAACAATGAAAAACAGTTTAGCAGCTCATGTCAGTGGCAGCACAGACAGACACACAGGAATATTAATAATGTAAAGACAAACACTAAGAGCACATTATAAAAACAATAGTTTAAAACACTGAAATCTAAAAAATAAATCTCTATAAAATGATGTTCAAATAGTGCAAAGCAGCTGTCAGATAGAAAAAAATAATAATAATAATAATAACTTTATTTATATAGCACCTTTAAAAACAAACGTTTACAAAGTGCTTTGACAGACAAAGCAATAGCAGAACTTGGACACAGAGCAGTAGACATTAACAGTAAGGCCAAACAAGAGGGAGATATATACACAAGAAGCAAACACCAGTAATAAAATAAGACCATTTAAAAGAAGAAGACGACATCACATCACAGGTTATTAAAACAGAAAGTGACACAAAAAGGGGTGAGATAGAAGATAGCTGGTAAAAAAAATAAATATATAAAAGCAGCAAAGGTCAGGAGAGTAAGACTTTTTAAGATGGTTAAGAATGTATAAGAAGAATAAGAGCAATAAAATGAATAAAGGAAAGAATACATTTATAGAATGTAAGGATTGGCTATTAAAAGAAGAGTTAAGAAGGTTAAAAAGGATAAGAATAAGAAAATGAATAAAAGAAAGGAAAAATTAATGAAAAGGGGGGAGTCACATAAAAGCGAGTCTATAAAAGTGAGTTTTAAGAAGTGATTTAAAAGATGTTACCGTCTCTGCTCGCCTTATCTCCTCAGGCAGGTCGTTCCAAAGTCGAGGGGCCCTGTTTGAAAAGGCTCGGTCACCTTTTGATTTGAGTCTCGACTTTGGAACGACCAGAAGGGCACCACCTGAGGATCTGAGGTTGCGTGAAGGGGCATAGGGGGTCAGCATTTCAGAAATGTAATTCGGGGCAAGACCAAGACGAGCTTTAAAAGTGATCAGTAAAATCTTAAAATCAATTCTAAAAGTGACAGGTAGCCAGTGGAGGGAAGCAAGGACAGGAGTTATGTGATGTCGTCTGTTAAAACCAGTGAGAAGCCTAGCTGCTGCGTTCTGGACCAGTTGGAGGCGGGAGAGTGATTTTTGTGTGATACCTGAGAGGAGTGAATTGCAGTAGTCCAATCGAGAAAAGATAAGTGAGTGAATGATTTTTTCCAGGTCAGCATGGGGCAGAATGGTTTTGATTTTGGAAATGGATCTGAGATGGAAGAAACACGTCTGGACAGTTTTTTAATATGATGATCAAAGGTGAGTTCTGAATCAAAAATAACTCCTAGATTTCTTGCTGTGGGTGTGATGTTGGAGGAGATCGGACCAAGGGAGCTTTGAATGTGATTGATATGGGAGTTTGGGTAGTTGAATAGAATGATTTCGGATTTTCAGTCATTTAACTGAAGAAAACTTTGGGCCATCCAACATTTAATGTCACTGAGACAGTTAAAAACAGCAGCTAGGCTTCTCTGGTCACCAGGTCTCAGCGGAAGGTATATCTGTGTGTCGTCAGCGTAACAATGAAAAGAAAGGTTATGGCGCTGGATGATATCACCAAGAGGGAGCATATAAATAGAAAATAAAAGAGGACCTAAAATCGAACCTTGCGGTACACCACAGGTAATTTGAGAGGTGGAGGATGAGTGGTTACCTATGGTGACCGCAAAGGTTCTGTCTAAAAGATAAGAATAAAACCAACTAAGCGCAGTGCCCTAAGCACACCAACCCACGACTCTAGGCGTTCAATTAAAATGGCATGATCTACTGTGTCGAATGCCGCACTTAAATCTAAAATAATTAAAATTGCACTCTCTCCTCTGTCAGTAGCTAAAAGAAGGTCATTTGTTACTCTGAGGAGGGCTGTTTCTGTGCTATGTAGTGCTCTAAAACCAGATTGAAACTTCTCGAAGAGGTCGTTGTCTTTCATAAAAGCTAAAATCTGTGCTGAAACAACTTTCTCTAAAACTTTGGATAAAAACGGGAGTTTAGAAATGGGTCTAAAATTACTAAGAACAGTGGAGTCAAGATTTGGTTTCTTTAAAAGAGGTTGGACCACAGCATGTTTAAAAGCGGATGGGAAATGGCCAGTTAAAAGTGAGCTGTTAAGAATTGATAAAATGCTGGGCCCAACCGTAAACATGACCTCTTTAAGAAATTTAGATGGTATGGTGTCAAGGCTGCAAGTAGTTGGATTCATATGAGATAAAATTTCGGATAAAAACAACATCGAGATAGGGTGAAAACTGCTAAAATAAGAATCGACTGTTCTTTCGGATTGTAAAAGCCTGGTCGGGGGAAATATAGCATTTAGAAATATATAATTAAATATTTTTAGCAAGTTCACCAGAAACCTTTTAAAATAAAATCTAAATGATGGAAGAAATATAAAGATTTATAAGTTGCTGTCAAACTGCACCAATCAGTGTCACACTGCGGTCACAAGTAGATGTAGCTATGCAGGGGTCAGGCTCGGGAGCTACCGGTAGCTCGCGGGCAGGTTTTCAGTAGCTCGCCTATAGGTTGACCGACTGTGTAAAAAAAAAAAAAAAAGAAATCAGACGACAGTAAATGCACCTCTTCCCACTATTCATATATTTGGCCCATAAAAACAAGTGTAAAGTTGTAATGTTTTCTTGGACATTGATGTGAATTTTCAGTAACATAGCTTACTATGTGGAACAATGTGAATTTAAGATTATTGCTAAGCATTGGCTTATTGCAATTTCACACGTGTACAAACAGTAGCTTAATTCAGCTGATGTGTGCTATGTAAATAAATGCAAGCGATGTGATGCAAGTAGCTCTTCGCCACTTTCAATTTTTCAAAGTAGCTCTCAGATGAAGAAAGGTTGGAGACCCCTGAGCTATAGGAAGCAGGCCAGCGAATACATACACATCTGAAATCATTCCTAAAACTCATATTTATTTGTGTTTGAGCTAAAGGACAACAGAGTGAACTATAGTGTCACTATGCCAGGGTACAGCACATAGTATATGGCATCTCTCTGTTTACTTTAGGAAAAATATATTTTTTGAAGATCGTACAAAAAAGCAATATCAAAAATAATAAACACTATTAAAATATGAAGCAATACAATAAATAGGTAAACAGGTAAAAGGTAGATCTATTCAAACTAACTGTGACAATAAAATAAAATAAAACCCCGGTGCTTTAGAGCAGCAGTATGGTAGCTTATGAATACACTGTTAACTTACATTCTAATGACTATCTTGCCAGCATGACGACGTCCAAGCACAGTACTGTAACCAGAGGTCGTCATTGTCTAGGTGGTTGCTAGCCTGACTTTTATGCTCCGGTGGCATTTGTTGACAGAACCTATCAATATGTGAAGAGGGAGCGATCATGCAGCAGAGAGAGGCTGTCTTTTCTAAAGTATCCAGCTATGAAGTGCTTTGTCCTTGGTATATATGATATGTGTGTGTGTGTGTGTGTGTGTGTGTGTGTGTGTGTGTGTGTGTGTGTGTGTGTGGGGGGGGGGGGGGGTCCTCTTTTAACATTCTCTCCTTACTGTTTTCCCTTTTCTCAGTGGGGATGGGGGATTTCTTTACTGGGCGCTTGTCCTTTCATTAGGCACCATTATGTTGTTTTTATTTCTTATACCTGTTTATTTGCCAAATTATTTGTGTTTATTATTCGTGAATTTTACTATCTTTTTCTGGTTTTAATTGTAAAGCATTTTGAAACTTGATTTTGAAATGTGCTTTATTAATACAGTTATGATTTTTATTATAATTATTGTTGCCATCAATGGTGTGGAAAAGTGTGTTCTGTAGGTGTGCTCAGCACTGAAATATCCTCCATCCTGGTGAAAAAGCCTGTTGTGACAGCCTGAGTGTAAACACGTACATGTGCCTGAAGATTGTCCCAAAAGTGAATCATTATCACCATGTTAGCATGGTGAGTAAGCATGCTAACTGAGGGAATTGTTTTGCAGACACTTAATATTCCTCAACATGATTGTTTGCTTAGAGTCTGAGAGAAAATACTTTTTTGTATCCAGGGAACAGAAAGACAAGGAGTCAAGGAAGAAAAAAACATGACGTTTAATTCAACTTAGTCCCTGAGGCTGATCAGCTGACGAGTCCTCTCTGCAGAGAAAACAAAGGCAAGTAACGCACAGCGAAAAAACTATTTTCCCACAGAAGGCTAAAACCAAAGCATGCAGTCATAAGAGTTATAACAGCACATGTTAGTAAAGAAAGGCGTGCCTCACTCTGGACTGGTCATCAGGGCATGGACTGGAAATCCTTCATGGTTCTACATTAACCCAGCAAACCAGTGTGACAGCCAGTATAATATTGAACTTTTCTTTATTCAATCCACTCGGGAGCCTAGCAGAAACACTTCTTGGACTGGTGTGAGCATTAGCTTATGGTGGCTCAGGTTACCACACTTCAGTCAAACATTGCTATTTAACCTACATGAGTGAGTCAGTTTGTTGACCCAATGACCTTATTAAATCTGTGAGCACCAGTCACTGAGAGGCGGTCAAATTCAGAAGTTGCTGATGATAAATGAGAAGGTTTTTGAGAACTTTTTGTTTTGAGAACTTCAGTCAAAACACTAAACAGTCTGTTGTTTGACAGGAACAGAAAATAGCGTCTGACCCGACCCTCATTCTTCACTCTGAGAGAAGAATGAGGGTCCCTCAGACCAGGCTGAACCGCTATAAACATGAATCTGTGTCGATGTCCTAAAATATTCTGAATAAGAGGTAATGAAGGATGTGTCCAGGGGCCGTCGATATGTCGATATGTCACTGCTGCAGGAAGGTGTTTTTATGTATATGTGGAGTTGTGACGTGTTTTGTATGATCTCTATTTATGTTTTTAATTCTCTTGCAGCTGCAGGACAGAATCCAAAACAAAGTTCCCTTTGGGGACAATAAAGTAGATCTTATCTTATAATTTCAAAGTCACGTTTCAGTGATAAATCGAAAATATGAACACTGAATGAATGGATGAATTAATCTTTTATTTTATTAAATCTGTAAGTGGAAACATTTATCTTAAGTGCTGTAAGTATGCCTTTCATTCATCCATTGGAGTTCAGGGTCTTGCTTAGCAGACGACTTGCTCTACATAAAGCTAAGTTCCCATTTTTTTAAGAAGTATCAAGTCACGAAATCAGCCACATGAAAATGGGGAGAACGTTTACACTTAATGCAAGTTCATAAAGGCCAACATGGCTGCTTTGAGCCCTGGACAGTGAGACGACAGTGCTTTGATTGTTGTCTTCCATCTTGCAGCAGCATGTCATGCCTTTTAAAATACTTTGGTTTTATCCACTTACCAAGCACCACAGGCATGGAAGGCTCCCCCATGCCTGCACTCAGAAAAAAAAAAGATAGGATGTAGCAATGAACACCTCCAGACAGCATGATTAAGTGTTTAGCATGAAAAACTTCCAGGCCTTGAAAGGGATTTTCCAACATTCAGTGTCCCCTTTAGCTTCTCTCTTAGTTCTTGCTGTCTTTAAGCATCTTCGTCATTATGTCATCACACTTACATACAATATAAAATATTTTATATTTGAATGAATGGAAGTAAAGAAAGCAGTGTTGCACTGACTGTGTTGGGACTGAAGAGCAGATGGTGATGAATAAAATCAGATCTGCTCACTTTCTTGTTCTCAGCATGACGGCCATGTTGCCGGCTGGCTGGTTTCAGGACATTTCTCTGTCTGAGAATGACCTTAGCTATTACTTAGCTTAGCATGTGAGCAATACTGTGAGTGAAGTGCAATTAAAGTGATAAGGAGCCGGTTCACACATACACAACTTGTGAAATGAAGCACAGAGGGACTCATTCATGTTGTAACACATAAACCCAGCACAGAAAACTCATGTCAGCATGAAGGGTAAACATCACTGGTCATTGCTGTTTCAACACAGTAAAAGGGAGTTCTCCATCAGTCTCATCAATCTATTTTTCACTGTCATACCAAATAAAAAAATCTCCTTTATTCCAGAGTATATTGACCAAATTGAGAAATGATATCACAACTGGAGCAGTGTGTAAGACGACCAAACACGTGGACAGTAGGTTGAGGGAGTTTAAATTCCATAAGTATTATATTATACATCCTGAGACTGGACTCAACCAGTGGCCAGTAGAGCACAGGTCGCTGTTAGCATCCATTTGTGTCAGGCATTTGGAGTCATTGCAATCAATGGACTGAAAGCTAATCCATTTGAACAGTTTCATTGTTGTACACTTTAATGTATGTTTTCTTCCTTTTGCCACTTGGGAGCAGTAACTCTTCAAAGATCAATTTCTGCTGCTAAATTAAAACTTCAAACATACAATTTAAAATCTCAGAAACATGTTTGAATCACGAACTTAAACATTCAATATCATTTGGCTTCCAATGCTTGATATTGTTTGTTTGCATAGTCTTAAAGTAAATGGTAAATAGACTTGAGCTTTTCTAGTCAAAGCTCTTTTTACACCACGTCACATTCACCTGTTTACACATTGATGGCAGAGGCAGCTATAAAAGGGGAAAACAGTATTAACTGATCCCACATCATGGACAAATCAGCTGGAACAATTTGGGGTTCAGTGTTTTGCCCAAGGACACTTCGACTTTTGCCTAAAGGAGCTGGGGAATCGAACCCTGACCTTTCAGTTAAAATAAGGCTAACACTACCACTCAGCCACAGCTGCCCCTCATAAGGCTAAGCATACCTTAGACGTTTTTTTAAACGAGGAAGCAGCCTGTTTGCTCATTTAAAAAAATGAGGACTGTTGTCTATTATGGCGTTAAAGATGTTCTAGCAGACACAACAACGAATACAATGAATTATAATGGATCTTTATCCTAAAAACTCCAGCTATAATCAAACGTTTTTGAGCGGTTATATGCTTTATAATCTTTACCAAATAGACCAATCAGGTTTTTTTTCTATATTTTGTTTGTGTTTGGATCATGACGGGCGTGTTTTTTTGAGGGAAACGTAGCAGAATCAGTGGTTTTCCTTCATTTCAAACCAGTTGCCTACATTAACCACAATGCAACTGTTTATTGGTCAGTAGTTGTTCTAGGCTCAAACTGTAAGACTTAAGAAGAGCAAAGTAGCAGGCAGAGGTCTGGAGAGTTCATTCCACATCTGAATGGTAAATGGACTTGAGCTTGTACAGTGGTTTCTAGTCTTCAGACTACTCAAGGCGCTTTCACACCACATGTCACACCTACACATTCAGAAACAGCCCTTTCATTTGAATGTATTTTGTTTACTTTTCCCAAAGCTGTTTTTTTCTTGTCTTTCTCTGTGAACAGACTATGCAGTGTTGTTTTTATGAAGTGGTAATAGCACTTAATATTTACAGTCTATGTAATAGCAGCGGTCTGTTCATCAGATTAATATGCCATTGTTGCACACAGCGCCCCTTAGTGGCAGCCACGGTGAACTTCTGCTCGTTATAAACCAGAGAATCTACGGGCACATTACAAAGAGCTTAATGTCACAAAACAAGTAGTTAAATCCGTATAAAAAGTAGGTTGCCTTTATTAGAAGCTGGGAAACCAAAACATTATCAACAGCATTGTTGTTAATACTTTTTTTGTTAGACCACAATATTGCCATCACCAGCATCATTTCATCATCATCATTGCTTCGCACTTTTTTCCACAACATGCAAAAGGTTCAAGAGTTCAGCGTTCCTTTTTCACACTACTGACAAAAGCTTCTCCTCTTGGTCTCCTGTAAAATCACAACTTGGCTTACATTTACATGGCCAGTACAACGGAAGGTAGATAGAAAAAAAACACATCCAAAACAGAACAACAGAAGAGTTTGAAGAATGGATGTTAAGAGGAGAAATCCACAATGCCATGTGCCTCCTGTGAGATGATGGAGAGGACCCTCGTTCAAGCCCTCGACGCTGTGAACTGCAGGACTGTTTTTTATACGACTGCGTTCAAAGTTCTCTGAGCTGAAGATTAGTATAAACACACTTTTCCCCCTTATTCAATCATCTTAAAATGACAGTGAGGATTGGTTGCCAATTCAGGACCTGAAGGTAGAAAAACTAACCTGCTATTAAGGACATTTGTAAAACAATTCAATGTGCTTCTGAACCAAGGACAGGTTCCAGTGTGTCCTGTTCACATCCAGGACTGATTTGAATTGCAGCCTTGGGACTGATCAGATCTCGTCTTTATCCTGACCAACACCTTAGAATAAATGTGTGTTCCCAACATCCCTACAACAAATCTTTTTCTTCCTTGTATGTTTTTTTTTTTTATTTGACATCAAAATACTACTCGTTGCAAAAAAGGACAATCTCACAAGTTCTGCACCTGATGTCTGAGTCACTAGTTTTGAGATCGTTTATGGCTTTGGATGGTCTGCTGATCGTACAAATTGTTGACTTGTGTTAAGTCTACTCTGCTGCTTGTAGCAAATATCTAAAACATGAGGACAGGATACATTCTCGGGCCTCCAACGACGTTTCCAAAACCATTACTGAAGCTGAACTCAATGAAAATTAAGGCATTAAAAGACAAATGAATGCTGCTTATTTACTGAACTGCCCACTTTGTTTTTTTCAATTCGTTTCTGAGCCTCAGTGATTCATGTCTCTATATTCCAAAGTATCTGTTGTGAAATAGCAATGGGTGAACAAAAAGCTCGAAAAAACAGAAGGATGGATATCAACAGTAGCCGTGAAGCTAATGGGACTGGGAGGGACGGAGAGGGAATGAATGAAAGGACAGAAGGAGAGAAGAGAGGGACGGCTGGTCCGACCATCCGGCAGAACAGATTGGATAGGGTCAACGTTTTTTCTTTAAAATCAAGATACATTTTATTTCTTTTCTTAAAAAACAAACATTACAAAAAAATCTGAATAGAGAATTAAAACAATGAACCAACAGGAGAAAAAACAACATTCATTTTCTTAACTCTCGACAGAAAAAAAAGAAAAAAAAAGAAACATCTCTTCTTGCATTTCTTCAAAATCATAAATCAAAACAAAGACTAATTTAGGGGTGCCTGGCACAAGGGGTTGAATGTTCAGAAGCAGCCATGCAGGGAGGCAGGGATTGTGTGTTTAAAAAAACAAACAAGTGTGTCATTAAGAGTGGTGCTTCAGCCCAACATATGACAACAGAAACCGTTTAACATAAGCAGCGGATTTGCTGAGAAGAAAATAAACAAGACCTCTTACAGGATGTACCCCTACTTGAAGCATATACATTTAAACAAGTCAAATAAAAACACACAAGCCGGCTGTTAAAGGTGTGACAGTGGCGGCTCAAAATGTAATGAACACTCAGGTGTGAGCCACCACCACTCAGACAATCTACAGACCACACCTTTAAGTTTACAAACTGACCTACGAAGCAGCAGCTACTAGTGGATTAGCTTTTAAAATAACACGCTTTATTCAATTCTCCACGAAGCCACAATATAACCAGTTCAGGGAACAAAGATGAAACAATCAGGGTGAGCTTGAAAAAATTAAATAAAAAGACATTGTTTTATCTGAAAGAAGAGACTTCAAACAGTTATCTAACTAATGTCGCCCTGTTAAAACATGTTGCTGGTTTAAAAGCATAAAGTACCAAAGAGAGGGTAAAGGCTTCAGCCGTGTGTGTGTTCATGTTGCCTTATAGTTACAGCGCTTTCGTTACTGATAATGAGGAGCTCTGGACAATTCTCTCAGTAGTCGTCAGGAAAATAAAACAGGAGAATGTTATCTGGCAGTTGTCTCAATTATCACTGGAGGAAAAAGAGAAAGCAAAAGTGAACTGGTTTGATCACCATCAGGATGGATGTGTACGAGCTCTGAACTTGTGGAAAGGCAGAGATTTGTCTGGATTAACAGTATGATGCAGAATGGAGATGATTAAAAAAGGAGGCTGGGTACGGCTGAATGCTGAGACTCAGGTGTTGAAAAAGGAAAACAACAATCCTCACAGACACTTTTTGATCGCGTGAGAACAATGTCTTGGTTGGAGAGGGGTGAAGCAGACCTAAGAAGAAGCACACCAAGTCCAAACCATTGAGCCAGGCCACCAGGAGAACAAATAAAATAAAATAAGAAGGGGATAAAAAACCTCGAACGTGGAGCAACAGAAGAAAATAAAAACATTGAGAAGAGACAGAGAGAGAGACATAGAGGATGGGCTTCAGTGGGTACCATCTTCTAGTCTTCTCCAGACGGTGCCTCCTCTTCTGAGCCGTCCTCCTCCTCTTCCTCCTCCTCCTCCTCATCGCCGCCTCCAGCCTCCTTTGTCGTCTTGGGGGCGGGGGATGTCTCCTTCTTCTCGGCCTCCTCCTCTTCTTCCTCCAGGGGACTCTCGGGCTCCTCATCCTCCTCCTCTTTGGGTGAGCTCTTCTCCAGGGCCTTGGCACTGGGGCGCCCCTTCCCCTTTCCTTTCATTGGGCTGGGGGTTACTGAGAGGGACGAAGAGAAGCAAAAACATAGCATCAATAAAAACAAAAAGTACTACTACTCACTAGTCAATTACAAATATCGTATTTAAAGCCAGTGTTCAGGGATTAAAGCAAAAGAAAATAACATAAAATCTTTTGACTGGGGGCGCTGAAAGCCAACAGTTATTTAGCCCACCCCATGTATGGAGGCTATAGTCCTCGTCGCATCAGCCGTGTTCTAATCGGACCTCGGCTCTTTGCTGCACGTCTTCCTTCTTTCTCTCCTCCCAATGCTCATCCTGTCACTTTTTCAGCTGTCCTATCTAAAGGCAAAACTCGCCTTTCAAAATCTTTTGACTGAAAATTCTCGCCACAGAGGGGCTCCCTACATAAGCCCCAGTAATCTTAAATGGTGTTTTATTTTTATTTTATAATCATAATTTATACTTTATTAATCCCGCAAGGGGAAATTCGGTTTTTACACTCTGTTCAATGAACATGAACACACATAGGCCGAAATACACACACATGCACAAACAGGATCCTATGGACATGCATTAATGGAGAGGTCTCAGAGTGAGGGGGCTGCCCACAGCGAGCGCTCTAGAGCAGTTTTTGGGTTCAGTGCCTTGCTCAAGGGCAGCTCGGCAGTGCTCAGGAAGTGGACTGGCACCACTCCAGCTACCAGGCCAATTTCCGGACTTGGTCCGTGCCGGGACTTGAACCAGCGACCCTCCGATTCCCAAACCAAGTCCCTACAGACTGAGCCCCTAGAATACAACTGTCCCGTTTTTCTTTTTTGAAAGCGACCTCACTTGTGGCTTCTTTTCACATATGACTGCCTGAAAGGTGACCTACAGTTGGATGCATTGTATGCCCATACACAACGACTAATTCTCAGCTCGTAGTGGGTTCAGCAAACTCTAAAGAAGTGAAAAATAAGTGAAGATACTAAAGAAAATGCAGGTTGGAGGGTCTGGGTGAATCTACACATGTAGAATTTCCCCTTTGTAGTCTGAGGTCGGACTTCTCACCTGTGGCCTTTAGTCGGGGCTTGGGGCTCTTTTTCTCCTTCTTGTCCGGCCGTCCCCGTCGAATCACCTTCTTGCCTCTCTTCTTGGAGTGACCGTAGTCGCTGTCATCGTCATCCTCCACCATGAAGTCCTCATCGCTGCCGGACTCGTCAGCTGCACACAGAAACAGTTGGGCGTTTTAGTATTTACAGCCGATCCTTTGACCACGAGTCAGAGCCACAGCATGCTTCTTTTCATCGTCTTGGACTTAAGACAAGCGAGTCATCAGTTGGAAGACACATTCAACAAACAGACACGTGATGGAGATCAAATCTTTTACAGCAAATAGCCTATTTTAGCCCCAGACAGACTGAAAGAGAAATGCTACAAGCAAGCACACCCACTAAATGTTGCTGCACCTTGGAGAGGGGAACATACTGTACAAGGTAACTTAGAGCGCGGTCACACTGGCAATCCGTACCGTGCCGTACTCAAGCACGGTTGCCCCCCCGCTGCGCCATTCCCCCACTGGCCAGCCCGCGATGACACTGCATCAGGACTAACCGTGCCTGAGCACGATTACCTCTTGTACATAACGTTGTGATACAGCACATGCATGCTTTATGTTATTATGAAGCTTGCTCACTTTGCAGCTTATTTTGAGTCACTTTAATCAGATACAGCCGTAAATTAATTAAAAAAATAAAAGAGACGTGCGGTCGAGAGTATGTTTGAAGTTAAAACACATTAACTGCATGAAGCTGACTGTTCCAGTAGTTCATACAGAAACAACACATTAGACATCTACCTG
Source organism: Tautogolabrus adspersus (assembly GCA_020745685.1). Classification (NCBI taxonomy): domain Eukaryota; kingdom Metazoa; phylum Chordata; class Actinopteri; order Labriformes; family Labridae; genus Tautogolabrus; species Tautogolabrus adspersus. The sequence continues at coordinate 6,884,218 of CM036538.1, read as the reverse complement.
TGTACTGTGTGGCTGCTAGGGGCTTTCTTAAATGTTTCATTTAGTGAACCTGTGTGTTGTTGGATCAATGTAAAGAGCAGTTGTACGTACGGTCCGCATAAGTTTCCTCTTGGTCTTCATGCTCCTCGTCCTCGCTGCCTCCGTCACCCAGCAGGATCTCCCTCTGTTTGGACACGGCCTTGGAGGCGGCCTGACGCACTGTACGCTTTCGACTCACTTCCTTTTCATCATCGCTGTCTTCTACGCGGAAAAACACAGAGTTACAGAATGAATCACAATCTGACAGGTCAAAACAAACGAGCTTAACTATGAGAATCATGAACTGCTGAAGATAAACCAGGTCTTTACACAGTCCACATGTTGATCGGACACATTGTCGTTTCATGCAGCCGTTTTCCACTACTGTCTTCACACACTTTGACCCCAATTACAAAAAACACTTCAATAGAATTGTAAGCCAATTGTTTTGTTAAGAATGCCTTTTATTTTCATACATGTGATTATCAAATTGTTCAGTGATTTCCTGCTTTTTATTTCCGTTAACCAAAATGTGTACGTATCAAAGAGGGCCCTTTTCACACATTGAATATTCTCTCATTTATTTTGTCTAATTCTCGCTTTTCTGACCGTTTCGAAACTCTGCTACAACCTGCTGAATCAGGCAGTTTGTTCAGTTGCCTAAAACTCACACGTCTAATACAGTCAAGTTGAATTAAAAGCCTCAGCCATGAGATATTTGGCTTTTTAATGATAAATTGGATCAATCATTAAACTAGTTGAAGACACATTTTCTGTCTGATCTAAGCATCATATTAGACCTTATGGGGTCCTTCACATTGTTCAGACTACACGTCTGCTGGAGCATGAAATCCGCCTGCTAAAGAAACCCAAACCACCGTGTGTTTGTTACTTCAGATGTAATGGTTAATACATCAGTGTGTAGAAGCTCTTTATATTTTAGCTCTTTAACCCAAATGATATTTTTAATGCTAAAACATCATTATTATTGTTATCCATGAATTTTCAAAATTTACTGATTTACAAGCACATTATTATTTCTTGATTAAGATGTCAAATTATAGTTATTGACTGTGACTCCTGAACAGAGAAATGTGTTTTAATGGTTGAATGTTATACTTGATGAATTTCGGACTTCTCAGAGAAGCCCAGTGAGCCGGCTCAAATGTGGGTATAAAAAGGGGGATTCAGTTTGAAACGTGGTTCATATACCAACAAGACAATGAGCCCAAGCATACTTCCAAGCTGTGCAGAGACTATTTGACCAAGAAAAAGGAATCTGGAGGACTGGAACTAATGGACTGGCCAAGTCAAAGTCATGATTTGAATCCTATTGAACACATTTGGGATTTAGTAGATTCAAAGTTTGATCGCACAAAAGTTTCATCTAAAACAAGTCTGTGGGAACAGCTAGAAACTATCTGGGACTCAATAATAAAAGAGACTGTGGAAAAGTACAGAAAAACAATGCCAGCAAGAATGCAAGCTGTTATCAAGGCCATACAAAATATGAAGTTGTTTGGTTATTATGTGTGAAAAAGGACTCTTTGGTTGTTTCAGTTTGTTATTTGACAAATAATGAACAATACCATTTTTAGTTTTCAACACGTTTTTGAAAGATTTCTAAAAAATGTTCTCATGTTCTCGTTTTTATGACAGGTGGTCTGATACATTTGTTAAGCACTGTATATATACACTACCAGTCAAATGTTTGGACACACCTCATTGAAATGCATGTTACTACCTTAAAGACATTTTGATCTAAAGGCCTATGCTTCAATGTTTGCCATGTGTTTCTAACAGAAATAGAAATAGTGAAGTTGATGCCTACGAATGTGTACATTTCTGTCCAAAACAAAAATGAAATTAAGTTTTTTTATTTTGATTGTTTTAATATAAAATTATTCTTAAATGTGGAAAATAGTGAAAATAAAGAAAAACCCTTCTGTTAGTAGGTGTGCCCTGGATACAGCTTACAGTAGCTACATTATAATCATATAGTTGACTGTATTATTGATAATACTGTTAATGATGTGTGTCTAAACTTTTGACTGGTAGTGTATATATTTTAATTTTATATACTTTATTCATCTCTGAGGACATTCTGGTTTACACTCTGTTATTGAGAGCTTTTCACACACATAGGCTCGAAGTACACACATGCACAAACAAGACCTGTGGACATGCATTAGTGGAGCGATGTCAGAGTGAGGCTGGTACGCAGTGAGTGCAGCAGGGTTCAGTGCCTTGCTCAAGGACACCTTGGCAGTACTCGGTAGAGACCTGGCACCTCTCCAGCTACCAGAACAACTTCCACACTTTGGTAGTCACCAGGACTTGAATTGGCGACCCTCTCGTTCCCAACCAAAGTCCCTACAGACTGAGCTACTGCGGCCCTATTCAGAGAAAAGTTCTCTTGTGTTTCCTATGGCTTTAAGGGTTTTACTCTTACGATCAGCCTTCCTGTTAACCACTGCTTTGCTAAGTTACCCAGTGTATTCTACCTTACCAAGGCAGAAAAGGATTACAATGGCTTTGAATGGAAACTACAGTTTGTCTGTGTAAAGAAAATACAGCTGTTTAAAAAGACATGTTATATTTGAAGAGGGGAATTGTTCATTTGAATGCTGATGAGGCAGAAATATAAAGACTATTATTGTGACAATATAAATCAGCCACATTATTATTTATTCAAATTTAGATACTCGGCTTTAAACAAAGCCTTCAATGAATACAAAGAGAAGACGTATACTGAATGAGGATATAGTTAGCACCATCACTTAGTCATCATTAAGATGGCGTGCAGTCAACATCTATCAGACTCAGCTCAGCAGATGGCAGTGATTGATTGATCGGGCTTATCAATCCAATATGAGTAACGCAGTGATAAATCAAAGTCCCACGTCACACTTTAAAGGGAATGTTGGAGGCAAACAATTCAATCAGTCACAATCAGCTGGAGATGTGAGAGGAATAAATGAAGAGCGTGTCAGACAAAGTACAGGCAGAGCGACCCATCAACAACTCAGCTTTAGGTCTGTTTTGAAATGTACATGTAAACTCTTTGGTACAGTTTGAATAAATACAAACAACTCATTTGTCAGTGATGAGCTCCAACATAAAATCATTCAATCAAAAAACAATCTTTTTCTGTTGTCTTGTTAATGTTAAAGGACGAGTCGTCTGTTTTTTTAAGAAATATTGTTAGATACTGTAATTCAGGGAGGATGCTAAGTTTATATTATTTTCAGGACAATATGCATCAGACTGTAAAGCAGGCTTAAACAAGAACCGTTTCAAAATCAAAAATCTTGTTTGACAACGGTGCAAATTGAAGCTTGCGAGTGCATGGATTTCTATTCCTACCAACTATAGCTACTTTAACTTTGCCTCGATATGCTGGTCTCAAGCAGGGCTGACGAAGCAGAGGATTTCCTGGCACAAACTTCACCAACTGACAATGTGCATGAAGAGTGAAAGGCTTAGAAGAGGTCAAAATGCTCCAGCAACACTTGTAGTAAGAAGATCAACTTTATTCACAATTTAGACCGACGCGTTTTGGCTCGTGGCCTTCATCAGGGACATCAAGAAACAGATTGACAAACATCATTTAAATAGGGTAGGTACAAAATTGAAAGACAGGTAAAAAAAAATCAAAAAGGTAGGGACAACCAATCAAATGCCTCCACATATGTGTATATCGGCCAATAGGGTTTTAACCCCTTGATCCCTACCTGTTGACCAGGTGTGGTGTCAGCCTTGCTTCTGTTAGACACGCCCCTCACCTCCATGTTACCTGTCCAACAAACCTAACCAGCCCACCTTGCATGTGCAATATTGGCTGATATACACATATGTGGAGGCATTTGATTGGTTGTCCCTACCTTTTTGAATTTTTTTACCTGTCTTTCAATTTTGTACCTACCCTATTTATATGATGTTTGTAAATCTGTTTCTTGATGACCCTGATGAAGGCCTCAAGCAGGGTCGCCATCTTGGTTTTTCGTAACCAGAACAGACCTTAATGGGATGAGAGGGTGGTTATGCTTTGTTATGACACGATCCTTGTTGCCTGGTTGCTATGGGAGAGGCTTGTCAATCACAGATAATGACACAAGAAGCACACTATGCTTTACATGGTTTGACTTTACCAAATGAAACAGACTGCTGTACTGATGAGGACTGAAAAGCTAGCGATGGAGCTGAAGTTTAAAAGAAACTGTTTACAAAGAGGATAAATCAATTGAGAAGTCGGGTCATTTCACTTCAAGCCATAGGGGCGGCTGTGGCTCAGTGGTAGAGTCAGTCATCTCTCAACTGGAAGGTTGGGGGTTCAGCCCCAGCTCCTTCAGCTACATGTCCCATGTGCCCTTGGGCAAGACACTTAACCCCAAACTGCTCCCTCTACATCTGCGGCAGTATGTGAATGTGTATGAATGGGATTAGTTAATACTGATGGACACTTTACATAGCAGCCTCTGCCATCAGTGTGTGAAACAGTGTAAAAGCGCTTAGTAGTCAGATACTAGAAAAGTGCTAAAAAAGGCTCAAGTCCATTTATCAAACATGTGTAAAGCTACTGTAAGCATCAACTTAAACACTCTGCCACTTCAATCCATATTTATGAAATTAAACTACAAAAACAGACAGATACATTTACGTTGAGAAATTGATCAAATTCTCACGGCATTAGCTTTACAGCTAACAGTGCACAGCTGTATTCAGTATCACTTCAGGGTCATAAGTCAAATAACTGAGATGTGACTCGCATTAATTCACCCGTGTTTCGTCTTCATTACCCCTGATGGACAGCTATGTAGTTATCAAACAAAGATCATTCTTAAATTTCAGAGACTGTTGTTACCTGCAGCCCGTTTTCTTTTGGGCCCCCTCTTGCTGGGCTTCTCCACCACCTTGGCTTTCTTTGCTTTCTTCCCTCTTTTCTCTTCATAGTCACTTCCTCCATCTTCATCTTCTTCCTCTCCAAAGTCGTTGTCCTCTTCCTCACTGCCAAAGTCATCTGCAGCAGCGATACAGAGGGAAGTCAGCGAGCCTGCTCTCCAGCGTTCAGTCACCACAAATCAAATCACTCATGTTCACATAAAGCAGCAAAGACACTCTGGATCAGGCGTAGGCCGACTTACCTGCTGAATCATTTTTGGGTTTTGAAAGCTTCTCATCAGACTCCTCACTGAAACAAATACAAGGACAATAATTAGCAAAGGGAACATGAACACATAACAGATATTTGAATCCTCAGAAAGCAAAAAAAAAAAAAGGATGTGAACCTTGAGGAATACATTTTCACAAAAAAGCTAAGAAAAAAAAAAACGAACAAATTTGTCATAACTCCAATTTTTCACAGATGAATTCAAAATGATTTCGACACGGTTAATTCCCTCAGATTGGAACCTCACACTTGTGTACAGGTCACTCCTTTGTTATTTAATATGTGATGGATAAAAGATATAAAAAGCAAACTTTCTCCTGACCCTAAGCCATGCGGGCCTTTAATGAGTGATTGGATCTACATGTCAACTTCAGGAATCTCCTTAAGTGCTGCTGACCATAAGCTGTTTCTCAGTCCCCATTTGCACCTGTCATATCAAGTGTCTCCATCTGGATCAAATCCGGATACGATGGAAGCCTGATGAGATTTACCCTTAGTCACCCATTGCTCAGGTCACAAATCTGACCTGGTTCTGCACAATCAGACTCGGCTTTAACGCACATTAAGCTGTCTGTTAACCAGAAGAATCATTCCTGCACTTGAGTTCTTTGGTTACATCACAAACTGTGTTTCTCAGCAAGCCTACATCAATGAATACACTCAAACACATAAAGAGTCAACCTGATAGATAATGAGACAGATGGTTAATTTGCTGCTATTATCACAGAGTACATAACTATTTTCACAGACTGTTAAAAGTAGGATATGATTAAAGTATGCTTGACCATCAGGCAGTGTCAGGCCCCGAAGATATCCGAGAACAACTCAGTCAATTGAAGACCAAAGTGACTGTGTCCAAAACGTTGCAATTACTTGACTCCTTTGAACATTGACCTTCCCAGAATGAACAATTTAACAAGCACCTGTTGATCTAATGAGATGTTAGCTCTGCATGCAACAACGTCAAAGCCTTTGAGGAGGAACTGTCCAAATGATTTTCTGTTTTATGTATTCCTTTTTGTGGCCCTCATTCAAATACTTTTTTTTGATTTGACTGTTGTCTTTTTTCCCTTTAAAACCAGTGATGCTGCTTAGCAAGTGTCCTGCATATTTTACGCATTACCATCTGATAGAATGCTCTAAACCACCCGACCATGCGTCCCAGGTACGCACCTCATCTTTGTCATAGAGAACAATACATTGTGAATGACAAACTGGTGTTATAGCGGGGTGTCGCCTCCATCACATTTCGTACCATCCTCAGCTCTCGTCAAGGTCTACTGGTTGTTTTCATGAGTGCAACACTGTTTTCTGAGGACAGCATCTTGTGAATTTGTTGTTTCTAACTGCAATTACGACATTGCGCTGATTTGGTGGCTGCGCTGCATCGTAATCAAAATGTAACAAGGTTTCCGCAGAGAGCAGAAAGGCTGCAGGAACAGGGGAAACCTACCAATAAATGTGTCAAAGAAATAAAGACATAGTTTACAGAACTCCGAGTGCATGTTCCTCCTGTGGAGGGAACGTTTCTATGAGACGGTCGTCACCCCGTCTCTCTTCACAGTGGATTTTATAAGCATCTGAGACAAACCTCAGAGTTATACCGAGCAGCATGAGTTTACATGATTAAATGTCCCCTTTTTATTTTGCCTCTGCACCTCTGTCCATACACAAATGTTCTGTCTGTGTCTCTCTCTGGCCTGCGCCGCAACATTGGGAGTAATTTGTTTCATTAGCATGATGTAATATTCAGCACCCTCACATCTTAGTTACAGCATGTTAGCATCTCTTTTTAAAGGAATCGGTATAGAAGAATATATATAGTATGAAAAGAATAAATCATTATTGCCACAAACAGTGACACCAACAGGAAATGTTGAGTATATAAAAAATAATTTAATAGGCTGGTATGTTCAAATATAAAGAGGAACCGTGGAGGAAACGCCGTGCCAGCCCAGCCACACAGAGGACCCCTACTAGATATTAGAAAAGGAGTAAATCACAAGTTGCACCTGCGGATGTTTTACTGCAGTTCTTCTCCCTCCCCCACAGTTCCAACCAGCTGAGTTTCTCTTTTCTCTACACTCTTGCAGCTCCCCCTCTGCTCTGCCTGACACGCTGCTATAGCACACCTGGCTGTCTCCCACCCTGAAATGTGTTTGATCAACTACCCATTTCCTCTTCTCTCTACCGTCGAGGCTGCATTCTACCTGAGCCTAACTCGCCTCCTCTGTTTGCACCTGCAGTTCTACATCCAGTTGTTAACCGTGTTTGATCTGCTTCTGGTGAATCAGGACCTGAAATTCAGTGCAGAATTCTGGATCCTGCGAATAAAATATACATTTTCTGAAGACCAGGGTTCATTTTGGAAGCTATTTTAGAGTCAATCTTTAAACAAACATGAGTATTAGTTTTAGTGGCCCCCTCCCCATTCCCCCACTGGCCTGCACCCACACTGCTCCAGGACTAACCGGGCCCGAGCATCTCTGACGTCTTAAATAACGTAACATTACAAAACATGCATGGCTTTCTATACAAGACAGGCGGACTCAAAATATAAAAAAAAAAAAAAAGAGAGAGGAAGGTTGTCCAAGATTGGTGCCCATGCTTGTGCTTGTGCATGAACTGTACTGTGCCAAAGCACACCTCTTCCAACCGTGGCAGGGCCAAGGAAGTGTACCATGCTTGAGCACAGATCGAGCACTCAATCTGGTCAAACGAACTGGGATTTGAGGGTGAAGCATGCTTGGGCACGGTATGGATTGCCTAGTGGGAGTGCGCCCTAAAAGTCCTCAAATTTAGTCCTTTCTTTAAGTCAAGATGTTTTCTCTCTTCTAAATTTAATCAATAAGCCTCATTCAGGAAGCAGAAATTGATATCAAGACAACAGGTTGTATTAGCTGTTTTTCTAAACACATAAAACACGTTTTACATCGAAAGCAAGAAACATATTAATGCAGGTGTAAGATAAATAGCCCATAATGATTAAACACTCAGGGAACACATTACCGCACTACTTTTCTTAGCACAGAGGAGGAGAGACAGATTTAACCTACTAAACTGCATTTATTTTACATTTGTATAAAGGGAAGCATTAGCCTTATAAGGTTATTATTATGATGCCACACAGACCTTGGGTCAGTATCGTGTCAGCGTATGCTTTCTCTCTCCCTCGCGCCACAAAAACACACACTCACCCCTCCTGCTCTTTGCCTGGTAGCACACACACACACACACACACACACACACACACACACACACACACACACACACACACACACACACACACACACACACACACACACACACACACACACACACACACACACACACACACACACACACACACACACACACACACACACACACACACACACACACACACACCACACACACACACACACACACACACACACACACACACACACACACACACACACACACACACACACACACACACACACACACACACACACACACACACACACACACACACACACACACACTCTCTCTCTCGATTGTATTTTGACAAACGGACTACATATAAAGCGAGGTAAAATATCATGGATTCGGAATTTCTAACGAGATATATTTCCTAATCTCATTTACACTTCATCTTCAGCTAGAAAAAACCTTTGTTGACAAACATTGTACAAGATTTCTTGTTAACCCTTATGCCCTGCTAAAAGAAAGTTACGTTGGAACTGTTAACTACAAGAATTTCCGCTTGAACTTTAAACTGCTATAAAATTATGAAAGATTAATATTTTTCCATAATGTTTTTTTCTTTCTTTTCGTGAAGGGGTTGTTGTTTGATTCATATCATGATTTCATTAATCACCATTAAAAATTAACCCTTTAGATGCCAGTTTTGATCATAACCACTAACATTTTTTTTGAAAAATACACTAAAATACACTATAATTCAATTTTCAAAATATTTTTTTTACTTTTTCTTTGATCAGTATTACCAGCTGAAGATTGATTTTGGTGCATTATTACTTCTTTTTTTTATGTCAGATTGAAAAAAAAAGTTACGTTGGGACTGTTAACTACAAGATTTGTAGCTTGAACTTTAAACTTCTATAAAAGTAAAGTCATCAGTAAATTCCATGTGGATTCAATGTCCTTCATCCGGGCAGTTGCAAATGGAGTTAGACCTGGCTGGGGGATTAACGCCGCATGACATCAGCAGTGCCAGACCAACTGATTTCCCCATCCCTACAAACAATTCTCCAGTCCACCATCATCATCACCAGAGTCTGAACTTGGTGGGGGCCTGGGGGTGTGTGTGTGTGTGTGTGTGTGTGTTAGATAATTGGGCTGCAAATCCGTATATCTCTCCTGTCATACACACACACACACGCGCGCAAAAAAAGTAATAATGCACCAAAATCAATCTTCCCACTAATTATTCAGACGGGTCAGCCGGTAATACTGATCAAAGAAAAAGTAAAAAAAACATTTTGAATATTGAATTATAGTGTATTTAAAAAAAAAATGTTAGTGGTTATGATCAAAACTGGCATCTAAAGGGTTAATTTTTAATGGTGATTAATGAAATTATAATATGAATCAAACAACAACCCCTTCACGAAAAGGAAGAAAAAAAAATTATGTAAAAATATTAATCTTTCATAATTTTATAGCAGTTTAAAGTTCAAGCTACAAATCTTGTAGTTAACAGTCACAACACAATTTTGATGTTTCAATCTGACATAAAAAAAAAAGTAATAAAGCACCAAAATCAATCTTCTCACTAATTATTCAGACGGGTCAGCCGGTAATACTGATCAAAGAAAAAGTAAAAAAAATAATTCAAATATTGAATTATAGTGTATTTTAGTGTATTTTTCAAAAAAAATGTTAGTGGTTATGATCAAAACTGGCATCTAAAGGGTTAATTTTTAATGGTGATTAATGAAATTATGATATGAATCAAACAACAACCCCTTCACGAAAAGAAAGAAAAAAACATTATGGAAAAATATTAATCTTTCATAATTTTATAGCAGTTTAAAGTTCAAGCGGAAATTTGTGTAGTTAACAGTTCCAACGTAACAAAAACACCTCACACAGTCAAAATAAAGTTAAAATGGATGAAACTCAAAAATTCATTGAAAAACACACTTTCCTCCCAAATTTCATGGCTAGGGAACAATCACAGCCAAAATTACCCCAAAAAATGCACCCCCAAATACACAAATTTCCCTTAGCAGGGCATAAGGGTTAACGAAATTAATACTGCTCAAGATTCCCACAAAGACAAATCTGGACTCCACACCAGCTTGCTCTCTTTAAACATGCGTCTCATATTTATGTATTAATCTGTGTTAGACAGGGGAAGCAACAGCATGAGTCCACAGCACTTCACTTGAGGGAATATTAAACCTTCCTTCAGAGAGCACTTCTATCATTCCACATCTTTTGTCAGCTGCTCTGTGACTGTACTGAGCTAACGCTAGCTAATATTCTATTCAATATCAACTTTCACTGTAGTCCATGAATGTTTATGTCGAGCACATGTGGTCTTTTCTTGTTTAAATCTCCCAGAACACTCAGCTCTTTTTGTGTGTTTTGTTTTATTCAAACTGATTTCCAGCCTCTCTCTGCTTAGTGATACATCAGATTTATTTCTATGTATCCGATAACTGTACATGTGTCGTAGATTCAAGAGGAGGGCCCCTAGGCTACTGAATTCATTAAGAAGGTCGGAACACCAAACATATAATACATTACCTGTCATCCTGTGAGTTCTTTGAGCGCTTGTGCTTGGGCTCACGAGGGGCTGGGCGCACCTTCTTAGGCTTACTGTCACCATACTCCTCATCTACAGAGAAAGGGCAGGGTGTTATTTTTTGACTCACGGTCACAAACAAGGCATTACATTTACATCCCAGTCAAGTCTCTTGGCATATATCTTAGATTTTAAAGGTTGATTTTGGGCTTTTTTAGAGAGGACAGTGGATAGAGCAGAAACTGAGGAGAGAGATTGGGGAATGACATGGGGGAAAGGAGCCACAGGTCAGATTTGGACTCGGGCTGCCTGCTTGGAGGACTACAGCCTCCGTACATTGGACGCAAGCAACCACTAGGCTACCGGCGCCCCGTCTTGGTATATCTTTATCTGCTCCACCAAAGAGAAGACAGCATGCATTGTAGTTTTCAAGAAACATTAAGTTTCAATTAATTACTTGTAGATTTAACAGTATTCATAACCAGAGACAACTATCCATGGATTCTTCCTTAAAATAAAAATATCATATCAAAGCAGCTGTAATTCTATACAGATGGCCCTTCTTTACTGCCAAACACAGGGAAGCCTCTGTAGCCTCTCTTACCTGCATCGTCTGACTCGTTGAATTGTGAGTAGTTCACCACCTTCCTGTTCCTGTGAAGAAATCCACACACATCACATCAGATTACATTCACACACAAGTAAGACACTTCTCTGCCTGCATCAGATTTACGGCATTTCAAATGAGCTGGAAGCAAAAAGGTTGACAACAAAGCTTTGATAAATCAGGTAATATGTGTCTAATAAGGCGGCTGTATTTGGTTTATTTCTGAATTAGGTTATTTGGTTTGAGAGGCCACAGACTGTCTCCCGTTGGGGGCACTGAACTGGACACTGGTCCACCTTCTACTGTTTCCAGGGGTAATTTGGCAAAGTGAATGAAAAAGCTTCAGGTGACAGCAGCAAACAAGAGATCAGGTGACACACACCTCTAGAAGCACTATTGGTGCGGATAAAAACACAGAAAACCCTCTTTCATCTTATGTCAGTGAATAGCAATCAAAAATGCAAAAAGAAGTACCGTACTCTGAAAAGAATCATTTGGCACACTGGTATCTCGTGCAGTATCACTTTAAATAACCGAGGCCACTAGGGATGTAACGATTCACTCAACTCCCGATACAATACGATTCACGATACTGGGTTCACGATACGATTCTTTCACGATTTATTTTACAAAATGAGACTGAAGAAAAATTATGACTAAAAAAAGATTCCTTTAATTTTTTCATGAAAGCACCAATGCACCTTGTAATCTGTTTGGCTCTTACACTCGTTTGGGTGAGCGGGGCTACAAACCTGCTTGTTAGTATGGTTTGGCTTCGCAGCTGCCATGGTAACGCCTGCTTGTTACAACCAACCGCCTCTGCTCTACAGCTGCTGTTGCTCACCATATTACTGCAGGGTCTGAAATTAACTTTTTGACTTCTTGAATGAAAGAATTCACTGGTCAAACATATTTTTTACCGGCAGAAATAACAAATTGTGTGTTTGTGTCACACACACATCTGTTACAGTACATTTAATTAAGAAGGCATTATGTTCTGTTGAATCAATCACAGATTAAAGTCACAGATTCAATCATTTTATCAGATCAGGGAATTGAGAAATTTAAAAAATATATTTGCTGGCCTTTATTTTTTAAATAGGTAGTTCCCAGACCCCCCCTGCTCCCCTCTGACCCCCCCCCCCCCCCCCCCCTTCATTACAACATTACAGACTAAAAACTAAAATCCATCAGAGAATAATAAATTAACAACAAGTTTACAAAATTAATGAACAAGTGTTCTCTTGATTTAGCTTTGACAACATTAGACACTTAATATAATCAGCCTGTTCATTATTAGAAGTGTGTGTATCTCTGACTGCTCCTGCTGCGCGTGCATTTAGCGCGCACTATATCTGCGGTGTTTATAACGCAGCGCTGTTTCACAGAGTCTGAGTGGAGACGTTCACAGACTGAGACTACAGCAGGCTGGGAGAGGACGTTGCTATCGTTAAGTTAGCTGCAGACGAGTGAACGGAGAAAAGTCGAACTGACCGTTTGACCGGATCACATGTTCCCGACTCGGTCCGTACGGATCACGGATCAACTGTGTGCTGATGCACTATAAGTTAAAAGGGGCGCGCGCGTGTGTGTGCGTATGTGCGTGTGCGTTTGCGCTGAAATTGGTGTGTCTCAGGATGCTCCGCGATGCTCACAGTCATGACAGCAGAGAGAGGAGCAGGGAAAGCCGGCTGCAGCTACATACAACGCGCTAAATACTCATAGCATAGTTTTTATGACTTTTTGGTAAAATATTTACCCGCCCTGTGGCAGATAACCCTCTGAAATGTACTCAACAAACGGAAAATCTACCCGCATTTGGCGCTTGGCGGGTGTTGATTTCGGACCCTGTTACTGCGATTCATTTTTCAGAGAATCGATGTTAACCTTGACAGCTTTGAATCGATTTTTAACTGCCTCACGATTAATCTTTACATCCCTAGAGGCCACCAAAAATAATTTGCAAGTAATGCCTGGAAAACTAGATCGTAAACTAGTTGAATATGGTTGGGATGTCTCTGTTGTGTGTGGTGAGAACAGGAAGTGAGGGGGAGGAGTAACAGTGTCATATACAGTTGAATCTCATTACAAATAAGGCCAGACATTCCCAGCCTTTTTGTGTTTTTACCTTGATCATTACGGCTTACAGCTCAGATATTTGAATATTACAAGACCAAAAATAATTGTTTTTATTCATTAATGTCAACCCTTCTGAAAAGTATCTTCATTTATGCACTCAAAACTTGGTCAGGGCTTCTTTTGCAAGAATGACTGCATTACTGCCAATGTAGCATGCATAGAGGCAATCCGCCTGTGGCACTGCTGAGGAGTTATAGAGTCCATGTTGCTTTGATAGCGGCATCCAGCGCGCCTGTATTAATAGGTCTGGTGTCTCTCATTTTCCTCTTGACAATTCCACTCAGGCGAATTGGCTGACCAATCAAGCACAGTCAACCATGGTCAGGCGAATTCAGCAAACCAGTTACTACTAGTTTTGGCACTGTGGGCAGCAGGGGCCAAGTCCTGCTGGAATAGGAAATCAGCATCTTCATGTAGCTTGTGAGCAGCCTGAAGCATCTAAAACCTCCTGGTAGACGGCTACTTTGACTTGACTTGATAAAACACATTTGACCAACAGCAGCAGATGACATGGCACCCCCAAACCACTGACTGTGGAGACTTCACACTGGACTTCTGACCAGAGAATTTATGGGGTATTGTTAAGAGGAAGATAAGAGTCATTAGACCTAACAATAAAGACAAGCTGAGAGCTGTGATCAAAGCAACCTGGACTTCCATAACACCTCAGCCGTGCCACAGGCTAATTGCCTCAATGCTACACTGTATTGATGTAGTAGTTTGTGCCAAAGGAGCCCTGTCCGAGTATTGAGTGCGTAAGGAACACACTTCTCAGAAGGTCCCAGGGACAACAGATGGAAATTAGCTGGTTAGCTAAATCTGGTATAAAGCATCTTTTCTCTTCTGAGACTTGTGTTTTTTTGTACACAGTCCCTGATTCAAATAAACTGATAACCTAAACTAAACCTAGATCGACACTTCTGTTTTAGATCCTTTTTCATTGATCTTATGTAATATTCTAATATTTTGAGATATTGGATTTTCATGGCCTGTGAGCTGTAATCATCGAGATTAAAAGCATAAAGAGGCTTAAATATTTCACTTAATGTGTAATGAATCTAGAAAACATGAAAGTTTCACATTTATAGTAAAATTACAGGTTAAAACAAATTTACTTTTCAACGATATTCTATTTTTTTGTTTTTGTTTCACCTGTTCTTTAACAAGTGAAAACAACAGACACACATGCAAACACTCACCACAGTAATAAACACCACATATCCTCAAATGCAGCCAACTACATACACACTTCTTTCTCCACACATTCACAAATCCATCAATGAAATCCCACTGTGACATTCATTTTGTCACCAGCTCCACTCTCATGAGTTACTAATCTATGGAAAATAAAGTGTGTTAATGTGATGATCAATATACAGCACGAGTTTAGCACACTTTCTTGAAAATTAGGTGATTGTGACTTTCTGTGATGTTTTGCTGTTTTCAAAGTGCATCACCCCTTTCACAACTTCTAACCCTTAACAAAACACTGAAATACATTCTTGAAGTACGGAGGATTGTGTAATTCATTTTCATGAATGGACAGTCATGTGGCTGGTTTGTTTTCGAGAAAGTGTGCCAAATAGTGAAGTACAGGTTTCTTTAGCTCCCTTTGTGTCGCCTCTCTTTTATTAAAGATAAAAAGCTGCTTGTCTTGCGTCGTATATTTAAGAGGGACGAAAGGAAGAAATAAGCTGAACAGCATAAAGCATTGCAGGGGCAGAGCAGAAAGGCCACATACAGCAAACAGTATGAATCAAGTTGGTGTTTGTTTTAAGAGAAGCCCTCAATTGATCACATAGATGTGCTATGCTTGCAATTATTATTAGCCAAATCAAAAATGTGCCAAATTAACATGCAGCAAAATAGAGGCAGACTGCTGCCACTTTAATGTCAGGTCTATCTATCTAAAGGAATATATGTATTCCATGAACTGTACATAAGAGTTTTCTTGAATAGAGTATCCATGCAATATTGTAATTATGTTCCCCCTGTGACTGATGGCGTCTGGGCAGCCGTCAGCAGCTGTTGGAGCAATGTCAGCCAATAACTAACGTCTATGAAATTTGCTGATCTGCCCGACTAGAATGCTCCGGTCGACTGTAAGAGCTATGATTGTGAAAAGAAAGCCCCCAGAGGCGCAAATTCACAGTTTGGCTGAGTGTTGAAGTGTTGGCAAGTAGTGTAGGTCATAAAATCGTCAATAAAACTGTATCATCACTCACTACAGAACTCCAAACTTCCATTGCAACCAACATCAGCACTCACACTGAGCATCAGAAGCTTCACACGCTCTTTCACAGATTCTATGGGTAGGTGGCTGTGGTATTAGTTTGTGCTCCAAGTAGTATCTCTCACTAGTGTTTCAGCTGGGATTGGAGATGCACCGATTGCAATTTCTTTGGCTACTTGTTTGGACCGTCCTGTTACCGGTCAGGGCCGAGCAGGCTGATAATCGACAGATTCCAGTCACATGCCGATCTATCGGTGCACCTTTAGCTCATATCATCCATATGCAGGTGAATATCAATTTAGCTCTACCTGATCCCTATAAACTGCCCAATAATAACTACATTCTTGCTTCTCAAGTTGCTTGTAGGAGATTAAACAAGGAACAGTACGATAAAGTAAGACTTGGCCCAAAGTCCATCGTCACCGGAAGTGTTATCTGACAACTTTCAAGAAGTCCCCAAAAGTTAGCCACCACGCCCAGAGGCTATAATATTGTGAGACCATAGCAGATGGTGTCTGGGATTGGGAGCTCCATCATTCATTAGCTCTGGCAGACCAGTTCTGCTCCCTCCTCTTGAGATGTCTCAGTCTGGCCTAATTACAGTGAGGCCAATCACAACAGTCTTTCAAATAGGGGTAGTTGTGAAATGATCAGGTCTCATTTCAGGGACTACATCCTCCAAATGGCTCATTTGAAGACCGATCGCGTCACAGCAGTGCATCAAAGGCTGTCCTGTGCCACCAAGAATGCATCGGGTGCATCCCTTTGTGGGCCCAACATATACCAAGATTAATTGCACGCCACTTGAAAGGAATTGGCGGACTTTCAAGCGCCTGATGATTGCTTTTAAATATTAGTACTTGAACTCAGTTGTAAAAGCTAGCGATATAAATGTTAAAACTTTAAATTCTCTTTTGAAATAGTAGGTCAAGTTGGTTATGTTAGCTAGTTCAGGTAGGCCTGGGCGATAAAACGATAATGATAATCATCGCAATATAATTTTTCTCAATATGAATATAACAAATGTTTGATAAACGTTTGATAGATTTAAAACTGTACTTACACCACCCAAACACTGGGGAAGGTGGGGGCTAATGCGCCTTATACCTATCTCCCCCCACCTTTAAAGAGAAGAAGAGAAAGACGCCGAACAGCCAATCATGTCGCAGGGATATGGGTGGATAGGTTTACAGACGTTTGGAGCGGAATGAAAAAACAGCCGAAATGAGCGATAGCGACACTGAAGAAAACGCTGAGCCTACCAGCTCAAAGCAGGAGAAAACATCGTTGACAAGAAAGGCCGCTCAACTTCTGTAGTTGGAGATATTTGGCTATTTAGAGTCTGACAAAAAAACAGAGTAATGTGCTCTGTACACTGTGCCAAAGACAAGTGCAGCCAAATCGGGCAACACCACAAACTAGAGATGCACCGATCCGATCCTGGTATCGGATATCGGTCCGATCCTGACCCAAAAAGCTGAATCGGGGATTGGTGACAATGTGCCGATCCATGGAGCCGATCCTCAAAGCTGAGCTATTAAATTGATTTCTGTGCTGCTGTGTTTACACCAACCACGCGCCCCTACTACGTCATCATCAGTGCGCCGGCAGCTTTGAGCAAGATGGAGAGCTAACATAGCATGGAGAAGGCTACAACCAAAGGCTCGGCAGTTTGGAGATATTTTACACCAACAACTTCAACAGCAAATTGCAATATATGCAAAGCTAAAGTTTCAAGGGGTGGTGGTAGCGCAGCAAAGTATACGTGTGCATTGCGTGTCCGCTCCGGTCCGGCTCCGTGAACCCTCGTCTGTCAACACCCACCGGCTGCGTTCCCCGTTTGCTGCACGGAGAGCACAGCCGGACAGCTGGAGTGCCGAGACAGAGGAATTCCCGCAGTAAATTTACAGATTAATGCAAGATAATACGATGTATGTGGTATAAAACTCTATATAAACCTTATAAACACATAAACAAACACACATACGGTCATTTTTCTGAACCGTCAAAACGGAGATTTTTATTCTGAAAGTAAACCGGACGTTTTAATGTTGTTTCGGTGTCTGACTTCCCGTCCCTCTTGTGTTTTTCTGTGCTAAATTGATGCGTCCTGCTCTGGCATCAGGCAAAAAGAGAAGCCTTGTGTATCTGCTACGGAGGGCTCTGGACTGCTGGAGCTAAGACGCAGCGCAGCAGAAGCACACACTGTGCAACCGAATGAGTTTCACCACAGACATCTGGAGCTCTGACGTTTGCCTGTTGTCACTTTTAAGTTTAACCAAAGTGCTGGTACATATTTAATATTTTTTAATAATAAATAACTATTCAGTCAGCTTACAAATATGTATTTATTTCATTTTGTGTTTCAATGTTGGAAAACCCTGATTGTGCCTAACATATAATTGATACCCAGTCTCACCCTGTCAGCCTAGAATACAGGTTATTAATTTAATACTTGTATCTAGGGATGTAACGATTCACTCAACTCACGATACTATACGATTCACGATACTGGATTCACGATACGATTCTCTCACGATTTATTTTGAGAGAATCGGGAGGTGATTGGAGCTTCTCATTATGGTGTCGATTAAATGCTGCATCATGTAGGTTGTGCTATTTGTGTAGTTCCCTGTCTTCTTGCAAAATTTGCACACAGTTTTTGTCTCGTCTGTTATCTTCTCACCTCTTTCATTTTCTTTCTTGGGAAGCAAAAATGCTTCCGCTGCAAAGATAACGCCTGCTTATTACAACCAACCGCCTCTTCTTTACAGCTGCTGATGCTCACGATATTACTGCGATTCATTTTTCAGAGTACCGATTCGAACCTTGACACCTTTGAATCGATTTTTAACTGCCTCACGATTAATCTTTACATCGGATCGGTATCGGCAGATACTCCAGTCCTAGTATCGGCATCAGAACCTTAAAAGCTGGATCGGCGAATCCCTACCACAAACCTTTTCCACCATTTGAAAAAACATGACCCGTTAGAACCATAGACTGTAGATATTAAGGGTAGAACGCACCGAAGAGAAGAAATGACCGAATGTCCCAAGCGAGTGTTAGGGGACCCTCAGTGATCACCGGGCTAGTAAGTGTTACTGCCCAGCAGCAAACTGTCATCTCAGCGTTTTCCAGCACCGTGCTCTGTGCTTATGATTGAGAAAAGTTCCTCTGTTCAGGTACAGTTTATCATGTTGAGACAGTAAAGAAGGTTAAACCACAATTAACCATCTGGTAACTTCAGGAGTAAAAACCAGCCTTTGTATTTGAAAGAAATAATGATTTGACATTTATCGATATCGACTAATATTAACATTTTTAGTGTAATAACATTTTTAGTCATATTGCCCAGGCCTAAGTTCAGGTGCAGCTGTCAATGTTGCTAGGTTACAGACACAGAGTGATAAAAGAGAAGGGCAGGAACAGGTGGTGACTCAAACAGGAAGTCATCTGTAGACCATCATTTCTGTTCCTTCATAGTCTGGGTCTTTCGAAGCATGCTAGCCCTGAATTAGGACATGGCTACTGTGGCATACAGAGAAGCTAATAAACATACTGAATAAAGCCATTTCATGTTATGAATAAGTATTTCTGTAATTCTAGTTGGTGGACACAGCATGTCAGCAGTGTCTAAAGGCCATGATGTGAATAACTTCGGCCAAGAAGTCTCATCAATATTATTGGATTGTTTGCTAACACCTCCCTGTACACACTCTGGCTGAGCTCTCATTAGACATGAGCAGAGGCTTAAACAAGCTAAAGCTAGCAAGCTAGAATCACAACAATGATGGAAAATAGTATAATTAAAAGAATTAATAGTATAATTTAAGACAATGACATGTACTGTACGTGGAACAGCTTTTTTTTAAAGTGAGTTAACTTTATATATTTGGTTTAATTGGAAGTCCCAAAAAGTATTAAAAACTAGGCAAGAGTGATTATCACGATTATGCAAATTAACCCACATGCTTTCTGCAATTCATAACACTTGTTATGAACTTGTTTTGAACTTGTTATGAATTGGCGCTATACAAATAATGATTGATTAATTTGATTGATATTGAGATCACGATTATTAAACACAATTACTCATTGACTTTATAACATCTGGATCACATGCATTTATCGTACTTTAACAATTTCAACACTGAAAAACAAGCGTAATATGCTGCATACTAATCACTGCATCCTGGTTACCTGGTTTCATGATCGGGGAAGCCAAAAGTTAAATTGGAACTCGATCAATTGCACAGCCCTATCAACAACACATGGCTACTTAGCTTTTTTTCATATCATTTTACACAATTATTTTTATTTTATTTCTTACCTCCCATTCATTTTCATACAGCCCCTGGACAATTTTAAATAAATGAAATTCTTTCTCAATTTTAATTGAAAAAAAAGCCGTAAAGCTCTGTGAAATGTTTGATGAAGACAGGAAGAAAACGTATTATGAGTTCAACTGTGTGAGACTTGATAGCATACCATGACTTCCAATCAAGTTTGTGGAACAATTTAATTTGAATCAAAAAGGGCGTGCAGATATCTCCTGCACAGAGGCACTGCTTGTCAACAGGCAAGGCAGGCAACTGCTAGGGGCCCCAGGCCAGTATGGGGGCCCAAGGGGCTGATAAACTTTAAACCACAGCAGTGGCTTCAAATGTGGAAATGTTGCAATGACAGTGGGAAACCTCCCTAAGCGGGCCCCATCTGACAGCTCTCACTCATACAATAGTTAAAATGGTAAATGGTAAATGGACTTGAGCTTATATAGCGCTTTTCTAGTCTTCCGACTACTCAAAGCGCTTTTACACTGCTGGTCACACCTACCCATTCATACCCATTCACACACTGATGGCAGTGGTCGCTATGTAGTTGACTGAATGATTCTTGTCTAGCCCAAAATATGGGGGAGAGACGTCCGCTAAATTATTTTGTTGGTGTAGCATTATTTGTAACATAATGGGGATGAACGCTATTTGGAGGGCCCCCTGTGAATCTCTGCCTTGGGCCCAAACACACTCCAGAATCGCCACTGCTCCTGCATTATAATCACACTGGGAATCTTACAGTGGAGGGGGGTGTGGTAACTTCTTGTAGTTCTCCGCCCTCCTGTGACATCATCAGCCAGCAGAGTTAATTTACAGCCAGCGCTGAAAATGTAGATATCGGCGTTCAATTATTTTCCAGCGACAATATCTCCAACAAATACCAGACTGTGCTCGTTCTGAAAACCGCAAATATATGCTTTCCTCGGGATTAAATGCATTACAAAGAGGACTACAGCCGCGACATACCTAGTCTGCGCGGAAACAAGATCAAATCCGGAGGCCGACACCACCTCCTCCAGCCGTGTCTTTTTTTTTTTTTTTCAATTTTGGTGGTGGGGGTTGTAGCGTTTTAGAGCCTCTCCTGTTTGAATGGGTAGCCATATTCTCATTCTCAGCGAGAGAGGGAAAATATTATAAGGCCTAGTAGCCATAAATGATCCGTAAAACATAGCTGGTTAAATCACACCGCCTAATTTTCCGCTTGGCCTACATAGCAGCCAACAATGCACATCATGGATCCTTTGAAAAGCATGAGAGACACGACACAGCGGCGCGTATCTCCACAAGACATGGCGAGCAGTCCACACCGCTGGGATCCATGTTAGAAAAAGAGGGTGCACACGCAAGAAGGAAACACACACGCACACTCTCCATTATTTTTTCATGAAATAAACATATCCCCAGCTCATAAAAACAGCATGGTCGAGCCGTGCATGTTATTTGCAATGGCTGCCAGCACGTCGTTATTAACTTACGCAAAGCAGTGGACAGAATTAGCACACCTACCTCACTGGTCTTGACATTTTGCAGGAATACTGTAGAGGTTACGGATTGTAAGAAAGGGGGGAGAAGAAAAAAGCACAGGGAAAAAAAGAAATATAGATTCCCGCTCTGCAAAGCACCGAAGGGAGCGAGGTTGACGCACAAGTCCACCGTCCGAGCTCGTGCGTGAAAATAAAAGAAGGGCAGCGACCTTTCCTCCTCAAGCAAATATTCTTAATTTTTTTACCTTCAGCTACTCAAAATGGTGAATAAAACAAACTGAAACTGCAGCCTGTGTGCAACCAAACCCCGCGGCCTTGAGGGGTGGTTCCTCGAGGACAAGCACCGCCCATAGGGGTCCCTGAGAGGAGCAGCAGACCACCCGCTTTTCCTATTGGCTGATTTAAAGAACGACTTCCCTTTCTATTTGTTTCCTTAGCTGCTCGTCTGAACATTTTTAGCATAGAGTACCCGCCTCCGGTAGCAGGCTTGGTTGAATTAGCACTGTTAAGAAAACAAAAAGAGGCCCTCAGGTTTGATGCAAACATGAAATTCAGTTTGGGTCCCTGAATACCAAAAGGCAACATTGCAATTACAGGTAACAACATGCACACAGAGCATGCTCATGAAGATAAAATGTAATGTTTCTCACTTATCAGATTGACATTGTATGGGCTGCTGAGTGAGACTAGCCGGCTTCTGTTTCACCTGGCAGCATGATACAGGGAGCTAGGAAGAATATCTTTACAGCTTTACTATTGTAATACATTCTCAGTGACAGTTTTGACACGGATTCAAATATTTTTTTTGTTTAAATTTAAGACTTAAACAAAAATACATAGCTGAATGTCACAATGCCAAGTTTCCAGCCTTCATTACACAACATTTATTTAAAATATTTTACATACATTCAGTAGGATAAGCCTGTTATTTGGTCTGAAGGTGTTTCTTATCTCCAGGTCTTTCTTCTTGCTCCTGACCAGGGTTAAACACTGGTATACCACTGCTCCACTACAGTAGGAAGGGCTGAGCATGAGCCTTTTTTCATTAAACTCTAGCAATAGTATATGTTTCTTTGCATAAGATGTATGCATGTTTTGTTTCTAGTGTAATCAACATCTTGCCGTTAACATGTCTCATGAATTGATAAGTGGATATATAAATCTAAAGTTTACAGCGATGTATGTCCTCTACAGTTGCAGCACCTGGACTTCAATTGGCCTGTCAGGCAAAGCTGAAGCTGGACGCTTTCATGCGTACAACATGCTCTGGTCAGCATTATCATATACTAAATATTATACTAATTACATTCTTGCAAGACCAGGAGCCGGATTAACTTAGAAGTAACAAAGTTGTCTGTTGTTAGGTGTCCTTGACTTGTGTCCTTGATGCAGACATAGTTAGCTTACGTTGTAAAATATTACAAATTGCCTTCTGTGTTTGCTTCAAACAAATTCCATCTCTTGTCTTTATACTAAATATGAATCAATGTTACAGAGACAGTCTCTGAGAGCATCACATTAAAGATGTTTTCAATCCAGAACTGGATTTTTTTTTTTTTGTGCTTTATGGTTGTCATTTTTTGTTGTTGAAAACTGCTAATTACATGGAATCCAAGCGGAAATCAATTAATTTCCAAACTTCAAACAAAGAATTAGTTCAAAATATGTAGAAATGTGCCAATGTCTATAGGGACATGCTGATCCTTTTATTCTTTATGTTCATCCTTTGTGGACTGGGTTAGCTGCACACACCGGAAGTATCCTTATAGCACCCCCCTAGGTGCATCCTTCAAGCTGTCTTTTTCCATCAGTTTTTTTTAAATCAATTATTAAGTTAATGTATGTCAATGGTTGTAGTTTAGAGTAACACAGTATGGTGGAAGGGGTGGGGGGGGGGTCACAGATTTCGTGCATTTGTTCCACATTATTGTTTAAACAACATGCAAAATTAGCTGTGATTTATCTACATTTTCAAATTTTACCATATGACATAATCACTTATAATATACCTTTTATAAAGTAATTCATAACATATTGCAATAACAAGGTTTCTTACAGTAATTTCTTCTTGAGGTCCGCAGAAACAGTGTGTGATGAGTTGTGTATAGGATGAGGGGTACAGCTTGAAAGGTGCACACAAAAGAGAGGGAAGAACGATCATCATACTTAAAATTGTTAATCCAATTTATTTTGTCTGGTCATTTCTGTTGGTTCATCTTGTTCACAAACACAAACACAACTTCGTATTGCCAGAATGTTTACTTTCTAAAATGGACAGCCCCAGGCTTGTGTAACTCAGAAATATTTAAAGTTCAGCAGTCAATAACTCAGGGGGGAGACATTTTCAAAATTGCAACAATAATACTAATAGTGCTGCAACAATCTTTTGTTGAAATTTCCAGCTGAGTTTTGAAGGGTCTGGATGGAAGTAACCTTTGTGTTTTTACGTTCATTGAATTTCAGGTCCACCCACTCATCGGGAGTTTGAGTAGTTTCTGCCAAATGGTAAGCTGTGCTAAAGCCTTGTTTGTGAGGTGGGTTATTCCCATCGTGCTTTGTGTGTTCGTCCGTGTTAAACTGTTAGAAATGATGTAAAGTTGGATCTTTAGAAACGAGCTGCTGAATGAGAATATTTTTCTCTGTATTTTTGGAGTGATGAGCTGTAATAATGCATGCATGGTCGCTGCCTCTACTGTGTGTCTGTGGGTCTCTCTCTCTCTTGCTTCCTTCACATCAGACAGACTTCTGTCTCTGCGTTCAGGGATGATGCCGTTGTGAGGAGCAGGTACGTTGCCTTGGTAACCAGCGAAGTGACTCTTGCCTCTCTCTTCATGGCTTCACAGTTGCATCTGGATCATTTCTCAGTCTGAGCTCTGCAGTCTTCAGCCTGCAACAATAGCGACCCGAGACTCAGAGACTTGTTGTTATACACCTTTTTGGGGAAGATGACTAATGCACACTTTGTGAACCATCACTGTCTAGCAGGAATGAACAGTAACCCAAAGCTAAAAAAAACCTCAGTTGGTGCTGATGACTCAAATCCTAAAATATCCTTTTGTTTCATTCACTCAAACCTTCATCACATATCCCACGTGTTTTTTTTTTTACAAGGTAGAGTTACACTTCTGATAAAATGTTGGGCTGCGTCCAATAATTTGTTGGCAAAGCGCCACATCACCACCTCACCTTATGTGACACTGCCCCCTTGTGGCTTTTATATAAAACTGCAATGCACCAAGGAGAAATGCCCGCAAAGACAGCCTCATTTGACCCAGACGCTCAAATAACCGACGAGACTTTTCCACGAGAGGAGATTCTTCAGAAATGTTTTCCTTCTTTGTTGTTTTTGATGATGGAGGTGAATAATTTTAGAAAGGAAAAACCCGAATGTCTTCATTAAAGTACTGTACTGTTCTCATGGTATGGATATTTACATTTTACACTAATTTCTACTTCTATAACAATGAACTCAAAAACATTTAAATAATGTTCCTTTTAAAAAGAGATTTTAAAAAACTGCTGTGGATCTATTTCTCACATGACTGCCTGTTTGATACTAATACAACAAGTTGAGAAACATCCCCTGACAGTAAAGGAAAACATTCATATTGTATATGTTATATTTGCTTTTGTAAGATGAGGTTTATTTTTGTGAAGTTTTACTTTGTTGTTCTCAGGTAATTATGATAACCTAAATAATTTAAGTCATTATTACTTCATTTATATTTTCATTTTGTACTTTACATCATTATGAAAGAGTACCTATATTTAAAATGGTGCACTGTGCCTTTAAGGTTACTGGAGTTCAGACTGTGTGTATCACAGTCTGTGTCTAAGGTTGTACTACGCTCATGACGGACATTAAACATGTAAGAGACACCCTTATCTAAATGTACGATTAAAGCCAAACAAGCCCAGGGTTAGTCACCACATAGTAGTATTAACATCACCACAAAATACAGCGTTACACTTGTATTAACTCATAATTATAATCTCCTATATACGTCAGAGGATAGAAATATTATCAGAAAAGTTTGCTTAAAGTGTCAAAGTTAAAGTTATGGTTCCTCAGAAGAAGACACCGTGTGACTGGATTATAATTAAACATGAGATTTTTATTGATATTGATGCATTCATTTACTGTCGAGGTAAACTTCTTAATACACGTGTTACACTCTGATACACTTTACATTGGTTGTGGAGATAATAATGAATGGAAGAAGAATAGAAAAGAAAGATTGTATTCATATAATTGAGTTCACATTTTGGTTGTTTTTTTTTGCAATAATTAAATATCTGTCTTATGAGGGGGGGACGATCAATCTTTACAATTTATATTTTACAATTATGAACTGTATATAGATATATAGATATGTTGTTTTGTATACATTTATCATTCAATCCGGTTGAAATTAGATTTTTCAATTATGTTTTAGTTTAATTTAGTTGTGATAAAAAAAGCCTCTGATGCTTGTGAAATCTAATGTATGTAGATTCTAGTCTCTAATACCCCCAACACACACTCACTAATAAAGATTAAACACTAACAACAACAGAAAGTGACAACGACACACAAGCACACACACACAAGCACACACACACACACACACACACACACACACACACACACACACACACACACACACACAAACACACACACACACACTGCAAAATGGCAATATACATTCACTAAAGGCACACAAACAACATACACCTACACTGACACACACTTTCTTTCAAACCTCATTATATCGTGATACTTTGGCAGCGCTGTCTCTATTCAATCATACCAATAAAACATAATACATAGATTTTTACTGACTGCTTGCAGCTCAGAGACAATGAAACATGAAAGGCTCCAACAGTGCTTTTTAAAAAAAGAGTATTTTGGGGCTTTTGCCTTTATTATGATAGGAAAGGTGTAGAGTGATAGTAAATGTAGGGAGAAGAATCAGAATCGGAATCGGGTTTTATTGCCAAGTACATTTACACATACAAGGAATTTGTCTTGGTGTGTTGGTTCAAAAACAGTTAACAAGGGAAATAAAGCCAAAATAGCAAGAACTTAAATAAAATAAAATATAAGAAGCAATTACAAATATATAAAATAGAATTTAAAAATGTTAAATATAAAAAATAAAACAAAATAAAAAGGAGGAGTGGGGAATGAAGACTGTATCCTTTGTATGGGGCGCTTGCTCTCCCAACTGAGCTAAACCAGCGCCCTCCAACAGTGCTTTTTTAAAATAAGAAATAAAAGCCATCACTGATTGAATCTTTGTCCCTGCTGTTTTATTTCATAACCTTATTTGACTGTAAGTTTATTTGTGTGTGAAATTGTGATTCATAAAGAAAGAAACAATCACAAGCATAGAAGTTAAAAAAGGTATTTTGATCTTGTGTGTGCATTCATATATGCAAACTGCAAAATCTGCAAGATCCTAACATCTGTAAAAATGTATGTTACAATATAAAAAGAAACATGTATTGCACAGAATTGACAAAAGTTACAAAAGATGTAATTTGAGTCAATTAAGACCTCCGACTTGGGGAGTCCACAGATATTCTGTATTTCCCTCTGAAATAAGGTAAAGTGGAGGTGAGGTAGACGTACCTTTAAAACATGGTTATACTTTATTAGGAGAACTGAGGTTTGGGCTCCAGTTCAGTTGTGCATGGGGCCCACTGGATGCTTTATCTGTCCCTGGCCTTGTTCTGAATATGATCCCAAAGAGTTTAAATTAACTGTGTACTGATCTAATATTAATAAGAAATCTTTTGCTCACATTAATATCCATGGTTTGGATGATGACTGTGAATATCCACAGCTACACATCAGACAGTTATGAACCTTCATTTAAGAGGTTATACTGGTGAGATGAGGAGCAACATATCTGAGCAGTTCTTGTTAACCTCTTCCCTTCTCTGTTTTTCCTAAAGAGGGCATCACAGGACTGCTTTTGGCCCTATAAAGAACTGGATTCCTGCTCGGAGCACATTACTAATTCTACTCAACCACTATGGGTGGATGCCTGCTGGCCAAATGTTTGACTCAGTTGCTCTGTCTGTGCTTGCGTGGACATTTGATTCAAATGTCTCTTGACCCGGCTGTGACCCCCTCAGCTGGTGAACTCATTGTTTGACAGAGTGCAAACAACATGCAGACGCTCGCAGAGAGATAGAGAAAAAGCAACAGGGTTAAGAAGTTCCATAAATGAACCTCTTATTCAAAAGCTTATCGAGCCTCCTGGCGCACTGATTGTTCGTACACATCATCCTCCTCCTCTGTTGAGCTGATTCCCTCATTTTCTCCGCTTTCTGTTCTCAGATGAGTAGCTGCAGGCGACGCAGCAGATAAGTGGAGCAAGAAATACAGAGTGTGAGAGTGAGATGGATGGAGGGAGGAGGCTGCACTGGTTAACTTAATTCTTAAGTCTGTGATTTATTCCAAACACGTGCATGAGTAGATACACACACACACACACACACACACACACACACACACACACACACACACACACACACACACACACACACACATAAACAACAACAAACACACCTAAAGCCTGCTATCGTCTACCAGTGAAACATTAGTTTGCTCCTGCCAGATGAACCCGAAACCATCAGTTCACCAAAATTAGACAAACAAACCCCCAAAACATATTTTCAGGATAATCCAGCAGCATGCTGACACTGTTTGCTCGCCGTGCTTCTCTTGATTTTTTATTTTCCTCCCCGTCAAAAGTTTGTGCGTCCTGTACTTTGGATGACTTTTGGAGTTCTTAATCAAGCTCGCTCCCCTGAATCTTAATAACCCTTCCAGCATCAGAACACTTTGTTTCTTTACGGTTCCCAAATGAAATCTTCACTGCGGATATTTGGACTCGTCACAGCAGAAAAAGTGCAGGTGGAAGGAAAAGTGTCAGTGATGACATCGCTCCAGCAATCACTGCAATCCAATCCAATGCACAAGAAAACAAAGTCATCTAGAACTGAAACGAAAGCAAAATGGACTTCAAATCAAACGACTTGCAAAAAACATATCATTATTATTTCAAGCCTAAATTAATGAAAACATTTAAGGGGTCCAGCTTCTTAATGGTGAGTCGACTAAGCCTGTTTGACGTTTACAGTACACTGCAGGACGGTCAATTGAATCTCTGATTTTAAATCACTTCCATGAAATATGTTCTCGCGGTTTAATCCAGCTCATTTTTTATTTCTATGACTAAACAGTTGATTTGCTTATTTAAATAAAACTGTCTATAGATTAATCAATTAAAAAACGTGATTAGTTCCAGGATTAGGCTGTTTTTATCAGTTATACGAGTATTATGAAAAAACATCCACTCAAATATTCCCGTGATTTTTTAAAGGTTATTGGTCAATTCATAATAAGTCAAACTTTAGAAAAAGACTGCTCGTCTCCTGCCACATTTGCCTGAAGAAGAACCTTACCCCTTTATAAAGTTATTGCTCATTGGGAGCTGAACAGAACAGTGTGCGGACCCTCCCCTTTTTTCTGCAGTTTAGACCTCTTTTGTCCTGCACCTGTATGTGATTAGCCTGGCTGTGCGGACACTAGTCTTTATTCTCTTTTTGAATTCATAGTGTCACATGTTTCTGACTTTCTTGTTTAATAATAAGAAAAGTTGTTTTCACTTCCCACAGAATTCACTCGGCACAGAGATAAATCAAGTAAAAAGATTTGTTTGTAAAATGTTTTCAGATTTGTTGCAAAGTGAAATATTCTTTGCACGGGTTTTCAGGTATGAACCTCTGAGTCAAAATGACATGAAGCTTTTTCTTCTTTGAAATAACAGCCACCTTTTACCTTTTTAAAAATATATATCCTAGAGTGGAATTATCAAATTGTATTGACCTCATTTGTATATATTAGGAGGGCCACTCGACCCCTCTGGGTGTCTTTGGATCCTCCTGCACACTTTCTTTCTGCAGTTATCTTTTATGTTTTACTTCCTAATCTTCGTGTACTGTGTGCTATTGTTCTTTGATATTTGTTTCTTTATGTGCAATAAAATTAATTAAATAACATATTTGTCACTACTTGTGTCTTAATAGTTGGGATGAAATAAGGAAGCCCATGAATTAATTCAAACGTCGTTTGTTGGTTTGTTTGTTTGTTTGTTTGTTTTCATGTCTTGGGGGGGAAAAGTACATGTTGGAAATACAGACTTCAATCAATCAATAGTCCTATGAATCTGTTTATAAGTTATAATATATTATCTTTAAGGACTTATATGTGCTTTCATTTGTATTAACCCTAATACATAAACAAGATGAAGGAGGTATAGCAGACCGTATCACTCTTAATACAAACACATGTCTTTCTACACATTAAATGAAGACTTGAAATGCTTCTAGCTGCTCCGCTTGTGTTTTTGTCAAACCGCTCTTACAGAGAAAAGTGAGCAGTACTTCTTCTGTTGTGAGACCACAAAGAGACATGTGTGGACTGACAGAAAAAAAGGAAGATTAGGGGTGGATTAAGTGGTTTTGGGACTCCAGGCGGATACCTGAGACCTCACTGATGCATGATGGTAACTTTTGTGTCCTCTGGATGATTGAGCTGACAATGGGAGATGTACTCGGATGTTTAACATGAGAACAATGAGTCAAGCTCCATTCTAAAAAAAAATACTGTTACAAGTAAAAGTCCTGCGTTCAATATTTTGTATTAAGTATAAGCAACCAAATGCGCTTAGATTTGTTTGAATCCTCTTCAGAAGAGAGCTCATTTACACTTGAAACGATGGAAAGAAGCTTGAATACCTGATAGTAAAACTTTAAAGTCTCCAACATGACCTGCTCACTGAACCAGCATGTGAAAGGAATGTTTTCTCACATTAACTTTACATGAACGCTGTCTTTAAAGTTTTTGCATTTCTCCCAAATTACATTTATCAGACACAATTCTGATTGATGACAAAATATAAAAACACATTCGATATGATGCTTTATAAACGATAAAGTCCTCAAAACTGAATGAGGAAGTTAAATTTATGAGATTAAGATAAATAAAAACTGCTAATCATGTAAATGAAGGTTAAAGGTTGGTTCTACTCGGCATGCTGCTTCCCTTTCTCTTCTCCCTTTTTCCTGAAAACAGATTTCTTCTCTTACAGCCGTCCACTCGCCTCTTTTTACTTCTTTTTTTATAATCATTATTGTTGTCAACAATAAGTCTGTCATGTAAAGTTCAGACCCGAGCGGCTGTATGCTCCTCGGTTGTTTTAACAATCCTGACTTCGCTCCCTCAGCTCCGTGTCAGATTCAGAATTGATTGAAAGATTTATTTTTCTCTGATCACTTTTTAAAGCACGTCTGTCATGGCCCTGAGCCACGTTTCAGGAATGTTTGAACCAGTCTGCAGCTGTTCACAGCCCTGGATCCTCGGGTGGAGGAGCCCCTCTGGCTGGTTCTAATGTGAGGCTTTAATAAAAAGGTGAATGTGCTTTAACATCAGGGAAACTCACGCTCTGCATCAACCTGCCGAGGGTGATAAGACCCGCTGGAAAAGTAACTTCTTACATTTTTACAGACTTGTATTTATTTTGTATTTAACCTTAATTTACCCAGGTTAGTCCCATTGAGATCAGAGATCTCTTTCTCAAAGGAGATCTCACCAAGAACAGCAGAAACACTCAACAACAAACACTCAATGTCAGATTGTTCATTAAAAGAAAATCATCAGCTAAAACAGCTTTAATTATTTTTTATTGTATTCCTCTGTATGGTCTTTCATTTGTATCTCTTCTTCTCTTTAAATCCTTGTATTTTTTTATTTTTTAGAATTATCTTTATTAATTTTTATAATTTATGCTTTCCATCACAGGTTCTTACTTACTGCCTTTTACCAACCAAAATAATAACATAACAAAAGAATGAATCCTTTTAAAATCATTCTGTCTTCTCTTGACTGAATTTGTTTTATGTTAAAGATGATTTTTCTGCCTTTTTTGGTTTCATGTGTGAGGATGCTGAAGGGTAACAGAAGTTATACTTCATGCAGGGATGAAGAGACAGGAGAGAAATCAGGCGGAGGGATTGGAATTGAACCGCGACCGCTGCGATTAGGACTTAATACATGGAGCGCACACTTTACACTCGGGCTCAGCGTTTCGATTATTAGTGAGTATCTTCACTTTTTTTTGTTTTCATATGTCCTCCTGAATTTTCTTTTTCTGAAAAGGACCATTGAATGTATTTTTATTATGATTATGATGATTATGATTTTTAGTGTCATCGTGGTCAGGCGGTAAAATGAGCTCCAACATCTGTAACAGCACTGCAACAGAAAAACATTCTCTCGTTTAGTTGAACAAAAAAAAACAATGAAAGGAGAATATTTAAAGGTATGTAAGAGTTAGAATAATGAAATGATAATCCCCCATAATTAAACTCATTTAAATTGTATAACGTGACATCATAATGAACCCTGACCTTATACGGATGCCTGATGCAGCCACCTTTACCTTACATGTATATACTTCATTTATGTATGTATAATTATATATATCAGAGCTTATCGTCATCATTTTATCTGAGTCTTTGTGGAGGAGAAAGAAAAGAAGGTCAATCTTTTAGAAAAGGAAATTATTTCCTGTTATACTTAAAAAAAACTCTTTATAAAGTATTTAACGTCTACACGTCATCCTCACTAAAACGCTGGACAAATGAACTCTTTCATTCATTTCATTTTCATTGATTTATTTATTTCAAACATATTTTAAAAGTAAAAATAAAAATGTACAAACAAAGCAAAGAACAATCAGAGTATACTTTCTTGAGCAGCTCGATTTTTTCTTCGTCCATGTTTTAAAGGGACGATGTGAAGAAACGTATCCAGTCCTACTCCTTTTTTCTTTTCAGCTTAATAAATGAATCCAAGCTTTACAAAAATAAAGTCCAAGAATACAAATAACAAAAGCATCAAGTATAATGTATTACACACATTCATTGGTAGACGTTTAATTTAATCAGTTGTACATGGAGAAGACAGTAAGCATTGAAAGGAACAAACTCAATTTGAAAACATGTGGGGAAAAGTTATAAAAGCACAACTCTGAGTTAGGCAGCCTGTCTTTTTGGTGTTTCCTTCACGTTTTATGTTTTTATCAATGGGACGGATGGACAGCAATCAGTCCTCAAGAAATGACATTTGAATCAGTCAAAACTAAACGATTGAGTGGATGTTGAATCTGTACAATAGCGGGGACTTATAGAGTATTTGAGTTGCTTAATGAATGATGCATGTGTTTCTGTAATTCTATAGTCGATGTTTTTAAAGATGAAATGTGAAAATACTGAAGTTGAGCTTGTTTTTGTCTTTTTCTGTGAGGCATTCATGTGTTTGTCTTGTCTCATTATTGAGATCGTGTAGGTCTTTGTTGTTATTGACTTTGTTGATTTCTGACATGTTTTTTTGTATAATAGAAATTAAAATAAAAGTATTTTTTTTCTAATTAAAATTTGATCAACAGGAAGAAAAATATGTTGTTATTTGGTAATCAGGGTAATTTAACCCTTTAAAAATCATCTACTTATTAAATCTTACTGTGTCAGACTTTTACTTTGAAGCTCGCTATGATGATGTTGTCTGTCTCACAGGCTCATTTGTGTTCAGTCTGATCCCTGCAAAGCTTTCTATTCACTGACATTTGCTTTCTTTTTTTTTTGTTATGAACTCTCAGCCGAGCATAGGTTTTATTCTGGTGTGAAGGACGTCTTATTAAGGTATCTGAATAGGTCTAGACTTTAAAAAGCTGCTCCATTCACACAGCAGCTTCTCTGCCTGCTTTTATCAGGTCACTCTGAAGCGACACACACATATCTGCAATGAAAAGACAGAGAGAATCATCACATCTAAACATGTTCTGCTCTCTCAGAGGGAAAGAGGTGTAAACACAGGACTTGTAAACAAAATGAAAGATGAAACCTCGGCCCCCCTGTTTGTATGAAGTTTCATTATCTGTCCTTGATGTGGAAGTATCCCAGCATTATGTAGCGGGTTTAAAGGTTGGAACAAAACTAAGAGCGAGGCGAGAACTCTGTGTTCTTGACAATTCCCCACTCTCACCCCGAACAGAGATGTGCTGACAGTCGTGTAGCTTGAAATGTAAATAGGTTCGACATTAGTATTCAACCGTCATGCCATACTTGTTTGTGTGTCTGTGCATGCATGTGTGTTTAGGCGAGGGGGGAAAAGAAGTATTTGATCAGACTCCCGTTGGTTGAGTGTGAATCTCAGTAGCAGGAGTTCATCTGTGGGACAGTCAGCAGCGCTGAGCACATCAGCTTCATTGCGGAGTTTGGCAGATTTTGGGGATCATGCATATGTGTGTGTTGGTGTGTGTGAGGCAGCCTGTGTTTGTTTGTGTGTGTGTGTGTCACTGTGAGCTCCAGCATCTGTCTCCTCTCATGCAGCGCTCATCCGTCCCACACATTCAATACACAAGATATCACTTCGACATGCAAACATTAAACCGTGAAACTCCTACGCATCCAAGAGTCAGCCAGTCCGTATGTGTGTGTGTGTGTGTCATTGTGTGAGTGTGTGCGTGTGTTTGTGTATGTGTTTGTGTGTGTGTGTGTGTGTGTGTGTGTGTGTGTGTGTGTGTGTGTGTGTGTGTGTGTGTTTGTGTGTGTGTGTGTGTGTGTGTGTGTGCGTGTGCGCGTGTGTGTGAGAGAGAGAAAAAGAGAGAGCCTTTCTGGGCTCTTTGTCTGTCACATTCACCGGTAAGTGAACCCTTGTCCCTGAAAATCCAAATGACACAGTAAACTGTTCCTGTCACCCATAAATCCCAGCAATTATCCTCAGAAACACACACACACACACACACACACACACACACACACACACACACACAAACACACACACACACGCACACACACACACAAACACACACACACACACACACACACACAGATACTTAGTGCGCACCACCGTTTCCAGTGCATGTATGCCAGTGTGTTAATCTGGCACCTTTTATGCCAGTTGGCGGGAAGTGAAGAGAAGCGAGGAAGAGGAGGAA
Source organism: Tautogolabrus adspersus (assembly GCA_020745685.1). Taxonomy (NCBI): domain Eukaryota; kingdom Metazoa; phylum Chordata; class Actinopteri; order Labriformes; family Labridae; genus Tautogolabrus; species Tautogolabrus adspersus. The sequence continues at coordinate 6,849,438 of CM036538.1, read as the reverse complement.
GAGGAGGAGGAGGGGTGTACAGGTTTTTCTTTTTAAACTCAAGGCCAGACATGATCTGTAGCAGCTCAATAAATCCTCTAAAACTCACACAAGCAGAAACATTTATGCCAATCTCAACGTTTTTATTGAGTTATGAAATGATTTCAGTGTGTGCTCATTTTTATTTGTAAGCCCAATGTTTGTTGCACTAAGAGCCAGTTTTTACATGAGTTTCAAATTCTGCAAAATAAACTTTTTCCGGCTGGTGAAATATTGGCCTTAAAGGAAACGTGCTGAAACAAACACACACCTCATACGTTGATCAGCTTGAGGTGGAAACTTTTGGGTCAGTGTAAGGTGGAAAAATAGTCCTGAGAGTCTTACTTTAAGGATAGGGTGGAGATTTTATTCTGTATGCACCTTTGTTTTATAATATGATCTCTATTCCCATCAGCAATCTATAACAGAAATCCTCTTTAAAAAAGGAAAATAGGGATTCCACTTTTGTACATTTCTACCTGCGTTGGCTCTGTCTCTGCACATTCTCTGCATTTGAGCGCTGAGTGCTGTGAGCCAGTTGCGCAAGAATGGCAGAAAAGTCTATTTTTATACAGTGAATGAAAAAAATGATTCTTTTCGCTCCTCTCCCAATCGTCTGTCGTCGACTCGTCCTGCACCATATGTGAGGCAGAGCACGTCTATGTGATGAGGGGGAGCTGGAACAGAAGTTCTGCATCCAAAACTTTGCTATAAGGAAAAAGTGTGTAAGAACGGTGCAGTGTAAGATTATGATAGAGGAGCAAAGGCGTGTCAGGTACTGATGAAAATACAAGAGGAGATCAGTTTGCAAGTCCAACAGGGAACTTTTAATAGAAGGAGAGGAGTGGATTTAAAACCAGGGAATGTGTAGAAGCGATACTACTTTGGCCATCAAGAATTTTACCAAGAAAATATAACTTTGATGAAGTCATATGGATGTTTAGCTTGAGGCTGGCTGCAGGAGCCCTGGAGGTCACATACACACCCCAGCCAAAAGAAGCCAGTTTTTACAGCAGAAAGAAACATGTTTACAGCCTGGTACAAAAAAACGAAATAGGTCTGACTAGTTATTGTCATCATGGGCCCACACTGTAATGATTGTAAATTTTTTTACAACACTTCCATTTTGATTTTATTAACGATACGTGTTATCCATAGTTAGACCCGTAGCTGACCTGATTGACAGGTGGGCCCGGTGTAACGGTTTGTCAGGAGGCTTAAAACTCGCCTCAGCTCCAGCTCCCAGCCTGTCATTAGGTTGACTGAAAGTTAGGTTGACTGAAAGTTAGGTTGAGGCAGCATTTCCAGCATGGCGGCGGCTGCCGATGAGCCTCCGGAGCCCCTCTGTGTAACAGATGGCTGACGTCACTCAGGCTTCGTCCATTAATATTTACAGTCTATGGTTTGAACATATAGAAAGAAAGGTAAATAGAGTTCAACTTAAACTTTGTAATTTTGTCCACAAGGCCTCGAGCTGCTTGCATTATTAAAAACGCAGCAATACTTCACAAGTAAGTTTGACTGAATACAGCAAAAGTAACATTTAAAGACCAAATAAGACTGGCAGCAGGTCCAGAGTTTGAACAGTTGGGGATGAAAAAAGAAGCACAGCATTTGTTTAGTAGTTCTGGGCTTTTCTGCTTTATTGTCCACATTAATCCCCGCAAAATGTCTTGAAAGACAGCAGAGGCAGAAAACTCATCTCCTTTTTCCCCCAAACTATTTTTCTCTTTTTGCATTTATTAAATTGTTTCCCACGGTTTCATAGAAAGAGTTTGTCAGGTTGATAACCTTTGAATAAAAAGCTATGAAAGAGAAAAATAGGTAAACATATTACAGTGCAGTTATTCACAACAACCAAATGCTGGATAACAACTTTTTCTGTCGAATCTACATCATCTACCTACACCTTCTATCGTTCTGTCATCCAATAGAAAATGAAACAGGAATACTAGTAGAGATGTGACTTACAGATATCCCTGTATTGTGAGGTAAAGATAATTCAAATCTGTGTGAGACGAAGGATTTTAATGAGCTGAATGTAATCTTGTTAATTTAAATGTGAACGGTGTCAGTATGAGATGCATGTTAATAAGATGTAAAGGAGGGCAGATTGAGTTTACGTCTCTTATGGGATCCTCTGTGTTTATAATTCATGTCAAGATAATAACCGGCTATTATTGAGGATACATTTGATTAGCGATAATTCAGCCGCGTTGTATTCAAGTCACATCTACAACAGTTTAGCCTGGGGCAAAGTCAATGCTGGTATCAGATATTTACCACCTGAAAGTAATGCATGGGGGTGAATATGCATGAATGTAGTGGTTTAGAATTTGCACTTTTTCTCACGCTGAGTCTGTGCATACATTAAAAAAAATGTCCATCTGTAAAGAGATTCACCTGACACTGTACGGTATCTGTTTGGTTTCAAGCTGTTGTTAATTGTTATCAAGATCCAACATGTTGCCGACATGTTGCCGACATATTGCTGACATAATGCTGACATATTGCTGACAAATTGCGACATATTGCTTAACCTGACACTGTATTATATCTGTTTGGTTTCAACTGTTGTTAATTGTCATCAAGATCCAACATGTTACCAACATATTTCCTTTATTATTCAGATCTCTATCTGTACATTTACACCAATATGGAAAGTATTTTGGTAACACTTTATACGAGTGTTATGAGACCCAGAATTCAAAAGACGCTGTTGCTAGTTTTGCATTAAGTTGTGATGCATGTATGCATTATTTTCACAGCTTATAACACTTCATAAAGATTGCTTAAAGTTGTTAAGAATGTTTATAATCACAAACGTACAGTATGTAAAATCTGCTAGGGGGCTCTCAATCAAAACAATAACAAAAGATGACGTCTAGTCCTGCCGGGTATTATGGGAAAAAACGAACGCACTCCGTGTTGAATCAATACGAACGGGCGAAACCGACCTGAGAAAGACAATATGTGTACTGACGATGTATCCAAGTATAATTTATATGACGTTTTATATCACAGCAGCACATACAGCAACAGAACGGCAGCTTTCAGTAGCAGCTAGCACTAGCTTATGCCGCGGTCTTTGACGTAACATCCGGTGTTTCCTTGACAACGATCAACATTTCCTGTCTGTCGTGGCGGCTCATCATGGCGGCCGCCTACAAGACACGTACTGTTACAACTATAAAATCACGGATTTCTCTGGCTTTGATAACTTTTGGAAATATTTGAGGTGATGTAAGTACTCAACTAAAAAATATATATAACATGGGTTTAGTCCATTTTTAATTGAAGTTAGATATTTTAATGTAAAAATTAGCATGTGATTCTACATACTGTACCTTTAAAAGAACTTTGATAAAGCCTTAGAAATGCATTTCTAAGGCTTTATCAATGTGCTTATGATGCATTATGAGTGGTGGGTTCATATAAAGTGTTACCACAGTTGTTTGCAAGGGGAGCATAAAAATGACTAGAATTTCTTTTATTAATGAAACTAGATTTTAACACATAACAGTGTAAGCACAACCAAATATAGAGGAATTAAAAAAACCTGTTAAATGATATCTTACAAAGTTAAAATGATTAGAATTAATCTAAAACCCTGTTCAGTATTTACAGGAATAACATTACGGTATACAGCGTTACGGTTCCCTAAGGTCGTAACTTTGCATCATACGATTTTGCATGAATTTTAACATCACAGGGTGGATCAAGAAGGTTCAAAGGAGGAGCAGGTTGTCCACCAGTAAGAAGATCAGCAGCTCCCAGTTCCTCAATCCTCCTTCATGCGGGAGTGTCCTCAGGTAAGAGATTAAAACCCACATCTGCTCCCAGTCTGTGTCTTTGATGTGTGGGTGGGTGTGGGAGACATGTAGTGTCACAAATTCTTCTTTTAGAACCAAATTTAACATCAAACCATCTTAACGAACATCCGATTTAAAAAGCATAATTTGTTCCCTCAATCTCTTCTCTGAAATATTTAGAATCATTTCCCAATCAGACGGAAAATCCCTCACCATCAACAAATTATAACATGTATCAATCATTCATAATGGTGATAGTTTTTTTACGGTCAAAAGTACCAATAATTAGATCATGCAAACAAGACAATCCACAGAGTTTACCTTGCATAGGAAATGCAAATTGTACACACAAACACTTACAACATTTACTTTAATGAAACAACTCTAACTGCACACCCAAAAAAATCTTTTTGCAAAGAAAGCACTCATCCGCTCTGCTGTGCTGCTTATTTCTCTGCCCCTCACTCATCCTCAAAGGAGATTCAGTACTTCAACAATGAACCTGAAATAATCTGAAAAATCAGGAATTCAGTCCTATGGTTCTGTGAGTTACAAAGAAAACGTAATCATGTTCAATTACCGGACCATGCAAAAGAAGAAAAGAGTTTGAGTTGATTCAGGTTCATGAAGAGTTGAATAAAAGTTGTGCACTCGGGATAATAGGAGTCGAGGTCGGCTGGAGATGAAACGGGTGGATTGTTAGGGGATGAACGGGGGCTGAATGAGCCGTCAGGAATCCAGAGGTCTGAGCTGACTGAGGGGGGATGAGCTTCATGGTAGTCCTGGTATGAACAGGTGACACTCACACAGGTGGTAATTACTAAGGCACAGTTGATTTGATTACTGGTAAAGAGAGAGGCGTGGTTCTTTTTCCTACATCTTTGTTATAGTAACTTTATAATTAGGGAACGTTTTCTACATTAAGCCCTGGAGAAGCCTGCCTCCCTGCTCATAAAACATATCTTCTTATATTTAAGTAGAAACCTTAAAGTTCCTCTTCTTATCACCAAGGCTTACAAAAGATGAATGTAAAAACATATAAATGGGGTAAACTGCTTTACAAGGCTCAGCTACAATATCTGTGTAACAAAACCAATATTTTTGTCTGTTGTGTTTTTATGCCCTCTTTGTCTCTTTTTCCACATCTTTCTGCTAAAATAATGTTTACCATTATCTGTTGTTGCCTTCAGCTGTTGTGGGAAACTATTTACATTTACATTCACTGCCTGTTTTCTGCAGAGTAAATACCTTTATCATTATAGCTTTCACTTTGCAAAATCACAACCACAAAACTATTTTTTAAATTCCTTTTCCTTTTACTGCTACATTGTCGCTGCTTTGCTAAATTTGTTTTTTATATATATTGTTACGTGCCACAGTGTGTGTGTGTGTGTGTGTGTGTGTGTGTGTGTGTGTGTGTGTGTGTGTGTGTGTTATTTTTGTTTTCTTCCTTTCTCTCTTGTGCTTCCTTCAGGTGTTGCTCCTTGCCTCACTTCAGCCACTGATCGAGCACACCTGTGCCCATGCACTCAGTGGGCAGAGTATAAAGAGCAGGAGGGAGCTGGCAGTCGGGGTGAGTGGACCACTTGGCTGCGTGTTACTCTGCTACGCTGTAGAGGTTGTACGCCTGCTGTGGAAGGAGGGTGTTTTCTGAAAGGACTTTGTGCTCTTTGTTTATTTTAGGGTTTTTTGGTTAGAAGTATTCTGTTGAAGATTGTTAGGCTTCTCTTTAGTTGTGTTTTCAAAAACAAGCTTGTTTTTGGTTGGAAAGTTTTTCTGATTTTGTAAATAAATTATTTTTTAATTTGCGTATACTTGGTTCCTCCTTCTTTTCCCTGGGCTTTATTTTATCTCATCCCCTAGCTATCTCGGGGAACATATTCATGAGTATGTATTTATACGTTTGCCTTCTTTCTGTCTTTCTATTTCACTGCCAAAATGTTTTTTCATTCGTTAATTTTCCTATTTAGCATGCACACATGCACAGAAACACACACACATGCCATATGAATACATGTAGTTCTCTCGGTCTCATAAGTAACCAAAAATGTGTACTAACTTAAAAATCTTTTACGTCTCTTTGGCGTGTTTAACTGGTTTGACTGTTTCTCAAAACTTTCAGACTTACCCTCTCGGTGACACTCCCTGAGCTCATTAGTTTCTACCGTGGACGTAAATCTTTAAAAGAAAAAAAAACGCAGTTATCTGGTACTTTTCTAAATCGGCTGGGGGTTGTCATTATATGCAATTGTCACTCAAACCAGAGGAAACTTGATGGGGACTATTTTCAGCAGCGGATTGACATGTATTTGGCACAGCAGGACTGTGAATGTGGGATTGAGTCAGAACAGACTAAAGTTTGTGAGTTGATTGAAATGAAGCAACACTTCGCAACAGTTTGGCTCACATGTTTTTTTAAACAGCTATTGGACAACAATGGAGCTCTATGATGCAAAATAAAGAAGAAATGTCAGACAATACTTGCAAGCAGGAGATATTCAGCTGTTTCTGGCTCATTTCATTGTATTTTTTGACAATAACTAAAATATTCTACCAGCCATGAAGTTACTACGTGCATAACTATTTGTGTTCTATCAGTGTGTGTTAGTATCTGCAGCAGCATAAACATCGGAGCATCTACTTTTCTTTAACTGATAATAACTGGATGTGTTACAAGTCAGCATCTTTGTCACCCAGGGCAAATTGCAATGAAGACATTCGACAAAACAAATTAAAAGTGAGCAGAGGCGGTTAACCCAGTGTTTGTGTGTGAGTGTGTAAAAAGAGAGAGTGTGCCTGCTTAACCCAGCTTCAGAGCCTCTTGATGCTGCAAGTCTCCTCCTCCTCCTCCTCCTCCTCCTCCTACTCCTCTTCCTCCCATGGTGAGAAGCTCATCGTCAGAATAGCATTCTCCTCTTTCTCTCCCTCCATCCCTCCCTCCCGATGCTCCACACTTGTTGAGGAGCTGTCATCTCTTTCTCTCCTCTCGCTCCCCCCCCCTCCCTCTCCTCTCTCTCTCTTCCCTCGCTCTGTCATCTTTCCAGTGTGGCTGCAGGGGCGGATCAAAGCCGGGTGGAGGCGGAGGGAGATAGCAGGGGGGTAGAGAGGGAGAGAGGAAGAGCAGGATGAAGGGGAAGTATTTCTGTTTTTCGGGGTGAACGAGAGGACACCATGGCTCAGTGACACACATACAAACCCCCGCCGAAATATGCTGCAATAAGCTGTGAGCTGCTGCGGCTGCTATCCAGCTGAACGTACACAGACATGAATGGCAAAACACTTACGAATGCATGTTGATGATGAGGAAATATCAGACTGTATATCAATCATCACAGCTTATTAAACCAATGCAGAGGTCTTAAAAAACAGCCGGTCTGATCCTGCATGAAAGGTTAAATCAACATGTCTGGCACTCTTCCAGAAGGCATTATCATTACAGAGCTGCTCACACACACTCACAAACACACACACACACACACACTCACACACACACTCACAAACACACACACACACACACTCACAGGGGATGCATGTTATGATGACTTTTTTATGTTCCCTCATGCACATTTATTGTAGTTTTTTCTTTCTGCCACAAGGTGACAGCGTTGGATGATCTGACAGCATACGGTTCAATAACAACCCTCCCATGTTTGACCCAGTAAATCATTTCATTCGACTCTGCGAGCGGTTAATAGTATATTTTGGTAACACTATTTTAGGCACGGATATGTTATGATAAAATATAATAACATCTAGTGGCTTATTCATGAAGCCCTGCTGCAAAATGCACGGATAGCAGAGGCAGTGGATGATACTCTCAGCTGATGTTTTACAGTCTAATATAATGTTAAACAACAGATGCACAGTCGATCCCTCAATTTACAGCTGATCATAAATTAATATCATCATGTACAAATATTTTTCACACTTTACCAATTTAAGAAAAAAACCTTCTATATTTTATTTTATTTCTTGACTTATTTGGCTTGCAGTCCACCACAGCGGACTCATTGATCAGAGGCTTATAATAAAGTATTTATGATAGAAGTATTTTCATTCATTTATAGTCACTTTTACTTTTATAAATTAAAAGTAAATACGATGAGTTAGAAATAATTAAAAGATGCAAAATGGATAAAAACACTAAAAGATGAAGACACTGGCTTTCACAGTATTTCTATAGGACAACAAAATAATGGTTTACATTTCTGCACCAGGCTCTGAAGAGATCAACACGTCGACTCTGAAATAAGCACACTTAATTCTGTATTTAATGCTCCTGTGAGGCGTTTTTGAGTTAGTTATGATGGAGAGTGTGTTATGACTGGCTGACTGATTCTAGTCTTTGAGATATATTTTAATATTGTAATATAATTGTACTTCCGTAGAGCAGTCCGGGTTAGGTTGTAGAGGAGAGTATTCAGCCTTTTCTTTTGATTAATTCTTTTCTGCTGTTTTTTTCTGTCAGGGAGTTTAGCAAGGTGCCTCCATTTTCTTTTCTTTCTTTTTTGAGGTAAAATAGTTGATGTTTTGGGTTTATTTTTTTGAACTGTCCTCTCCTTGAAGTTTAAGAGTTTTGTGTTTAGTGTAGATAAATTAATTGTCTTGGAGTGCAAATGGGTTTGGTTGTGGCTCATGATTGGGAGTGAGGAGGGGGCGGGTCACTTTTATGCTACGTCTCGTTTACCCTTATGCTGGGCGTAACAAGTGAATAATACTGATTCTTTTCTCTGACTTAAAAAAGAAATGAGACCACCGGGTCGATGTCGGTCTAGGAGATTTATAGCATGCAGAGCTGGAAGGTCTTTTGTTGCATTTCCAGAAAAGAGTCACAGTGAGTGATACATTTGCCAGTTTGAAGTCAGCAGGATACGTTTGTTTTTTTTGTGACAGAATATTACTCGTACACACGTTGTTTTCACTCATACACAAAACTGAGGAGCTGCATTTGTGAACACAAACGGTAGGCCTACATTTTTTCATCCTGACTTTACCCAAATTATTCCTGCCAGCCCCCGGACTAAATCTTCTCTTGAAGTTTGGCTGATTTGATGTTGGAAAGCGGCAGGAAATATTCAGGAAAATTCACCAGGAAAATTGGGCCGGGGGATGATGACGTCTATTTCACGCAAGCGGTGCAATCGTGCTTGCAAGTATGTTCTTTACCACTCATTTGTTGATACTGTGAATACATCCAATTACATCTAGCACTGATATAGAGAGAATAATTGTGATCATGGTGTTGGACAATGTTGCTCCTGCCTCCTGAGACCCCAACCTCAACATTCAACATGGGTAGTCTCCCGCCTTGGGGTGCATATCTGAACAAGCATTCAGGAAGATTTCAGGGGCTTGTCCTTTAATTGTCTACACATTTCTCAGAGGCAACAGAGTACAGGATCAGAGAAGAGAAAAGTGGTACCACTTGTCCAAAGGGATCGCCAAGATAAAGACCAAATCAAAGTACGTATGCTAATTATGACTTCTGACAAAATCATCTAACAGGAAGCTGAGAGTAAGTACAGCGGCTCACTGATATTCATCCTGATGAAACTCAATTACCTCCTTCAATTGTTCTGAAGAGACCACAGCAAGATACACAACCCCAGTTTCAAACTGACTCAATAAAAGATTTAAACGACTTTTCAACATTTAACCTTCTTAGTAAAATAAAGAGTCTGGTTCTTTTTATTTTTTAAACAGTCTCACTTTTTCTATTTGAACGTGTCAGAGAAACTTTCTAAAAGACAACCACTCAAAGCACACAATAACACTCTGGATGGTTGTGTCCTTGGAAGTAATGTGAAGTAGTCTGGAGATCAGTCACCCTCTCCTTTGTTTCCATACCTGTTTGCATGCTGAGTCCTGCAGCAGAAGAAAAACAGTCTAACTTGTTTTCAATCCAAATTAATTTGTTTCAAGTAGTTTTCGTTTATTTTTGGTATAATTCATTTGTGATAATGCATTTGCATTTGCTTTCATTTTCTATAACAGATACATGGATTTATTAGATTGAATACAAAACAATCTGAAGTACACTTAGTGCACACAGATATTTTTTGTTTTATGTCCAGATAATAATTACTATAAACAGTGTGAAAAAGTAAAACCTTTACATGTAAATAAAAACAACAACTTGCAGCTAAACTTCAGCACTTAATTGTCAGAAGTCGGTAATGGCTATAGGAGAGTGTTTCCTGTACATCCATTATATTCTTAAATTGTGTTTTTCAGACTGATAAATGAAATACCAGCTTAAAAATGGAGGACAGTACACATTTTCACAGTGAGGATACTCTGCATTAATACAGAGCAGACGTGTCGAGAGAGACGCTGCTGAACTGAAAGTAGAGCCAGAAGAGTGCTCATATGTGAAGAACGGCTGATATTTGAGCTTCACAAACTTTTAAAATAACAACAATGTGATTTTAATTTTCAACTTCATTCCTTTCTCGTACATTCAGTCAGCAATACAAAATGTGACTGTTATTCGACAATTTTCTGAGACACTCTTAATGAACAAAACTATGCTTCATGGGTAGCCCGTGCGTGCGTGTGTGTGTGTGTGTGTGTGTGTGTGTGTGTGTGTTTGTGTGTGTGTGTGTGTGTGTGTGTGTGTGTGTGTGTGTGTGTGTGTGTGTGTGTGTGTGTGTGTGTGTGTGTGTGTGTGTGTGTGTGTGTGTGGGCTAAGCTCCCCCAGACTCAAAGGCATGTATATGCATATTAATATAATCTCTTCTCTTCACTTTTCCTCCTTCTTTTCCTCCCGTCCTGACATTTCCTCACATATAAGCAAACATTCCCACATAAACGTAATTAACACACCATCAAAAACAACATCCAACTACATATTTTTTCTAAGTAAATCTAAATATGTACTTCTGCAATCTTTTATTTTTTGTATCACTGTCTTCTCTGTCCAGTTGTCTGCACATTTTGCCGTGTTGAATTGTTTACCCCCCTTTTTGTTTCCACATTGTTTTAAAAGGAGGGACAGGGTCATACTCATTTTTCTTCACAATAAAGACAAACCCAATCACTTCCATTTTTTTTTATTCTAACTAATCTTTCTATAATATTCTTTATTTTTGTGACGTGACTTTGTAGAAACTCCTGAAGGATCTGTGTAGAGTACATTGACTATGCATGAGGAACGACTGCCGGTAAGGGGAGTTTGGGGTGTTCACTTTTGCAAACTCTATTGACCCAAATAAACCCAGAGACCATTGTGTTCTTGTGAGATGGATGTTCTCAATCCCCAGGAGGTCTAACACACTTGTTCTGGTCATGCCCTATTAGTTTTATTTTGAAGAATCATTTCTTGACAGTGTCTGAGGTTTTCAATTTCAACTGCCAACGTTGGCCCTTTAAATCAACCCCACAAAGGGCATGCCTAGGACAATATCTTCAGAGTGGAGGTCTTCAACTTTTTTTAAATGAGAAAGAAAAAAAATACAATCATGTGTTCCTCTTCAGTGAGAATATTAATAGAATAAACTGGGCCTAGTTTGACCAATCGGAGCAGGAGTTCTGTATTTCAATAGAGCTTAAGTAGGCTCAAAGACGTGCAAGAGGAGGCCTTTTTTAAGATAAGATAAGATAATCCTTTTTTGATCCCAAGAGGGGAAACTCATGTTTTCATGGTATGCAATTACTTTTTTTTTTTTTTTTTTTATGAAAAGTGGCAAAAGCTGTGTGCAGGCTTGACATAGTTTAGAGACTCTGCAACAGTGAATGTAAAAGGCCTGGGTGGGCATCCAACAAACTTGTTGTATGAAGTGCCGCCAGACCACACATATGGTCAAAAAAAAAGGTGTTATAAATTGCACTAGTGGATAGTCGGCTGTCACAGACAATGATAACAATGATCAGCAGCCCATCCCTTCATTTGTTTAAATCTCGTTCATACACAAAAAAATGACAAAAATGTTTAGGGAATGAAACAACAAAGCTTTAGAGCGAGAAACGTTCAGATTCTGCTGATGCTCAGAACTTGGCACACCTGGCCAATCATTGTGTGAAGAGAGTATGAATGTAGGATTCTGTTTGTTTGACAGTCACAGAAATATTTGAAGCGGTTTTCATTTGCTGCTGTGTCTTTTTAAATGTAAATGTAGAATTTCAGTGAGCTTTGTGGAGCATTTTGCTTTTTACGCCAAGTGAAAAGCAGTACAAACACTTTAGACTGCAGGGAACGATACTATGCTGTACATAGTGAGAAGGCGAGAACATTGTGGGTTATATTATAGGAAATGAATACCAAGGTTTTTCTACCTTTTAGTGATTCATTTTGATTCAGTGTTATTTTATCATGTCTTTATTTCAGATGTAGTCTAGATATATATCGACAAGATTAGTAATACCATACTTATCCTGATAAAGGAGTTACGATTTATTCTGATTTATCATGATATTGGAAGTGTGATAAATCGCACTTTTTAAGACTCAGCTTTTTACATAGGTCTGTCTTCTCTGTGTTTGTGTTGGTACTTCTTCCTATCTCAGTTTATGTCCCGATTGACTGTATAACTAATGGACAGTACAACACATCGCCTTAAGTGAAGCCAAAAGATGAAGCGCCTCCAACCGACCGGCTGCAGTACAGATCATAAACCCCGCCTCCTCCATGTTAACAGATGGTGCATAGGTCAAACACTCAAATCAAAATACACTAAATACATTTTCCTCAAACCAATTTCAACGTAGTTATTATCACACTGATTTGTCTTCAAATCCCCTTCTTTATTTGATGCTATAAAAAGGTATGCAATACCATGATTGACGGCTCTGTTGATTAATGCAGCTCCTGCGGTGCTGTGTGCACTGGATTAACAGAATACAGAGAAGGAACTATGGGAGACAACATAACAAACACTGACACACAGCCGTGAATGTCTGCTTCAAACCGCCACAAAAATGTGTTCAGCTGTGGACCTGACTGACCTGAGGGATCTTTGCTGTTGTAACAGTAAGTTAGTTAGAAGTTAGTAGAGAAAACTGTGCCTCTTCTAGCTGATTGGTACTTTGGAGACTTAAGAGACTTTGGCTCCAAATGCACAATATGTCAGCGACAGTCACAGGCATGTTTTGGCTTCATCTTTGTACAACTGTTGGAGATTGAGGCGTGTTGTCCATATGTATACGGTGTATGGCCCCTTCAATGTAGTGGAAGAGTCCATAAGCTTGAGGTAATTACAACACCGCCGTCTAGTGGGCAGAGGTTTAAACAACATGAAACTGCTACAGTGGATCTTTGCATATAAACGAATAATTAATCAATAGAGGGGTTTTTATTGAAACAATACCACAAAACACAATATCACAATACGCCACTGTATACTTATATTCTAACATATTCTACATAAAACAAAAATGTAGTGCCTCAAAGAAGCAACCGGGAAAATTCTACAGTCTGCCACACAGCTAATAAACAAATGTATTCAGAAAGACTATTCATTTAAAATGTCTTTATCTAGAAATGTATACCTTGTCCAAATGTCCAGGTGTTCAAATCTAAAAGAATGGGAAATTGAGTCCAGAGTTGAAGCAGGTGTAAGCATTTTCTCTGAGAAACCCCCCAGAGCTCAGTCTCATCCACTGTGTGGGAAACCAAAGTTTTCAGAGACCTGCTTGGAGGAACAAAGAGGTCCATAGTTCCTGTCTCGACTGCTTGTTGAGCATGAGCCTGCAGCTCTCTGCAAGCTTTCTGTGGCAACTTGTCTCACAGCTAACATCCAGGTATAGAGCTGTCACACCACTCTCTGACAGCCACACACAGCACTGCTGTTGCTGCTGCTAGGTGCAACAATATACTGTAAAAAGTACAACTCTGTGGAAAACATGAGCATGAGGGGTTTCTTTTCATCCGATTTGCTTATTATCTAACATTCATGCTACGCAGTTGTGTGCTGTCCCCCTGTAGGAGATACATTATTAAAAACGTGATTGCCTGATTGCAATTGTGCATGCAGAGGATGCTGTTTGCTGTGAGTTGTCTTTGATTGTGTGTGGCGGAGCAGGACTACGGTCGTGCTGTGTAACTAATTATAAATGACCTCCTCTGCAGATTAATCTTTTCTGTGTGTGTGTGTGTGTGTGTGTGTGTGTGTGTGTGTGTGTGTGTGTGTGTGTGTGTGTGTGTGTGTGTGTGTGTGTGTGTGTGTGTGTGTACATTACTGTGCTGGTGGTTACCTCAGGAGCACGATAGGTAGGTCAAGGTTGAAAAGGAAGAGAAGGACATTTAGTGTCTTTGCAGTCTCTGTCTCCATATAAAGTCCATTAACATCTAGAATGATAACCATGATGATAACTTCAACCTATGAGCCATAATGGTGTCTGTCCCTGCTCCAGAGTAAGGGCTGTTAGGGGAAACTTCTTACAGGTGCCATCTATCACCTTTAAAATTCTGCCCATTCTTATTCTTCAACTTAATGTTACACCAGGTGTACTCAGAAGCTCTTCATGAGCTCAGTCAGTCAAAGTGAGACTGCAAGGACACAGTGTGATAAATGGGAAGCATTAAGCTCGGGCAATATTGACAAAGTCAAATATAATGAAATATTTGACCAAATAACTCAATATCATTAATGTGACACGATTATGAAGATGACTGTTGGTGCTTTAAAACCACATTACATTTTCTACTGTACTTAAAATGTTACTTTTAACCTCTGGTGTTTCTTACCTGCGCCATATGTCTTGCTAATGCAGAAAAGTGATCCCACCTCTGTGGCGACATCGGCGGTAGTAACAGAGGTGCTCAGGGGCGAGACAGGATCACTGCAAGACGGGTGAGTCAGTACGGGAGAACAGTGCAGAGTCAGTGGCAATGTGCAATGTTGGAGCCGGCAGGGCGGAACTGTGCTGTGTGTGTGTGTGTGTGTGTGTGTGTGTGTGCGTGCGTGCGTGCGTGCGTGCGTGCGTGCGTGCGTGCGTGCGTGCGTGCGTGCGTGCGTGCGTGTGTGTGTGTGTGTGTGTGCATGTTTGAGTGTGTGTGTATGTGGAGCTTCCGTATGGAGTCAGATCAGTCTCAATATTCATGAATGCACACAGAAGGATTCACAAATGTATTTCCGATTCACACAAAAATAGGTATCATTCTATATAAATGTAAAAAAAATCCACAAATATATGATACATTTGGATCTGGTTACATTTATACACAAACTGTTCTGTCTGCATTTACAAACTGTTTGTCTTGTGTGAACCTCATTGCATTTGTGTGTGGGATTTTTGAGACTCCCCTGCCGTGGTTCGATTCACAAATGCATTTTTTTCAACAGTGAAGTGTCTGTAGCCTATCAGATGTCTCCTTCCTCTTCAGCCAATCACAGTAGTGTAGATTTGAGGGTATGTTTTAATGTGATCACTAAGCGTTACATCTGCGCAGACAGCGATTAGCCTAGCTGTCTGATTCAAGTCATCTGTGTGCTATTTTGAAGAGTAGCCTACAAATAATCTCTGATATTGTCGTGCTATAGATGGAAAGTTGTTTATCGTGGTGGGTATATTGACTGTGTGTGGTTATGTATTAACATACTGTCTCACCGGTGTGACAGTTTAACAGGTGTTGAATAAACTGGTGATATTTCTGCCGATGTGTTGGGGGCTTTAGGACTCATTGTTTACTATCGTAATCACGTTGACCACCAAATAATATCCAAATAACACCGTTTACGTCCCCATTATAAGAATGAACAGTGCCAACATCTATTTCGAAAAGATAACACTGACGTTACTAGTGTTATCTTTTCCTGCTTTCCGACCGTGGTCAGAGCGCACAGGGGAGACTGGTCTGCTCCAGCTCCAGGGCTGAAGTGTCACTTTTACTGAACAGCAGCAGGTAGTAAGCAGAAACGGAGAGTCCGGCTTGTTTCTTGAGGAGTCGGTCCGTTTATTACACATACAGGTCAAACTGTACATTCACTCGTTTCTCTGCTCTGACACTGCTCCGGTCCCCGGCATCAACAACGTGACTCACTCGCGCACACACCGATCAAACACACAAACTCGCCTCCGCTCTGCCTCTCCTCACCATCCACGCGCATGCGCACTGAGCTATACACAAAGGGGCATACTCGTATAACACTCGCTAAGAGTTTGCGGAGTCACAAAGTAAGTTAAAACCGACAAATGTCAGACGGAAAATCTTTATTTGTACTCTACAAAATAGCACACAGATGACTTGAATCAGACAGCTAGGCTAATCGCTGTCTGCGCAGATGTAATGCTTAGTGATCACATTAAAACATACCCTCGAATCTACACTACTGTGATTGGCTGAAGAGGAAGGAGACATCTGATAGGCTACAGACACTTCACTGTTGAAAAAAATGCATTTGTGAATCGAACCACGGCAGGGGAGTCTCAAAAATCCCACACACAAATGCAATGAGGTTCACACAAGAAAAACAGTCTGTAAATGCAGACAGAACAGTTTGTGTATTAATGTAACAAGATCCACATGTATCATATATTTGTGGATTTTTTTTACATTTATATAGAATGATACCTATTTGTGTGTGAATCGGAAATACGTTTGTGAATCTTGTTTTTTTATTTGTGAATTTTTTTTACATTTATATAGAATGATACCTATTTGTGTGTGCATTGAAATACATTTGTGAATCCTTCTGTGTGCATTCATGAATATTGAGACTGATCTGACTCCATACTTCCGCTGTTTGTTTGCATGTCGCAGTTCCTCAATGCCATTTGACATCACAGACTAGGTGCTGTTGTGGAATGTACTAAGACAAAATGACAGCAGAGCTTCAGTACGGGCCTAATTGCAATCTAAAAAAGGCTCTTGTATGTGTATGTGAAGCTCTCAGTGTGTGTCTACATGCTGTGCCTCCACAACGCCTAAGCAATGACAAACTACACACTGGGACACGAATGTTACTCCACTGCAGATCGGATAAGTAAGTACATTACACTGTGGATTCAATTTCATATATGAATTATTTATATATCCAATTTCTGATTCCTGAAAGTGTGCTTGTAGAGATTATATACTGTATGTTCTGTTTGTGATAGACATAGGCTCTTGTTTAAATAATGAAGCCAATGCTGAGGTGCCTTAAACCTGCATTCTTTCTAATGACCAGTAGGGGGTGACTCCACTTGTTGCGACTAAATAAATTCCATGTAAGTCTACCAGAAATAACACTACTTAACAGTAAATGTATCACATAGTTTCCTGATGTATTTACAGCATCTATCAGTTTTAAGTCTTATTCAATAGAACTTAATGCTCATTTTGTAAGCTATGGTCCAATTTAGAGTGAAACACGTGATACAGTGGGTAATGCTTTAAAACCACAACAGTGACCTGACAAACTGGATAGAGGTTTAGCTATTTCTTTAACAGCCTACTACTTTTTTCCTCAACTCCAGGCCAAGCCACTTTATAATATATATTTACTGTATAGCTTTTTGGGGCGGCTGTGGCTCAGTTGGTAGAGTCGGTCATCTCTCAACCGGAAAGTTGGGGTCTGCTCCTGCAGCTCCTGCAGCAACATGTCCAATGTGTCCTTGGGCAAGACATTTTACTCTCACTGCTTCGTCGGCGGTGTATGCATTTGTATGAATCGGATTAGTTACTTCTGATGGTCACTTTACATAGCAGACTCTAACTTCAGTGTGTTAGCGCTTTGAGTAGTCAGAAGACTAGAAAAGCGATAAACAAGCTCCAGTCCGTGAAATAATCCTGATAATCCTGCTTCAGCATTTACATAAATCAAATCAAACCTTTTTTAATGTCTTACCTTACATTAAAAGTTTGAAGCAGCCATCCACTATCAAAGATAAACCTCTGAATGCCTTTCATCCTTTCAGGTATGCCGGCTGGGTGCAGCTCACTGACCCGTGAAAACCTCTTTAGCCTCCAGGAGTCTCCTGTGCAACCAAGCGGAAGGCTTGAAACAAATAGCCTTTAATAGAATTTAAATATGTGGAATTAAATCATGTAAAAAAAAGTTGGACCTTTAACCCAAACCCATCATCTTGCAAATCAAATCCTGACAATAATAGAAGTGTTTTGCAGCTGAAGTTTTCACCAAACCAAAGTGATATCTGTAAGTTTTTCAGAACACAAAGATCAAAAAGTTATTTCAAGCCTCCAAATCTTCTGCTTTTTTCCTCTAAATTAATTTCCCCTTCTGAAATGTGTGCACATTGTGCCTGCATCAAACAAAACTGCTCTGGGATCAAACTGTACCTTCTCAGATGATGTTATAATTATCATCAAAGCACAAGCTCTGGGAACACTCGTTCTATTTACCTAAAATTATTTAAGCCTTTATATAGCAACAGCAATATTATTTTGTCTGAGGAGAGATGATTTGCTGCTTTAAATATCCCTCCTGCATGGCATTAACAGAGAGACATAAAGAGAATAAGTCATCATCTGAAATCTAAAACTTTTACATCCAATGATGTGATTTTGAACATTTGCGTGTCCATTCTAAATCCTAAATCATTTCCCCTCTAATTAGCAAACTGTGGTGTTGTCTGTGTTTGTCTGAATGTGTCTGAACATGAAGCATGCATCTGTGTGTGTTAATTTGTGTGTGTGTGTGTGTGTGTGTGTGTGTGTGTGTGTGTGTGTGTGTGTGTGTGTGTGTGTGTGTGTGTGTGTGTGTGTGTGTGTGTGTGTGTGTGTGTGCGTGTGTGTGTGTGTGTGTGTGTGTGTGTATGTGTGGAGAGATAGAGCGGTCATCAGAGGTCGAGTGATGTCAGTGTCAGTGCTCTCCCTTCTTGTTGACCCTGTCATGGTGACTGCCAACCAAGTGTCTCCATCCGTGCGATGCTGCTCGCACACACACATCAACACACAAGGATCTGACATCTTCAAGTGCAAGGGCCACAGCACTGTCAGCGTCAAGGGCAAGGCCAACAGGAGGGGCGCCTTCAAGTGTCTTCCCTGAGTCACCACTCCTTCCCCCTCAGATACAACAACCCCACCCACACACCCACACCCAGCCAATCCTCCTCACAGCAGGCTATGGCAGTGGCTCTCAGCACACAAGCACATCTCTTTATAAATGAGCACTTCATTATATATGCACAACTGATGTAATGATATCAAAATCTCATGATAGGATAATATCACGATAACAAGTCCTCGATACTATATTGATTTTGTTTTTAAATGAAAATTGAAGACTTGAAAAAATTCAATTTCTTAAACGATGATTGGACATTGAAATGAGGGATGAGATTCAAGATTCAAAAAACTTTATTGTCTAGTGACAGAAAATTACCTTTTGTTGAGGCTCAGTAACATGAAAACATACAAACATTCACACTGAGACTCACATTAGGTCATAAAATAGCTAAAAGTACCCTAAATAGGTAAAAACACATATGCACAGCATTTAAAACTATTGCTTATCTGGCCTTGTTTAAAATGCAGTAGGAATAAAAGAGTTTCTGTAAGTTTTCTATTTCACTAATGGCACTCTGAAATGACTGCCTGAGGGGAGCAGCTGAAATGAGTGGTGAAGGGGCTGAGAAGGGTCCTCAGTGATGAAATTGGTTAAATGACCTCAAAAGTCCCTTTAAAAAAAACAAAGCAATTGCACCAGCTGGAACTTGTAAACAAAACTATTCACAGTATAACATCTAAGTTTTTTTTCTCCCTGACCATCCAGGGAGTGTGATATGGCCACCTGGAAGGTCAGGGAAGGAGTACAAGTGTTTATTCAAAGGACAATCTACACATTATTTAGGGCTGCTTCATAGAAAGAGAGCAGATCATCTGAAATCTAACCGGCAGGAGTGCAGGCCCAGAAGCTAGGCTAAACTGATATGCAGACAGGGTTGTTTGCTCCACGTAATTTACCTTATTTAAGAAAAAGCGAGCTATAAACCAATGTTGGGGTAGGGTTAGGGTTAGGGTTAGTTAGTTAAAATTCAAGTATTTTGTGCCAAAATGCTTGAATAATGGTTTGACCTGTGCTTATTATTCTCCAATATTTCTGAGGAACATATTTGCCAATGCTTTTGCTTCTTGCATGATGCATTCTGCACCTTGGTTGTGCTGTATTTATGAGGAAGTGCACAGTGTTAAAGTTTTAATTCCCCTCTTAATGCGTCACACACATTTGATAGAGAATTGGGCAAAAAATAATAGAAGAAAACTCAAATTGATTATGTTGTCCAGTGGCTTCTCTTAGGTCATGCAATTTGGGACTGCCAATTTCTCTGCCTCTGAAACAAGGTGTAAACACAGTGTTCATGAGATTTAGAGCAGGAACAAGGAAGGCTGAAGTGGTGAGAAAAAACATCCATTTAATGATGGTTTTAAAACAAGAAGAAAAAGTATTGAGAAGTAGTAGAAATAGACGAGTTTCAAAAGTTACTTAATCTATGCATTCATTTCATTTAGCAAATACAGGACAGGTAAGTGTAAATTAACCTCAACCTTAACATCCACTTCAAAACCATCTCACCCACCATCTGCTCTGTAGCTGCTTCAATATTTGATGTTTTGTTTGTGTGTTTGACAGTTTCTCTCAGTAAGAGTTGAACCACGGCCAAAATAACAGCCAGAGTTTTGTCATCTGGTAGAAACCCCACCGCCCAACCGCACATATGAGCTCTCCTCCTCTTGCAGAGTGCGTTAGAGGACACTCCTGAGTGCATTCAGAATGGCAAAAAAAAACTTTTGTCCAATGAGATATGCTTAGTAAACATGGCCATAAAACAGCAGAAAATACAACAATGAATCAAATAATTTCCCAAATTTCATTCAATCTGAATCATTGCATCTGAAATGTTGTGATCAGTGGACAAAAAAAGTATCAGCATCATCTGTGGCCCAAAGAGAAAACTAGACACTTTTCATTTCTTCTGGCATGCACTGAACGGAGAAGTAAAAGATATAACCAAATAACAACAAGATTGAATATTTTTACACAAAATCCATCTCTATAAGCACTGACAGCATCTTTGTTTGTGTATGTCTGAGAGATTTCATTGTGAACAAAGAGCACAAACAAAGGAAGAAGTCATCTATTATTTTACAGTATTGAGGCTGTTTTGCCATGCAGACTTCAGTGGATGGAGAGGTTCATAAGCATCATGTAAAGTATCGGGGCGTCAGTGAGCAATGATAGACAGATCAATCAGAGGGGTTGTCATCTCAGTTACGCCACTTACAGCTTATTCTGAACCTGCTTGCTCCTGTGCGTCTGTGACAAAGTGGGTGAGATGCTATTTTGTTATTCACCACTTGTCACTTAAATCTTCATTTAATATCAATTCATATTATTCTTTACAGTTGTGTATTTTGCTATAATGTATTTTTTTGCTTGTGTTAGCATTAAGTTACAGGTCTTATCAAAGTATAAATCAACTTAAAGCAAACACACAGTCTTGATTTAGTTCAGTCATTTTTATTTAGTTTCTTGAATTACAATATATCATTGTTTGTCTGATATCCATACTTACTTTTGTTTGTTCTGTTGTACAGTTCTCCATGTGGTCCCATGCAGTTAAAGGGGATCGCCCAGCACTTCCTGGGTATTTGTAGGGTTGATGATGTCATCGCTGACATCACTGGGGCAGACCATATGGAAGGGGTTTTGTTTTTTGAGAAATGTTGTCTGTCTTATCATTTCTTCTTTATTTAAGTTACGGGTAAAATATAATTGAAGTATTTTAAGTTCATTTACTTAACTAAATGAACTTATATTAAAGGTAAGGGTTTATTGGTATTTCTTTGCTGTGAGAGAAAACTGAAACTCCCTATGTGAGTTGTGCTGATCCCAGGTGTGGCCATTTTGTTAATGGGGCAGACTATAAAAAGAGGAGACATTTGTTCCTGTGGGGGAGAGAGAGGTGAGGACGTGCTGCCTTAAACACGGCCCTTATTCCAGTTAGATATGCGTTAATTTACATTATTTTTCATTGAACTTTTGTTGTTTTCTTAAGTTAACACGTGTTGGGATAATCACTGTCAATAAATGCTCACCTTTGGAAAAACATCATCTGCTGAGTTTGCCTTCCTATCACCTTCCTTGACACTTTCGTCAAACTACTTTACAAATGGTGGCAGTGGTGGCTCCAGGCCAGTAGGAGGCAACAATGCAGAAGTCTACAAGAGCAAAGCAACATGTGCTCGTGGAGTGTCCAGCAGAGGAGGCTCCAGAGAAGGTCAGCCAGCAAGGTGCAGTCGGTGGACAACCAACGGGCTCACACAACGTGGATGAAATGTCAACCTTGTTACGGAGCCTGATGAAGCAGCAGGCCCATAGAGATGCAAGATGGGAGGAAGACAGGCAGCGTCAGGAAGAGCGCTGGACGAGGATGCAGCACCAGTTTGGCCAGCTACAGCAAGAGGTACAGTGGGAACGTGAGGGGCAGCAGCTGTTGGAAGGTGCAGCAGCTGAGACGGCAAAAATTCTTAGGCCTACACCGGAGCATGCAGTTCCTCAGCACGCTCCGCCGAGATCAGACCCTCAGGCCCCACAATCTTCAAGTTTCGCAAGGTTTTCTGGCTTCAAAGGCCCAAAAATGCAGCCCTTTCAGGAAGACGAAGATATTGAACATTACTTAACAACCTTTGAGAGAATCGCCAATGCTTGCCAGTGGCCACAAGATGATTGGGCGCTGCAGCTTGCCCCACTTCTCAATGGGAAGGCCCGAGCTGCTTATGTGGCGATGAACATTGAAGATACAATGGATTATGCAAAAGTGAAGATGGCTGTTCTGGAAAAGTATGAAATAAGTGCAGAGACTTATCGAATGAGGTTCCGCACCACTACAGTGCAGGAAGATGAGACCCCAAAAGAGCTGCAGACACGCCTGAAGGACTTGTATGACAAGTGGGTGGTCCCAAATGAAAAGACAAAGGAGCAAATAGGAGATGCTATCGTGATGGAGCAGTTCCTGAGAGTCCTCAACCCTGACCTTCGCACCTGGATAAAAGAGCGCAACCCCACAACATCAAGGCAAGCCGCAGAGATGGCCGAAGCTTTCCTTGCTGCCCGACGCCCGTTAAAAAGCCACACCACTCCAAGACACACCACAGCCCCTCCTTCTATGGGTAAGACAGTGGGTGGGAATGGGAATAGGTTCAGGAACCCCAAGCCAGGTCCCTTTAATACAACCAGCAGCAGGATTAAGGAGTTTAAGCCCAGAGGTCCTTCAGTTTGCCACTCATGTGGTCAAACAGGTCACTTTAGAGCAGAATGTCCAGGTCAGCAGGTCAGTAAAACATATATGTGCTTTTCACAAGAGTCTTCAAATTATCAGCAAGAAGAGGTTGAGGTGTTAGTACCCCCTAGTGATCAGAAACTCGTCACTTGTGTTATCATTGATGAAAAACCTTGTGTAGCCCTTCTAGATTCGGGAAGTAGCCGCACTCTGGTTAGACAGGAGTGTCTCCCAAGGGATGTTACCTTTAGTGGTAAAGTTAAGGTCTGGTGTGTTCACGGGGACAATGTAGACTACCCTATAGCTAATATTAATATCCAAGTTGAGGGTCAGCAGTACTTACTAGCAGTCGGGGTAATGGATAAACTTCCATACGAAGTAGTGTTAGGCACAGATCTACCCATCCTCCTGGATTTGATAGCTGGGCTGGTAGACGAACCCAGTGTTTCATGTGAGGGTATGAGTGCAGTCACCAGGTCTAAGAACAGGGAGCACCAGTCAGATCCAGGACCGATTTGGAGTGAGTTGCCTTTTGCAGCCAGTGAAGTACCTGAAGTTGAGGGATCCAGACAGGGTTGTGCAAGGAAAAGCAGAGGGCAGAGACGACAGGATAAGGTCAGGGGCACAAAGATAGTTGAGACACTGTCAGAGCCAGAGGATGATGAGGTATTTATTCTTCCTGGTGATGTAGCCAAGCTTCAGAGACAGGACCCCTCGCTAGCGCCCTTGTTTTCAAAGTGCGTCCCTAACTCTACTCAGCTAACAGAGAAAGTCAGGGAGGTATTTTTCCTTAGGGATGAGCAACTGTATCGTCGTAGTAGGGTGGGAGACCAGTTGGTTGTTCCCAAGAGCTTGAGAGCCACAGTCTTGCAGTTAGCTCATTCTGTTCCTTGGTCAGGTCACTTAGGCCAATTTAAAACTTTCTCCAGAATGGCAACTCGCTTTTATTGGCCACAGCAGTTTAGTGACACAGTTCAGTTTTGCAAATCTTGTCCTGAATGTCAGTTAACGACACCAGGTAGAAAGAGTGACAGGGCTCCACTTATAACTATGCCAGTGATTGAAACCCCTTTCTCCCGCATTGCAATGGACATTGTAGGCCCACTAGAGAGGAGTAGTGCAGGCCACAGGTACATTTTAGTAGTGTGTGACTATGCGACTAGATACCCTGAGGCATTCCCTCTAAGAAAGGTCAAGGCCCGCCAGGTTGCAAATTGCCTTATTCAGATGTTTTCAAGGGTTGGGATTCCCAAGGAAATAATCACAGACCAGGGGTCCAACTTCACATCAAACTTCCTGAAGGAAGTCTACAAACTGTTGGGCATCAGGGGAGTGAAGACAAGCCCTTTCCACCCACAAACGGATGGCCTTGTCGAACGTTTTAACAAGACCCTCAAATCCATGCTGAGGAAGTTTGTGGAGGACTCTGGAGCCGACTGGGATCAGTGGCTCCCCTTCTTACTTTTTGCTTACAGAGAGGTGCCTCAAGCGTCTACAGGGTTTTCTCCATTCCAACTCCTGTATGGTCATGCAGTTCGAGGTCCACTGGATGTGCTGAAGGAGGCCTGGGAGGGGCCTAAACCTGAAAAACAGTGCAATGTTCTCTCATATGTTTTAAAGATGAGAGACAGGCTCGAGAAGTTCCAGGAACTTGCCAACACAAATCTAGTCAAATCTCAAGAGCGTCAGAAGCAGAACTATGACAAAGTGGCTCGCCGAAGGGTCTTTCAAGAGGGCCAGAAAGTTCTACTTCTTCTTCCCACATCCACCAGTGGTCTGTTAGCCAAGTGGCAAGGGCCCTATGAGGTCATCAGAAAAGTTGGCCCTGTCACCTATGAACTGTACATGCCAGAGCGACGCAAGAAGCATCAGGTATTTCATATCAACTTGCTAAAAGAATGGGTTGACAGACCACCATCATCTTTACAGCTCTGGGCTCGTACTGTAGTTGAAGAGGAGGAAGCACCGGAGCAGTTCTTTCCATCAGCAGTAGAGGAGCAGTCATTTCCAGATCTGAGTCATCTTGCAGTACAACAGCAGGAGGAGCTTGAGGCCATCATGCCTGTTGAGCTCTTCAGCACAAAGCCAGGCTGCACAGACATCACCAAGCATGAAATTCGCCTTCGCTGTCCAAATCAACAACCCATAAGGGACACCACCTCCAGGGTTCCTGCTAAGTTGATTCCTGCAATAAAACAGGAAGTGGAAGACATGCTTGCCATGGGGGTTATCGAGCCTTCTAGAGGTGAGTGGTGTAGTCCAGTGGTGCTGGTTCCCAAGAAAGATGACATTAAACAAAGATTTTGTATTAATTTTTCCAAACTGAATGCTGTTTCTGCTTTTGATGCCTATCCAATGCCAAGAGTAGAAGAGTTGATTGAACGTTTGGGAAATGCAAAGTATCTGTCAACTCTTGACCTGTGTAAAGGGTATTGGCAGGTGCCACTGACTGAGTCTTCTAAAGACCTTACAACCTTTAGGGTCCCCAGTGGACTTTATCGTTTCAGGACAATGCCTTTTGGACTTCATGGAGCCCCAGCTACGTTTCAAAGGCTTGTGGATGAAATCCTGAGGGGAGCGGATGAGTATGCGGCAGCCTACATCGATGACATTGTTGTGTTCAGTGAGACCTGGCAGGATCACATTCAACACCTCTCTGATGTGCTTCAAAGGATCCACAAAGCTGGACTGGTCATCAATGCTCGCAAATGTCACATTGCAAAGCCAGAAGTTGAGTATCTGGGTTACATCATTGGTGGTGGGGTAATTCGCCCTCAGGTGGGTAAGGTTGAAGCACTTGATGCCCATCCTCCTCCAACCACTAAGAGAAAAGTAAAATCATTCCTGGGTTTGGCTGGGTGGTATCGTCGTTTCATCCCCAATTTCTCAGCAAGGTCAGCTGTTCTGAGTGATTTGACCCGTAAATCAAGCCCTAATAAGGTCAAATGGACTCCAGAGTGTGATGCTGCTTTTGTTGACCTGAAAAACTGTTTGTGTGAAAAGCCTGTGTTGCAGTGTCCAGATTTCAACCGGTCATTCACTGTCCAAACGGATGCTTCAGGGGTTGGACTTGGAGCTGTGCTGCTTCAGGGTGAAGGAGAGGACCAAAGACCTGTGCAGTACATAAGCCGAAAGCTCTTCCCAAGAGAAACAAGGTATTCAACCATTGAGAAAGAAGCCTTGGCAGTTAAGTGGGCGCTGGACACACTGAGATACTACTTGATGGGTGATGAGTTTGTGTTGGAGACTGACCATCGTGCATTACAATGGATGAACAAAATGAGAGACTCAAATGCCAGAATTACAAGATGGTATCTGTCCCTGCAGCCATATCGTTTCAGGATTCAGTACAGACCAGGACACAAGAATGTGGTGGCGGACTTCCTTTCACGTTCATGTGAGGAGTGACTCTCTTAAGGGGGGGGGAGTGTGACAAAGTGGGTGAGATGCTATTTTGTTATTCACCACTTGTCACTTAAATCTTCATTTAATATCAATTCATATTATTCTTTACAGTTGTGTATTTTGCTATAATGTATTTTTTTGCTTGTGTTAGCATTAAGTTACAGGTCTTATCAAAGTATAAATCAACTTAAAGCAAACACACAGTCTTGATTTAGTTCAGTCATTTTTATTTAGTTTCTTGAATTACAATATATCATTGTTTGTCTGATATCCATACTTACTTTTGTTTGTTCTGTTGTACAGTTCTCCATGTGGTCCCATGCAGTTAAAGGGGATCGCCCAGCACTTCCTGGGTATTTGTAGGGTTGATGATGTCATCGCTGACATCACTGGGGCAGACCATATGGAAGGGGTTTTGTTTTTTGAGAAATGTTGTCTGTCTTATCATTTCTTCTTTATTTAAGTTACGGGTAAAATATAATTGAAGTATTTTAAGTTCATTTAGTTAAGTAAATGAACTGATATTAAAGGTAAGGGTTTATTGGTATTTCTTTGCTGTGAGAGAAAACTGAAACTCCCTATGTGAGTTGTGCTGATCCCAGGTGTGGCCATTTTGTTAATGGGGCAGACTATAAAAAGAGGAGACATTTGTTCCTGTGGGGGAGAGAGAGGTGAGGACGTGCTGCCTTAAACACGGCCCTTATTCCAGTTAGATATGCGTTAATTTACATTATTTTTCATTGAACTTTTGTTGTTTTCTTAAGTTAACACGTGTTGGGATAATCACTGTCAATAAATGCTCACCTTTGGAAAAACATCATCTGCTGAGTTTGCCTTCCTATCACCTTCCTTGACACTTTCGTCAAACTACTTTACAGCGTCTAGCATTAAAAAAAGTTATATTCAACACACAATATTGCCTCTGTTTTATTTTGTGTGTGTGTGTGTGTGTGTGTGTGTGTGTGTGTATGAGAGCATGCGAGTGTGTTGATATCCTGGCGGAGCTAATACACTCCAATAAAGGATTGCTTCATCCTAAATTTGCAAAGTTCTTATTTTATCTTGCATCTATTAGCCTACAGGCAGACAGGACTATATCACCGCGCCGCTGAGTGTGTGAGTGTGTGTGCACACATGCTTGTGTTTTGAGGGTGATGTATTGAGCCAATCACTGACTGACGTCTCATACATCACTTTTATTGCAGCAGTTTGGCCCTAACCCTCTTCCTTTTCCTGTGTTGTCTTCCTTCCTTCCCTTCTCTCCATTTTAAGCAATAGAGGAGAAGATAAATAATAAAGTTTTCATGAGACTTTCACATTTTCAGAGACAAAGAGGGCTTGTCAGTGCGCTGAGAGATACTGCTGTGTTTATCTCTTTTGAAAAGATTTACTGTGTCAAACTATACAAGCGTTGGCTAACATTAGCCTCCTGACCTCTTGTATCTGGCTACAGGTGGAGGCATTAATTTTGGGCAGACACCATCGAGCCATTTATAGCTGAGGTAAAAGCCATAAATAATAGCGCCTGGAATCAGCTGCCCTGCCTCTTTTTGAAGGATACAGAGTGGGCCTTTTATCGTCTTGTTGTATTGTGCAGCGTAAACATTTGAATTCTATATCAATAAACATATCATTTAATTCCAGATCTCCATTTTCTGTCCTTCATCTTTATGGCCACGCATTATAAATTCCTAATGTGTCTTATTCCTGGCTCTAATGAGTTTTGATGGACTGCTTTTGTCTGGCCAGCCCACATTATTTGGCTCACTCTACGCAGCCTTTATTATGCTAAATAAACAGCCACAAGCCTTCTTTGTTGTTGCTAATGTCACTAAATAAAATGCTAATTCTCCTCTCTAATCTTTTCACAGATAATTGTTTTTATCCCAACAAAATCTGCCTTGGCTCGCAGTTCACCGGCTCTTTGGCCGCACAGTTTGGTTTTAATTTGACTTCCTCTGAATAAACACTCCCGCCTCTAAGGAGGGCCACATGAAACAACTTGGCTTCAGTCTTTGGATAGAGATATTTCAAAAGTAATTCATCATTGAGGGTTCATTTTCTGCTACATGGATCCCTCTGAGCTCTAATTAACACAAGGGATAAATGTTCTTTGAGGTGTTAAACAACAAGTAATAAATCCCTCACTAATTTCTGCATCATTATTTTTCAGCACAGTAAGAATGTTTGTTTTTATGTCATATAATGTCATATTTTGATACCACAGAAGGGTCCAACCAGTATGGATTATGTACAATTTCTTACCTGAAAACAGTGACTGATGCTTGAGTTGATACAGATATCTCCTGTGAACGCTTCACAAACTTTGAGGAATGTTTGATAATGCAGTCAATGATTTACAGCCGTTTCATTAAACTAATCATGTACCAACACACATCTTACTGGCTCCTAGCAATAATTAGTTGCTAACTTGTTGGCAAAGTCAACTGGGAGAAGGTCCAATAGTACTATAAATGAAAGGGGACATAGCAGAGTCTGACATTTTGCCATCAATAAATTGAATCTCTGTGCATGTATACTGGGACAAGGATAGTATTTCAATGTCTAATCGATCTATAACCGTAGCTCAATGTAAGTGTGCATGTATACTGATTGTTCTGTACCTTCATATTTACTCTTTCTGTGATTATTTGAAAAACGTCCAACTGAGAGTGTCCATTTCAATTTCTATGTTTACAATTTCATGTTGTGTGCCATCGTCTCTGCCACAAACCAAGCGGATGATGTGTTTCAAAACAAAATGCTTTTGGCCTATACAGGATGTAACTGTAACTAATCAGCGCATTAAGTTTCAAATTCTTGAAATTTGGAAAAAAGAGATTTTCATTTCCATTTACACGTTTTTATCATACTTTTGTGACTGTTACACAGACTGCCAGAGGGTCGTTCATCATTATAAAAAACTCCTTGGTCTTTTTTTAGTAGGAGTGCTGGTTTCAGCATCTCAAATCCTTGAACCTGTCTAGCTAGTATTTAATATTCAACAAGATACAAGGCTTGCAATACAATGAAAAAACTGCTTAGCAGCACTTCAGGTTAACATGCAACTTGTCAAACCACCATGCAGACACACATAAAGTCAAACACACTTACCTGGCAAGCAAAGTCATCTCTTCATAGTTGGTTTCACTTCATTTAAGTGCTATGCCAGCATGAACACATGCACATACACACAAAACACAGCCCTGAATGAGCCAAACTGGCAAGCCTCATCGGAGAAAGACAGCACTTTGGATGTTAAACGGTCACTGAAAAAACAGTCATGCATGATTAAGTTATCATTTCAGAAAATCGAAAGCACAATTTCTTACCAACATAAAAGTATGTGATTTGGTCGCAGAACAGGAGGCTGGAGATGATCAGAGAAAATCTGCCAGTGTTTAAAAAAAAAAGCGATATAGGAAGGTTACAGTTCTTTGTTGGTCTCATATTAAAAACAGTTTTTATTCCAACTGTCTTCGATTTGACACCTTAAGGAGTGAGGGGGCAAATAGCAGAGAGAAATGTCTGAAAATAATGGCAGTAATTCAAAGCTATTTCACTGCAAGCTTTTCTTTTCAGTTATATCCAGATTACTTTTATACTGACAAACTTTTAAGAAAATAGTGGTGGTTTCTGTGGAGTTTTTCCTTTGAGAAAAGAGAGATGGGGAGAAGAGAAAAATGGGCTGAGGGTGAAAAAGAAAGAAGGGGTTAGGATAGGTCAAGAGGGTGGGGAAATAAGAGGAACAACAACAAGAGCACAAAACTGTAACGAAAATACAATAAAGAAGAGACAAAGGAGACGTGAGATGTTGCTTAGCCCACTAAGCCTTCAGGATGTCCCATGGGTTTAGTCCTTGTTTTATTTTGATTTGATCCATGACAGCAGGACAGATCAGTACAGAGGCAGCCATCGCACTGTTGGGTGCTTACTGTGGAAGTAAGCCCTCACCTTCAGATGCCTGGAGAAATCAATCGCCACAAACATTACATGGGGCTCACTCGTGTAGACCTTGGAGCTCAGATAAATATGAAAACAGGGTGTGTAAGCGAGGATTTCAAAAGAAGAAGTGCTTTTATTTCAGAGGAAGAGTGGGACTGTGGTCAAGCAAATACCTGATGTGATGCATGAATATTAATGACACTACATTAGTACAGTGTAATGAGTTGTTGTACTTGACTACTTGACTATACAATGTAAGATGGCTGAGTTGCTATACATTCACCCCATGGTTATACACTGCTGATTTAATGCATGAAGTTTAGCATAAAGGCTATCACCATGTTGCTTTAATTCTTATTGATACAAGTCCATCCTGGATTAGAGGTCGCCATGGTAGTGACATGATAATCACAAGGAAACTACAGAGCATGGCCTCTTTATATTACATATTATATGGATTAACAAAGTCCAGTAGCTTTACCATTTAGCTTTCTGTGCTCGAACTAAACACACTATTGTTATTCTATTGTTAGATTGTTCTATTGTTAGACAGGAATAAAACAGGTGTTATATGATATGCAACAGAGCTATGTTTTATGACTGAATATGGCTCCAGAATGGTGGTAAAGTGTTAATGTCCGTGGGTGAGGTTGCAACGTACAGTATCTCTCCGGCAGTAGGGACCAATTTGGGGTTCAATGTTTTGCCCAAGGTCACTCCAACGTGTGGGTCGAAACGCCTACCTCTGGAGAAGTGGACAATCAGGTCTATCTTCTAAGATATAAGGCATGAGACTTGAGTGATTCTACATGGTGCATTAGACTTGGCTCTTTACTTCGGTTCTTTTGCAGAGTTGTGTTTGTCAGCCCAAAGACAGTAGACACCTGCCAAGTAGAGATGGAATATAGGACAAGTCCCTGGCCCAAATGCTATTGGGAGGTATGTGTGAAGCTAAATTGAATTTGCTGAGTTCACACTAGTCTTACTTGGAACACGGTTTGTGCGAAAGGTGTTGGAAAAAACAACTTAATGTCAGAGTTGTTCAGATGCTTGCAGAGCCAGATATCACCTGGTGAGTTATCACTTTCCTCATTTGCCTGTAAGGGATTTAGACCAACATCTTATTTGGAACAACTTATAAGTGCTAGAAAGAAGAGGTCTAAGTGCAAAATTAATTCTGCTTATACATTACAAGAAAGCACTAAACCTCTCACTGTTGATGTGAGAAATAAATCTCCTGATATTTTTCAAGGCTTGTCATCAAAGGCGAAATTCTGAGGGCTTGCATTTGCATGGGTTGGATTTATATCACCCTTGCATGCTGATGCATTTTGTATAGCAGACCAATGTGCTTGATTTGTAAAATGTTGATTATTAGACTTATGCAAACTGCTTTGACTATTCATCAAGCTAGATAATCTTAGAGTCAGCAAAATAACATTTCTTGGTGAGAGTCTAGATAGAAAAGGATAGTTACAGCTAGTTGAAAGTCCAAAGCTAATGGGAAGCATGGGTCAGGAGGGCATCCTTGGCCTCACTGTGTTTGCTGCCACAAAGAAACACAGTGGAACTAAAGGTTTGTGCAGAAGCCAGATATGCTGATGCATTCCCCTCACATGTCACTACGCCCTGGTACAGTATGGGTAATGGCCTGCTGCACAGACTGCACCTACTGTACTGGGTGCTGTGTCAGCCGTCTTTTAGCACCATATTGCACACAGAGGAGGTTCATGCCTTCTTCGAGGCTTCATTAACTTGTCATCTATTTGATATTAATCCTTCTTACTGTTATATGATACATGCTAGGATAGGTCTTTCATATCTGGAAATAAAGCTGATGTGTTTACAATTATTTGTTTTAATGTAATAGCCAGCTTTATGTACTGTACGTATTTTTTATGTCTCTTAATTTGAATAATGCATCTAATGTTGGAACAGAAAGCAAGCTTTATTTTACTAATAGGAAATCAGGCCAGCTTGTATTCAACTAGTAAGTAGTCATCAGTCACCACACTTCACTTTCACAAGTGTTCAACACTGGCCAGCTTCTTGTTACATTTCAAACTGTTAATTAAACTGTCTTCTCCATTAGGCCTGTCTGTAGGCTAATCTGAAAATAACAGGACTGGTTAATTAATGAAGTGAAACTTTGTGAAATCTTGCATGTCATTGTTTTACCAGTTTTTTGGTCAAAGAATGGAAATACATGTGTAGGACACATTGGGAGCAGACAAACAGTCTACAAAGAAAATAAGCAACAAACAAAAAAAGTTAGTAAGGAAGAAGCTTGTACAGTATGTAAACCCTGAATTAATGAATAGCAAATTAAATCCAGCTTCAGGCGTGTAAAAAGCACCAGTGCGCACCTGTTGGCATGTACAACGGAGGGTTAGGGCCACGTTAAAGAATTTTTTTTTTCTAAAATTTCGAGATTAAACTCCTAAATTTACGAGAATAAAGTCATAAATTTACGAGATTCATGTCGTAAAAGTTACGAGAATAAAGTCATACATTTACGAGATTAATGTCGTTATTTTAGTCTATATCAGAAGAGGAGCAGCCGCCTGCTCGAAAATGACAAACATGGAGCATCTTGTTATACTTTAGTAAAGGTTTCATAAATAAGGAAATAGGCTACTTCCTTGTGTAGTTGGTAAAAAACAATTTGATAAAAAAATCCGATTTGTTGTGCTGGGGCTTTACTTATATGTATGCAGATATGAAACTACACATGCTTTTGGCACATCATCACATTGGCATAGAATATCAGGACCCTGAAGAGATTCTGCAAGAAACTGTGTCTTTTCCGAAGAAAGAACCACACTGACTTGGAGGAAATTGTGTCTGCAGAGGAAAAAGCTTTAAGAGTTCTCCTTTCATCATTTTTGCGCAGGCTGGTCTCGTAAATTTATGACTTTATTCTCATAAATTTGTGAGTTTAATCTCTAAATTTTAGATGTTTTTTTTCTTTAAGATGGCCCTAATACTCTCTTGTGGGCATGAATGACAGCACAGCACAAAAATAAACCACACATGTATCACATATCAACATCCGAAGTGAAATAATAAGCCATAACAAATAATGCTACAGATAATAGGGTTAACAATGAATAAATGTTCAAGTTAACTTTTGAGATATATTAAAAAGCATGATAATATCTAGCTACTCATTGTTCTTAAAATTAAATATATGTTTAGTTTAGTATTGACAAATTCCGTTCAAAAGGTATATATTAGAAATTAATTTAGCCACTTTGATACTTTGTTTGTATTTCACCTGATAAATTGTGTCTTAATTAGAGACCACCTGTCTTCTTCAGCTTTGAGTCATGTCACTTTTCCTGGTTTGTGATTGGCTATGGGGCGGGAGTTAGTGAGATGCGACCGTTGAACTAGAAAAAGTGAGACCGCAGCATCAACAAGTTAACTTGGAAGGAAAACTTAGAGGAAAAAAGAGGTAAAGAAATGTCGAAAAATAAAATTAAGAAGTGACTGTGCTTGTATAGATGACCAAAAGCGAAATGTGTCTGCGCTTCATGGACTGGGGTTAATATCAAGGCAGTAACTGAGTGTGAAGCTTCAAGCTA
Organism: Tautogolabrus adspersus; assembly: GCA_020745685.1. Lineage (NCBI taxonomy): Eukaryota > Metazoa > Chordata > Actinopteri > Labriformes > Labridae > Tautogolabrus > Tautogolabrus adspersus. Next base: position 6,815,507 of record CM036538.1, on the reverse strand, counting down.
GCGTTGCTAGCCCTGCTAGCTAGCATCGCAGAACGTTCCGCGCTCCAGGTAACCCGGATTAAACCCGGAAGTCCCACTGCAGTGTGCGCGGAAAACTCTGGTTGGTTCTTCTGCCCACCCATTTCATCCTGTGTTGGAGGTGGACGACTCAAAGTCTCCGGTGAGTACCTTTTTTATTTTTTTATATTTTTGTCAATAAGAGAAATTATGAATTGAATACGTGATGGCCGAATATATGACGACAAACACCTGAAAAAAGTGTGGTCATCTGACTAAACTGTCACTGTGACTGTCTTTGCTTATCAGGCCTTAAAGTCGTGTCAAGTGATTTTTTGAGTCACATTTCTTTAAGCAGGTACACACACAGACACACTGTCTATGGCCAATTTGCAGGTCAGACCTGTCCATATTCACTGTATCTGTTTCATGAGGCATCAAAAGAGACATGAACATCTATATGGTTAAATGAAAACAAATAGCCTACATTTCATTTTTCATTGCAAAGTAACTCCCTTATGTTACAGAGAGCATGGTGCAGTGTTTTTGATAAATTATCAGTTAGTGGTGTTCATCATGAAATGGGCCATTTGGCATTCACTTTAAGCCCCCCTGTGAGTTGTGGCAATCTGGTTTCTTGACCCATCAGGAGTCTTGAAGAGAAGAAGTTAGCAAAGTTGAACTGGTCAGTTCTGTGATTTTTTATTTGCCAGAATCTTGAAACTGGCAACCTGCTCCCACATTATTGGAAATAGTTGTTGTTGCATTGTCTAGCTCTGTTTTTGAACAGTAGAGACGAGGTCACTAATTACTTTCTTACACGTTGGTGCTACTTTGTATTTGATACAAAGTAGCACCAACTTGGTCTCACCTTCAAAATAAAATGAAGTTGTACTGTTACAATCTCGCTTTAATCTTTCTATGAGTTAATTGTTTAATCAAGGCCAGTGTCATTTAAACTGCTAACCAATACTAAAGACCACAGAAGTAAGTGTAATGTCATGACCACCACTGTCCAAAAAGAAGTTGTTGCAAACTAGGAAAACCAGTGGACATGACAAAGGGACAGAGGCAGCTCTCTAGCCTTGCTGTCCTGGAAAAAACAAATAAAAAGCTGTTTTTTAAGCACTTGAAGCAATTAGTGCAGAGGCCAGAGCCAGCTGAGCCATTGATTACTGTTATTTATAAACCTGACGGCACCCTGATGGGGAGAAAAAATCTACACTCTCAGTCTTTTCTCGGCTCTATATTTGTCCCTCTCTCCATCTCAGACTGACTGCCCACCTCCACCCACCTTTTCTTACACCCCCCCCTCTTCTTTTCCACTCTTCCCCCTCTCAGTAGATTTCAATGTCCATCATATCCACTACGTCTCTATTTCTGCTCTCCTTTCTTGACGGATCATTCTCACTCATTGCTTTGCTTTTTTGAAAGTAAAAGGAGGGTAGAGAAGTAAGCTGAGCAGGAGAATTTCCTCATTTACAAAGAAAAATGTATTTCTGCTTTTCTGTAAGACAAGGCAATACTCCCTTTGGTCTGGCCTTGGGCCTCGCAGCAGTCTGGGAATCACATGAGACAAAGCTGCAAACAACAACAGCCCCTCTGACAATCTTGGACATTCTTAGGAGATTGTCTTGCATGCAGGTATGACTGGATGAGTGTTGCAGAGTGGGAATGGAAGCATGGAATCTATTCCCAGGCTCTGGAGCCAGCAGGCGGATAACAACGGGGGCATTATGGCCAGTTCCGGGCTCGCTTTGTGTGCCCCAGAGAGTCTAGGTTTAGTGGTAGACCAGAAAAAGCAGGTGTGTTAGGAAGTGCAGGTGGAGATGGAGATGTGAATGTGCATGTCAGAGCGAGTGTGGAGGGCTGAGAGAGAGATCAGGAAAGCATGCACAGAATTTCAAAACAGGGTAAAAATATACCGGAGGAAAAGTGTTCCACTTCGCTGCCTAGAAATATGCATGACAGTTGCAAAAGAAACACTAGAAAAAATATAGGGGTGCTGTACTTATTTTGGCATTTTGTTTTAACCTGCTTATAATGTAACTAATTATCAGTGACCCAGAAAAAGTGTTTCCACAGGCTCTTACCGCTTGTGCTAACACAACACAAGGCTATAGCGTCTCATCGTGCCACATCAGACATTCGCTGTCCACACTGTCTCCGTTAAATATTTACTTCTCTGCTCTGTGAATCTCAGTTTCCCCTTGTATAGTATGAGATTGGTTGCTTTTATTTTGGAAGTGGAGCTACAGAAGTACCTTTGTTGCAATGAGCCGAATAAAGTTTTGCCTTGGTGTTAACACAAGCCAAAGCACAACATTTCAGTCACAGCTATTGATATTATTAATATGTCGCTTTGCAAGCTAACAACACCAAGCTAACACGCTCAGTTGAGTGAGAAAAGCAAAAGAAAATCAAGAAAAAATTTCCTGATCTGTTTCATCAGTGCCTTGTCGAGCTCCTCTTGTCCTCGGTCCTTGTCCACGCGAGCGGCAGAAAGGAAAAAGAAAAGGGGCGTTGGGTTAAAAATGGTGCGTTGCGCTGCTTTCAATGCATCGCTCACGCTGCTTGATGTTAGGAGACACTATTAGCAACAAAATGTGTTATTGTTCTTATCTAGAGACATCATTTACTTGGCAATGCAGTTAGGGTGGCATTTACCCCTTTTCTGACAGATTTAGGAATTTTTGGGTTACATGTCGTCTCATTTGCAAAATTCCAGGCAGCTGCTACAAAATTTGTAAGAAAGAGGCCTCACAATTACTTTGGCTAATAAGAGGCTTAATTGTGGCTTTTCGAGGGAATGAGTGCTGAATTCTATCTGCCTTAACTACAGTGGTGTAAAAGCTAGTTCTTATTGCAAGAGGGAATGACACACTCAGCCCCTTCATTCACTGATTGCAACCTTTTCTTGAAGAGGTTTTGTGATGTCTGATAACATAATATGGACTGAGATGTCTCTGATGACTGTAAAACTATTGTCAGGACAGCTTATAAAACTGATGTTTTAAGAGTTATAAAAAACAACCAATGCTACTGATTTTTAGGTGAGGACTAACGCCAATATTATTCTTTACTGTCATTTTAAAACAACACATTTTTCTCACCTGAAATGCTCTGTGTGTCTTTACGTGATTTTCACTTGAGCTTTGTTGAGATCACCAGTGACCAAAACAATCATTCAGAATGAGAAAAGAAAGAGGAGATGTAAGAAAACCTGGCAAACAGTCTCTGGAATAAGATGTAACTGAGAGAAACACTTAATTGGCAACGAGCTGGAGCATCAGTCACTTAACATCAGTGTGTGCGTGTGGTGTTTGTGCGTGCGCATGTGGTGTTACAAAGGCTTTATCTTAAAATAGTAATAGACATCACAACAGATCAGGCAGGGAAAGCCGCTCATTAAGTGCTTTTTGTTAGAACTATTTTGAGCTCTCAATCTGAGCTGCACACCAACAGATAAGAGGGAACAGCCCACTGAAGGGAAAATGTGAAGGGATTGACTCCAAAATGCTACAGATAAATAAAACTGACAATAAGCTGCCATCTATAATTCCTGTTTGTTGTGATATTTCAGAAAAGCAGATGTTTCAAACCTCTCAAATGTTGAGTATTTTGTAAGTACTGTTATCACTGAGCATTTTTAAGGGGGAACCATATGAATATAAAAAAAAACAACACAAAATTTCCTAGGATGAATTAACAATCCTGTTTGGCATCTTTTTGTGTCTTGTTTACTAGCAAACAAAGATGATCAAATGAATGACTTTAGTAATCTGCTGAAACTACACAACCATTTTTCAAAATCTATGAATTGCTTCAGTTGACAAGACTTAAAAAATGTGACTGCTCACAGCTTTGAACAAACATGAGTTGCGCTTCATCTAAAATATTTCAGAGAGGATGTGAGGAAGAGACAGGAGTATAAAGACAGCAGTTGTATGGCAGTACTCACACTTGTCACCATCAAAGGTCACAATGACAGATCTTACATTTCTTCAGCCCTTTCTTCCCTGTTCAATCTCCTCTTTCCTTTCACTGTCTCCAAAGTTGAGCTCCCCTGCTGGGACGAGTGCGTGTGTGCTATAGAGAAAGAGTGAGAAGGGAAGAGAGAAGTTGCAAACTTTCCTGTGCATGTGAGAGTTGAGATGAGATGAAAAACTGAGACGAGTGTGTGTGTGACTGTCTTCCACAGTGTGTGTGTCAAGAGTCAGAGCGGAACAGGGAGATGAGAGGGGAGTGTAAGCTGTCATATTTGAGGTGAGATGCGGGTTCAGGCTGAGGTGAGTCTTTTCTCAGGGGTCTGATGAACCAGCTGAATGAAAGATCTAAAAAACGCAGACAGAGGAGAAGATGGAGAGATTAACACTGTCCTGCCAACTAATCCTCCCCTTGGACTCTCTATTTGGCTGCATTCATGTGTGTTTATGCTTTCTTTGTCAAAATTGACTTCAGGCAAGGCCATCATTCAGCCAGAATCTGTATACTATTACCCTCTGAAGCTTTCCTGTACATGCACTGCTATTTGATTCAGTGTAATCTAGCCGCAAGCGGTTAGCTACAGACAGATGCCATTTAAAGTCGGCTACACAAAAAGGGGATTGACATCTCCATCCTATAGCAAGACAACTGGCTTACACCTGACTGGAAAGACACATCCCATTTCAATATTCCATACTTGATCTTTAGGGTTCAGATTTGGGCAAAATCGTTTTCTTAGTAAGTGAAAGAATGAAATGGCCACACAATAGAAGACATATTAAATTGTTTTAATTTCAGTTCCTTATGATATACAGTATATTACATATTAAAGTCAGCGGTCTGAACCAGCGATGTGCATGTTTAGTCTACTAAATGGTTAAACAGCGTTCCCCTCACTAGTCATTGTCAACAGTATCACTAGTTGGCTTAACAAATTATTTATAATTTTTATGTTGGCCCACAATGCAAGTCAAATGTTGTGCTCAAACTGTAACGCAGACTCCCGCCACTAGCCGGGGCTGTACCCATAGACTGGCTGGCGGTACTATCACTGTTAATGTTAGCCACATTAGGCAAACCAATTACACAGGCAACTCATGAATAAATTGTGCTCACCAGAATTTTAAACATCCATTAGATACTCAAAGAAATAAAAAAACAAAAATATAAACCCTGGGCACCAAAAATGGTGAACTTTCTTATTTTTATTTACCAACCTTCAGAGAATGTTGGTACTGAAAAAGACACTAAATCCATACCATCTCATTTAAATGCTGTAAACAAAAACAATTATAATGAGGAGGATTTCCCAAAAAGAGGATATACATCTATTTTAAAATATTGTACTTTTATTGTCACTGAATCCCGTTGAAGTGTTTGGTGGTGTCTGTAGCTGCACAGACCCTGGCCTTAGTATTTTCTAGTTTTTCCATCAGATTGCAGTGTTTGGGACATTTCTGCGTGTCAGTTTGGTAGTGGTGTATAGAGCACACAGCCAACACGCTGCAGGTCAGGACTCAATGAAAATGTTGTGATCATGCTTTCAGTCTCCTTTGTTCTATTCATCTTAATTAGACATTAAAAGGACAAACATAGTTATTTGCTGATTGTGAATTTGAATGGTGTGTCTGATGGAGGGCGGTGTGCTAACATTAGCCTGTTGACACAATGCAGGCCACAGTCAATTGCAGCTCGAGCAAAGGACAAATTTGTCCACTGCTTGCGCTTAATGGTGCTTAATTATGGTGCGTTCTAATTGATAACGTCTTCGTGCGAAGACGGGTTGGAGGTTTACCACTGGAAGAGAGCGGAGATTTCAGACTAGCGGAGGTGTCGCGAAAAAGCAGTTTGTTTTGGTTTAACGCTGGTGCTCAAGAGCGACATCTACTGGATCAAAAAGTCGCACGTTCTTCCTTTAATTTGTTTGTAGGAGAGTGGACGAAATATAGACAAATTTGTTGTGAATGCGCTTTATAAAGTTTGGCTCAATAGAGTTCACCTACCAATGGTATGCATGCGGGTTTCCCGTTGTGATAATGGCATCGGAACTTTTTAAGACAAGATTTTTGTTGTGTTGCACAGAGCCACCGAAGACAATTGGTGCGTTCAGTGCGGTCTGGACGTTAGCAATTATTTCCTAGCAGCGTACTCTATCAGCGCTCAATGTTCATGCAGGTGTGAGTGTGTCTGTCATTGAAATTGTCCCGACCTCTCTTCAATAAATAAACAAACAAGGGAACCCAGAAAAAAGATCATGTCTTCTAGAAACTAATCAAATTCTAGATTATGTTTAAATGTTCACATTGTTATCTAACTATTATGTAAACTAACTAAAATAATGTCATACTAAATACTAAATTATATATCAGCTATACTTAGACTACTTGTATAAAAAAAAAAAACGTTGGAAATTCTGCAGGACTGGAATAGTGCAAAGACACTACAACTGTCCAGTCCACTTTATAAAAGTATTCATTTTAATGTCTTCTTCTTTATTATACAGTTTTGCAGAAAAGGCACAAACTGGTGCATAAAAACTGATCAGAATGCAGGAAAAGAAATGCTCGGAGCTCAAAAATTGAAAACTATTAAACAGCAAATAATACCCCTCCATTCACTATTTTGTTCAGGTGCGGTTATGGTTTTTAACGTTAAGCCCTGAATAAAGAAAGATTGTCTTATTTCTTGTTTCAACGCTTTCTCTTGACTAGCAGTGCTCCCTTACTTCAATTAATTTTCATGGCGCTCATACACACCTGCTCTCTATTGCTTGCGGCTGTTTTAGGATCAAGGAGCCCGCCTACCAGCCGGATAGCAACATCTACTGGCACGGAGGTATTTCTGATAACAGGAATTTAAGCGAAATAAAAAAGGCATTTTAATTCCATTTTGTATCAATTTGGGGACGGGAAAATTCTTATAGTATCATGAAAAATAATATTGTGATACCATGCTGTATTGATTCTTTTTTTGGCACTGCACTACATTTAAACAGGGACTTTGATGGTGATTAGATTCATTCTTTTAATCATTTATTTTAACCGGGTGCAACTACCTTACTGTTTTAACCTGTGCTCTTAAGCACCAGCAACATAGAAAGCAGTCACTTCTGTCCACAACATGTCAGCTGTCACTGGCAGTCTGGTCAGGATAGACTGCTGGGAATCAATCACTCAGAGGTTCAGTGGAAAGGCGATACCCAGTGAGTGGAGAATTGCTTTATATTTAATACTAATTAATAGAGGCAATGTGTAGTACGCACTGAGTTTAAATCCAATAAAGAATACCAAGTTACTTTTCCTCGTTACAACAATAAACTACTTGAAACAGTTCTTTGGTGACTGTTTGAGTGACGAGTTAAAAAGCTCAAGCTTCCTCTGTTTTGGTTCAAGTGTTTGTAAGTTTCATCCACCAGTGAAAGTCAAATTCAGCTTAACACAATCCCAAACAACCAAAAGATTTTGTTTTAGCATGAGATTCTTGAACGTTGAGTTATCAAAACTATTTTAACCCAAGATTCACTGTCTGAGCTTTTTTTCCATCTCATGGTCCTTTATAGTTGAGAGGGATTTGCTCAGCTAATTTTAGGACTATCTGTTATCATTTGTTTTCAGTTTTGATATCTGCTGATCTGATTATTCCTAAATACATGTGAATGTAACATCAGACATAAGTGAGTTTCTGCTCCTCCTATCTGATTGAGAGGATTTCTTCAGAAGTTTTAGAGGATTTCATTGCCTTTGTGAAGGAGAGGGAATCACATAGTTGTCTGCATCCCTTCCCCTCAAAAGAAATGTCATTGTTTTTCAAAGAAAGTACCGTCTAATGCTCTCCCTTTCTTTACTTCAAAGTGTGACGGCTTATTTGCGTCTCCAAAGTGATGAAACATATCAAAGTGGCACGCTGGGAGAGATCTGTGAGACATGGAGGTTTAGAAAATGTGATGAAATAATAAATGATTAAAGTTAGTTCAGCAGTATATTCTGCCACTAGTAAATAATTTTGTGAGAAAATAGTCACCAGGACAAATGGAAAAAGAAAAGAAAGTCTCCCTGTCAGCACAATGCCTTAATGACGAACTCTTCCAATCCAAAAAAGGCCTCAGCACACACAGTTGTACATTTGTACATGAGCAGACACACACACATGCAGAACTAAATCCCTAAGCTTGTTGTTCCTAGACATTGTGGTAACAGAGGGACGTTTCTCCAAACAGTGAAAAAAAAAACTAATTTCCTTCAGTCTTTGTGAAAGGTTTTTTCCATTTTGCATTTGTCCCTTTTACTCTATCTTCTCTTCATGAATTGAGGAAATAATACATTTTGCATTCCTGAAATAGATAATGGATTTAGAATTGATTGTTTGCCAACTCTTGTTTATTTTTCTGTTCTTTTTTTATTATCTATTTTCCAAACATTAATCTATTAATCTAACAATTTCTTACATGAGAAAATAAAGCTACAAAAATTCACTAACAATTCTTACACTTCCTGGTGTTATGTCAGCCCCCTGTTCTCATTTCAGATGAAAACCATTGTTTCTTCTTCCAATACTGAATGGCTGATCATTAAATAAAATAGCCTTCCACTTTGATGTTGTCAGCTGGCTGCAGTCCTGGCACACTTTAGGTTGCTTGGAGCAATCCATGTTGACTTGATGGGCAGGCAAACCCAAACAATATAACCAATCAAAATCAAGATTCTTATTTGAGTACATACTGGCCAGTGAATGGAGACTTTCTTAATGCAGAGATAGCAATCTTACACTTGATATGTCCCATCAGCTTTGCTAAACAAACATGGGGATGAAAAACACCAAAAGAAGGCATTGATGTTTTCAAAATGATGCAAAGGAACAACAAACACACACAGTCTTATTTTGGTAATTGATGTGAACCAAAACCTAAATGAAGGCGTTTGACATGAAAGAGTTTAAAAAGAAAACTGGGACAGCAGGGAATGAAAAAGATCATATTAACATACCTCAATAGAATCTGAAATATGTATTTCTAATTGTTGTTAAAATAACTTCTGTCCTTGAAGAATTTGACTATAAATATAAAAGGTGTGAATCTGTCCTTTTACAAGATGATTCAGTACGGTGCGATTCTGATTCAGGGACGATTGATGTAAATGCAGATCGATTCAAAGCAATTCAAATCGATAACTGAATCCAAAGTAATTTTTCAATTTTATGAAAATGAGAAAAAATGGTAAAAAACCGATGGATATTATGTAAAGTCATTATCACGTACCCATGACCAGGTGTGTCACTCTGACAGGTAGTTGGGGCAAGAAATACAATTTTGTCACCAACAACACAGAAATCTATTCGCTTCTGTCGGGTGCATCTCACTTTGTAGGCTTTGTAAAGCTCTGCTTACACTTAAAACTAAAAGGTCTTTGTTAGTTTTTTCAAGAGGCAAAAATGAAAGCCAATTCAAACCCAAGGAATAAAAAAATTAAAACAATTCAAGACACTATTTTTTTCTCCTCTGATTGTCACATGAATTGCACATGACGTTCAGGCATTGGCTGTGATTAACACTTGCTCTGCACCAGACAGTTCTTGTTGAACTTCGTTCTTAAACTGACAAATATTTCTGGTACGCTCTGAGAAAATTGCCGGATTTGTCTGCTAGTAACTAGACTCAAATGTATTAAACATGTCACGAAATCCGTAATTCCATACAGCACTGTTAGTTTGATATTTCAGTCTGCTTGAGCTGCTGGTTGATAATGTTAGCATCCTAGCACAGGTTTCGCTTTGCCATCTTAACAGAAGAGATTCTTATTTTTTGGAAAGTTTCTTCTTCTCCATATCAGTCCAATGATAGGAATCAAAACCTCATTGAACCGGTCCACAGCTTTGAAGCCAGGGCCATCAACCAGTTTGTTGTATGCGTTTACCCGTCCAGGCCTTCGCAGACTGATTCACTCAGTTTATCTTTACAGCACTTATAGCTCTGGTGATAAGCACTTCCTGGTGATGCTGTCTAATATTCATTAAAATGTTCAATGTGTTTGACCACACTGCGAAGCCGAAGTTTCCCCACACAACTGATTCAGAGAAGAAGGCTTCTAGCTCCGCTGGGTCGTTTTTCTACTGTATATCACTCTTCTTCTTCGTGCATTTTGCATGGTCTCCTTCTTCTTCTCTTGTTGTGTTATAGTGGTTAGCAAACGGTGTGAATACTGCCATGTGTGATTGCCTTTTTTCTCCACTAAGACATATTTGTCGTATGACAACAACACTGAACAGTAACCCTTCGGTAAGAATACAAATACAGTTACAGGCCTAATTCATGTGCGTCTTATTGAAACTACATAGATCATAAAATCTAATTACAGGTCCAACTCTTCTTTGATTTTTATTTTCTATAGAGTTTAACCTGTTTCCCAAATAATCATTGTGGAGGTCAGGTTGGGGGATCCCGTTGAAACTGCCCTGGCTTTAGACCCCCCCTTTACGTTTTGCTGCCATCAGTAATCATGCCTGTGTGGTATTATGGTATTTGCGCAGAAAAGAACTCTGTGAGCATCCAATTAGCAACTCAAAAAACCAACACAACCTGTCACAGTGGATTATTCCAAAACCGCCCCTCTCTTCTTCACCCCCCACCCCCCCCATTCCAAATCACATGCTGGTTTGCTCCACCATCCTATTTACATTTTTATTGGCCAATTATCTCCCTCTCTCCCCAGTCTGTTTGGGAGCAGGGCGCTCAGTAATAGGAGGAATCTCAGCCATTCTCTAATTGAAAGACTTTCTGGGGATTATGGAGAGGTCAGAAATACAGTTGTTTTCAGAAATCATAAACATAAGCCTTTTCTCTCACTCTGTTGAGGAATAATATTTTTTCTCCGGCAGCTGTTTATCATTGCGGGAGTTTGCTTTTTTCCCCGTCAGAGCAGAAGGGCTTATCTCTTCTCCATGAATACTTTAAGTTGGGAGTCTGGGGCTCTTATTACCAACTGGGAAATGGAAAGGGATAGAGGGATGATAGGACTTTCAGATGGGTTGAATTAGTCTTGCATGCGCTGTTTGCTTTCCTCTTCAATCATTCATGCCTCTGATGTGTCATGATGTTGTAATAAAAAGGTTTGACAACCCTAAGACACGGAAGCCACATAAAAACACAAACTGACATATTTGAGACTGCATGCTTCGAAGTACGATTCTAAAACATGGAACACAGTTTCTTTAAAGTAATAGGCTGATAGTTTGGGGATTTTAATTGGTTAGTTATATTTAACACTTCTCATCAGAAGGAAGAGGCTGAAGAGGGTTTGCAGCTTGCTGGGTCCCCTGGTTGTTGGAACAAATGTGAACATGCTAACCAGATGTTATTTAGGGGCACCTAGGGGACAAACTTTTTAAGTGTTTAAGACCACTTTGTGTCTGCTGAATTAAAAGTAAAGTTCAGGCTCTCAAGAAAACCCTAACATACTATACTCAGGTGAGCCATGGATTTGGAAACAAAGAACTACCATCTGCTTTTTGTGTTTTTGTATGTGTTTGTGTCTGCACGTTTGGTTCCTGGTGTAAATCTAGGGAGCATGCTTAAAGTGAAGTTTTGTTTTTTTAATAAAGCAAAGGTCCCTTCAATTCTCTTTAAAAACTTCTCCAAGCAGCAGTTTTATTTCATGTCTGCTTCATTAGACAGATCGAGACAGGAAAGATGGGAGACAGGGAGTGGGACAACGTATGAAAAAGGTCATGGACCAGATTCAAATCCATAATACCAAAGGGCGGCCAGGTATATCATAGAGCCAGCCGGAATGAGGCCAGGCCGCCAGATGCCACCCACTCTTTTCGTAATCTGCCGCTTGTGGGCAGATAAGTCATCTTTTGTGATTAGGTTGTCAGGTGACCTTCATTAATGAAGTTGTATGAATGGAAGTTATATTAAAGCATCTAGCTCAATGACTGACTTAGTGTTGCTGTAGTTTTATACATTTTGAAAGAATAGGAGAGATGCTACCACATCTGGACAATGATGGAACTTAGGATACCTTTAAAGTAAAACATAAAGTACATACATTTATTTTTTTACAAATGTTGTACCTAAATTATCATAAGCAGACAGTGTTAGATTAATGTTGTAAAGGCTTCTATCTTCGATCTACGTTTTGTTTTGATTCCCAGTGCAGTCACTTTTCAGTTACAAAAATGTCATACCATCAGAAAATCACTTCACATTTGGCACAGAATTTTTCAGTAGCTGTGCTTATGTGGAAGGGTAGCAGAGCTAAGTACAGCAGCAAGTGTACACACACATTGTCTGACAACAACCAGTTTGTGAATACTCCAATGAGTTCTCAAATACACACACATGCACCTCTCCTGTTCGAATACATGCACAGGTTTGTCCCACCCCGCTCTCTTTCCTGCATATGCCATCACAAATACCGTCTTAAGAGTTTCACTCACAGTTATGTTCTGCCATATTCAATGCATTTATGGAGAATAACAGTGGACGTTTCTCTCTCTCTCTCTCTCTCTCTCTCTCTCTCTCTCTCTCTCTCTCTCTCTCTCTCTGTGTAAATTGAACACACTAAATATCAGCTTTGAGAGGCTGTCGAGTAGAAATGTATTTGATTCTTTTCATAAACATGATCCATATTTTTTCCAAAAAGATTGTCAAAAAATCTCAATACTTCATTACTGTTTTTATATAATGTGTGTCAAAGTAGGGGTGGGCGATATGGAAAAAATATATCACGATTTTTTTATGGCAAAATCACGATCACGATTTTATCACGATTTTTTCCATACTGATCTTAAGACTAATTTGCAAGTTACTGACCAGTTCAACCAAACTTATTTCCCTGTATAATATTTTTAAATGCACAGAAACTGTACTAATAAATTTAGTCTATTTGAAACATGTCTTTGAAGGGGGTCTGGAGGCCCCCCATAACATATTAGAACCAGAAATGTCTTTCCCTCGATTTGATCAATATTTATGCTCAATTTCAAGGTTTTCTGCACCACTTTGAAATTATGATATAGTCATGTCCTCTTTGTGTGTTCATCAGGCACATTTTCACGCAGTGATGCATTAATATGAAAACATGTGGACGTCTCGTTAAATGAGTTTGTTGTGTCGCTATCCGAGATGTAAACCTTAACTGTGCAAACTATGCAGATAAGTTAACTGTTTCTCACGCTGTGTCGGTTTGGGAAAATATCAAAACAGTTGCATATAACCGGGATGGAGTTGTTTTTACGGACTAACTCTTAAGTTTCGTTTTCATGTTCAGCGTTGATCCCGCTCCGCTGCGGAGCAAAAGAGGAGGGGGAGACGCGTCTGTGTGGGAACATAAACTGCAGCATGATAGAATAAACACATTAGCCCGGTTCTACGATCTGTCTGCTTTGGCAGATCGTCAACACGTTCAAATCCTTCACGATCTAAGATCGTTATATCGCACACCACTATGTCAAAGGATGCAATCTTTGTTAGTTTAATGATCACGAGTATTGAAAGGTACAAAAACTTTAAAACACTATCTGTTAGCCTTATTCAGTCAGAATCAGAATCAGAATCAGAAATACTTTATTAATCCCCGGGGGGAAATTCGGGTGCCAGCGCAGCTCTTCAATACACAGTAGGAAATAGAGATAATAATAGCAATAAAAATAAGTAAGAGGTAAGTACTCAGTAAACACTATAATAACATATGTACAAGGTAGAGATAAACAGTATTTACATGATGAATTTACAGGTGTTGAACAGGTAGTGCACGGTGTATGTATTAGTGTGTAGATAATTGCACATATAGACATATTGCTTGTATATACAATTATAAATATATTGCACAGTTGACCGGTTATTATTATGTAGGAGAAGAATTCATTCTCTCGTGTTTTGGTACGGAAATGCTACCATTGCTTTTGTGCAATTTAGACAGTGTGCATAAGTTTGCTTGCAATTTTTGCTAATTGAAAATAGGACACTGTCAAATATTGGACATTTTGGTGCTATGCTATCAAAAGAGGTACTGATATCACTTGATTTTAAGTATCATTTTGAAGTTTAAAATTCTGCTATCATGACAATCCGTGCGTGCGTGCGTGCGTGCGTGCGTGCGTGCGTGCGTGCGTGCGGGGGGGGGGTGATGCATATACAGAATGCAAAAATCAGCTTTTGCTGGCCTGTTGTTTGTGTGTCTGTGTTTGTGTTTGAGTGTGAGGGAAACAAGGAGGGGGGAGTCAGGAGGTAGGAGTAAGAACGGCGAGCCAGACAGAATAGAAGAAAACATGTAAGTCAGTGATAGAGAGTGTGTGTGTTTAAGGTGGTAGTGATTGCTGGCTGAGGAGATAAGTGGACGGACTTTGCAGCCCAACAAACAGCAGCCATGAGGAGCCGAGAGCAGAGGCTCTTGGGTAAAGACGCGTGCTGCACTTAAGAGCCAATTACCCACCATGTACACATCTCCCCCTCCTCCTCCCTCGTCCTCCGCTATCTCTCCTTCTCTTCTATTCAACATGGCACTCATCTTAGTTTAATGGCCCACAGGGACTCAAACACACACATTCCTTTCACACAAACACATACACACACATAAATATAAAGGCATGTTTGCATGTGTGCAGTCTTACTGCGCACACAGATATTGCCTAATGATGTGTGATTCCAATCCTTTAATCTCTGCTTTAACTCTCTCTGTTCTTTTACTATCTACTTCACTCTCTACTTCACACACACACACACACACACACACACACACACACACATATACACAATGCAGCACACTCGCACACAGACTACACACTCATCTTATTTTAATGCGTCTGAAGGGGAGGCACTCAGCAGCACAGCAGGGGGGCTTCCTGGCAAGTCACGGAAGCACTGAAAACATACACTCCTGCTCACGCTACCACCATACACACATAGAAACACACAGACAAACACATACACACACAGTCTCAAAAACACTAACCTAACTGCAGTATATGCATATATGCAAGCACATAACATAACACAGAAATAGCCCAAAATCACAATGCAGTAAGGCACACATGCTGACTGTAGTGTTATGCAGGGGACATGCTCCATCACAGAAATGCAGTAGAAAGTAGAAGTCATACAAATTCCGTGACTGGGAGGCTGAAAGCACTTTTACCAGTCCACCAGTGCCAGACAGGAAACTCTGCCAGAGGCTGTCCTGATCTGACAAGGTCTTTTTGGTCTTTTCATCAAACCCACTGAAACATGAACACTAGCTTCCCGTCTGCACGGAAATGTTTACAATTAAGTACAAAAAAGGTTCCCTAAGTAGAATTGTGGCGACATTAAAACAATTATCAAAGCAAATCACAAGGGCATCAATTATATTACCAGACTTGAATTCTTGTAGTTGAAATGCATGTCACTTTTTCACTCAGTCTTCCTGGTGTGACTTCATTAACAGCCAACCTCTGATAAATCTGCCTGGTGGAGTGTGTATTCCCTGCTGGCATTTAGTTTTTTTTTTTTCATTTGATTGATAATTGCAAATCCTGGAGATTGCAGGGGGAATAAGAGCTAGGTCAGTGTGAGAAGTTTCATTTGCACTCTACAGAAAAGAAAGAAAAGTGATTTTGCATGTGCCAAATTGACTACAAGTAGGCCTGGGCGATAAAACGATAACGATAATTATCGCGATATAATTTTTCTTAAAATAAATATAAAAAATGTTCGATAAAAGTTTGATAGAATTTAACCTGTAATTACACCGCCAAACCACTGGGAAACGGGGGGCGCTAATGCGCATTGGACGCTAGTTGCCCCCCGGCATTAAAGAGAAGAAGAAAAAGACGTCGAACAGCCAATCATGTTGCAGGGATATGGATAGGCGGGCTTACAGACATTTGGAACGGTATGAAAACAGCTGAAATGAGCGATAGCGACACTGAAAAAAGCGCTGAGTGTACCAGCACAAATCAGGAGAAAACACCGTCGACAAGAAAGGGCGCTCAGCTGCAGGAGTTTAGAGACATTTTGGCTACTTAGAGTCCAACAAAACGAGTAACATGCTCTGTTAACTGTGCCCAAGTGCAGCTAAAGGGCTACACCACAGACCATTCACTGTTTGAAACAATATGACCCGTTAAAAACTAGCTGAAGGAAAGAAATGACCATACGTGTAAATAATATAGACAGTGTATGGTGTGGACCCTCAGTAAGCAGCGGGCCAGTAGGCTAAGTGTTACTGGCCAGCAGCTAACTGTCATATCAGCGTTTCCAGCTCCGTGCACTGAGCTTATGATGGTGAAATGTTCCTGTTTAATTATAGTTTGTCATGTTCTGACAATAAAGACAAATTAAATCATAATTAAACATCTGTTTTTTTCAACTTTCACTCAGAAGCAAAAATCTTCCTTTAAATTTGAAAGAAATAATGATTTAACATTTATCGTGATAATTATCGATGTCGACTGATATGAAATTTTATATCGTGATAAAATGTTTAGTCGTGTAGCCCATCCCTAACTACAAGGACAGCTAATGTTAGTTGCATCAAATGGTAGAGAGAAGGATGAACCACATCAAAAAGTGTTGAGATTCACTATTAAAAACTAAGTAAGCTGTATGATTATAAAGAAAATGATTAAATCTAGTAACGTTTCATTTCAACATTTCAATACCTAAAGTCAAACTTTGATGATTTCCTGTTAATTGTTTTAACTTACTGTCATTGCCAGTTCCAAGAAACGCACTAAATCAGCCATCAAAGAAAGAAGTGGCTTGGTACACAGGCCTTCAATACATTTTCATTGGACTGTTAAAGGCATGTTTGTTCAGGTTCCTATGAGTTCATTGCTAGTTAAATAGTGAGATTGTAGATACGCTTAGGATATCCGCAGGGTGTTAGAAGAAAATGTCAGCAGTAAATACCAAACGTGCCTGTCCCCTCAAGTCCCTCATTGTGGTACAAATTTGTCAAAATAATGTCAGGATGTAAATCATTAACAAACATAAGGATCTTATTTTCCTGGAAAACTGACACTCTTCATATGTAAATAAAGAGACGTATGCCTTTATGAAAATTAATAAAACTTGAATTTTCATGTTTTACAACATTTCACAGTTTTACAGCAGAGTAACGAATCAATCCGTCCTGAAGTCCAATAATACATTCAGGAAAAATGGAAGAAATTCACTCCAGGCGTCCTAAGATACCATCACGAGAATCGGACATACAGTACGGACAATCAGTAAACATAATGACTTGGCCACCAATGGCTCAAAGGCACAACAGCAACAATGGATTCCTTGTTAATACAAATAGCCAATACCAAAATCAGCAAATAGAGGAGTGAAACCTGAGCAAAAACAGCACAGGGATCAAAGGATTGTTGAAGAATTATGAACTTAGTTATTATATGTGTTGGCTAACTTTGGTTTAGTTTTGTCTACACTGGCCATTACCTCTATTGAACATGGTAACCCTTAACACATTAAGTAAACTGCTTTGAACTGGGAACATCCCGACTTTGTTAAAAAGAAGACAGATGCAGTTTAACTGCAGGTATTCATAAGAACAAACTTTAAATCAAAACTTCAGATTAGTTAAACTAATCTGGCAGAGAAGAAAAAAACAATCACACTTTACAGAAAAACTTACTCACTAACCTCTTACTCATATACGTGAATCAGGTTTGTCTTCCTGTTAATTTTTGAGTTATTACTCTTATTATGATTGGTATACATGATAACAATAGCGATGAGACCCAAGCTGTTTTATTATAAAATTCATATTAAACTCATTGTTTAACTCAGTGTTGTAATAAATATCCCCCTTTGTCTCCTGTAGTCATCTCAAATGTGCTAACTCTGTGTGACACAGAAGTTTCAGAACTTTCCATTAACAGCACTTTTGTATTTGGAGTAGAAATTGCTTGCAGTGTTTGACACTAAGCCTCAGTGCAATTGTTTTGATCTCTCTCACAGTGGTCAGGGGGGGGGGGGACCCTGACAGCACCGTTCCAAATTGCGTTTTGGGGACAAAGCCTGTTTTTGTTCAGTCCTGTATGCGGACAGAGTCACAGCGAGGCCAGTGGGCCGAAAGTCTCATGGTCCATAATCCTGATTTTACACTCTGAACAAACTGGCTTCATACTGTCAAAGATGTATAGCCGATACTGAAATATCAAGCTTCTCAGCTGTGTGCTTTGGAAAGGGCGGACACGCACACACTGATTGACGAATCCCTGCTTTTAATAGATACCAACCATCCATGTCAAGCAGACAGTAAAGAAGCGTATGGCCCCTGTTATGCTATGTATTATGCAAAATCTTGCAGTTTCCTGAAAAAAAAGTTTGAGAAAGAAAGTGTGAAAATTTTCAGAGCAGAACTGAATGGAGCAGAGCGGGACACCGAGTTGTGCCTCTGGTTGCTCAGTGTGGCTTTGAGCTATAGTAACAGATGTTTTACCGAGAACACCCAGGATGCCTGATGGGATGCTTTAAAGGTCACTGTTGTTCTGTAATACGAGGCAGTTCCCCAGAGCTCCTCCATACTGTACCTGTCAGCAAATACCAGACCTTGGCTGTTTAGCTGCAACTACTTTTCACTGAACAGAAGCAGGTATTATTTGTACATTTAGAGAATCTAAAAAAAAAAAAAAAGGACATTTAAATATCTGTAGATATGAAGCATTTAGGCTAAGCTCCTTCAGTATAACAGGACAGATCAGATGCTCTATATATTCTAAATGTTGTTTCTCATAGTTAGTCATAATATATTAAACTACATTTCATTAAAACACAGATGCCCTGCTTCTACTTCAAGTTGTTTTTGAAGCAGAGCGGGAGAGGAGCAGCATGACTTCCTGCAGAGTATCAGTGTTTTTGAATTCAGAGGATCTGTGATTCCTCTCACTCCAAAATATTGGTCCTTCCCTCATTCGTCCTGCGGTTGGTTGCATATTAATTTTCATCTGTTTGGCTGGTCATATTTAAATGCTGCAGGGTTTTTGCATTTTGTGTGTTTTGTCTCAAAACATCTCATGGGCACTTCTTGTGTATCTGTGTGACAGTTAAGATGTTTTTGTTTGGATTGTAACTTCCTTTTAAGATATATTTGTGTGTTCGCTCAGACACATTGATTGAAAAGATTCTACCAATATATTTGTCGGTATATTGCTTTCTTCTGCATGCTTTGCTCCTGACTTATAACATGGAAATCCTCACAATAGCGAAACCTAACTGAAGTTTAAGCAGTTTTCTAAACCTACTTCATCATAGGGAATCATTCATATTTGGGTATTTCCATCATCCATTCATTTATTCTGGCTCTAAATGTCTTTTTACATCGTATAACCCATCTGACAGGGAGCTTTTACCACAGTGCTGTGAAGAAAACAGAAGGGAGGGTTTGTGACTGAAGAGCGAGTGGAGAGCATAAACCAGAAAATGTGGAACAGCTGAAAGTGAAAGCTGAACAAAAAGATTTGCAGAAACTGCTGCTCTGCTCTCAAATCAAATGATGATGTTAGTGTCTGTGACACCGTGGTAGTTTGCACAAACATCATCATTTCACATAAAACACGTATTTAACATACTGTAATTTTCACACAATCCAGTTAAGTAAGAAGAAAAGTAAGAAACTAGCTGGTGAACAAATCATCAAGTTATCAGTCAGTCATTATTTGACTGATTGTTCAGGGTCAGTGTATCTTTTGGTCATTTGATTGTCCTTCCAGAAACGGGTATTAAAGACAAAAAACGAGTGGTTATTTGATTTTCGTTTGAAAATACAAAAATTAAAATTGAAATACAAGGCGTTTTTCTTTTTCATGGTCAAAAAGGGATGAGCGAAATTTAAAAAATAATTCGATTTTCATTTTCTATTTCATATAACAAAAAATAAAATCATTAGAAAACGGAAATGAAGAAAAGGCCTGTTTTTTCATATTCTGAGACCGGATCTTGTCATTCCTCCTTTTTGGGCGCTCCAAGCACCCGTACCGTAAATCCTTGTATAGACGCCCATCATATTTCAAGCGGTGGCTGGCTTGACCGGGGTTTTGCAAAAGACAGGTCACTTGGCTCATTGCCTTGTAAATGACAAGATCCGATCTCAGAATATGAAAAAACAGGCCTTTTTTTTCCTTTCTGTTTTCTAGTGATTTAATTTTTTGTCATATGAAATAGAAAATTAAAATCAAATATTTTTTTTTTAATTTTGCTCATCCCTTTTTGACCATGAAAAAGAAAAACGCCTCGTATTTCAATGTACATTTTTGTATTTTAAAACGAAAATCAAATAAACACTTGTTTTTTGTTTTTTAATACCCGTTTCTGGAAGGAAAATCAAATGACCAAAAGATACACTGACCGTTCAGGGGCTAAATCACAACAAAAGTCATCTTGTGACACTAAATGTATAAAGAAGGTGTTGAGGGTCTGTAATGTTATTTACAGAGGCACAACATTTATCCACCTTGATTAAGCACTGTACAATTATCATATTCAAGAGCTGAACTGACTCATTTGTCAACAGTCATCTGCCGCCGCCAGCAAAGCTGCCAAAGTGGGGAGGGAGAGACAATAATGAGCTTCTCTTGGATTGGGCATTTAGTAGTTTAAGAGCAGGAGTTTCCTAGGAGTTGATGAAGGCCAAAGTACAGCAATAAAGGAGCTTATAACCTAAATATTACTGACATTTGTCCTTACATTGGACCAGTGCCTAGAGGTGGGGAAAAAAAATCGATTTATGTAAAAATCGAGATTCTTATCTTGTGAGATTTTAAAGAGATTCATGACTTCCAAAAAAATCGATCCTTTTTGGGCTAATCAGTCACTCTCTGCTAAGTGCTAATGCTAGAAATTCAGCCAGTCTGACAGATGACGGGATTAGATCCTGAAGTATGTACTAAATAAAAAATAGACTTTGATTCATGAATCATGAATTTTTTTCAGTTAGATGAACTTTTACAAATGGTTTGTGTTCAGTTTCAGCTGTAAAGTGCTGTTTGTCAATGAATAACATTGTCTGTTACACTGTATCCAGCATGTAACTTATCAGCTGTAAACTTACTAATGAACAAAGCTATGAACCCCCCACCAATAAACAAACAAACAAATAAATAATTAAATTGCATGGAAAAGGTAGAAAGGCTTCTTCCACACCTAAAGAACTCAGTGCTGTTGGGCATTCACACGTGTTGTATTGCAAAGTTGCTTTTTTTTGTTGTAATTTGCACAACATCTGTTAAAAATCTGCTTCTACTTGTGTCTATGATTTTTATATTTGCATTAGGTGTGTGTGATAAGACGATCTTAGATCATAAAGGATTCGAATGTGTCGACGATCTGCCAAAGCAGAGAGCTCGTAATATCGGGCTACAGTACAATTTCTTTCTTCAGAGTTTTATTTCTCACCCAAATCACTCCTGCCTTCCCTACAGACACACAGAAACCAATCACAGCGAACTGTAGGTAAAGTCTTTGACTTTTCATCCCCCTCCCATTTTTCTTCACAACAGAGTGGGATTCATGGCTCAAAATAAAGATGAAACTTAAGAGGTAGTCCCTAAAAGAACTCTATCTTTGTTATGGAACTGCTTTGGATTTTTCCAAACTGACAGGGTGCAAAAAACTGTTATTTGCAAAGTCCTCACAGATAAAGTTTGCACTTAAGATGGCAACACAACCAACCTTTTTGACAACTTCAATAGACAGAATCCTAAACAATATGCTGAGAGTCAAACAGCCGCAGCCCCGCCGCAGATCTAATGCCTGTGTTTTAATTGTAGCTGCCAATGTTATTCTGCTTTCTCTCAGTTTTGCCAAGTAATAAACAAACCTTTCCACACAGGCTCTCCTGTCATGATAATGGAATCGCAAGTAAAACGTTTTTTAACTGGAGTTATGTTTGGGCTACTTTATGATACGGAAGGAAGCGGTGATGTCAGCGAGGTCTGAACCTCGGTTGTTATTATAAAAAAAATGGTTATAGTAGTATAATTATTCATTTCAATGCATTTATTCACATGCATACTGCTTGAAGTGATCTCAGTCAACATCTCGCGCTCCCCTCGTTCAGTGTGTAGCAGGCAGGTGTGAGTGTAATACTAAAGTCAATAGTATGGTCTATATGTTTTTGAATGAATGAATAACAGTTTTAAAATGTGCCTGATGAACACAAAAATAGATTTAAAAGACACAAAAGAGAAATACGTTTGTGCAGGAAATGCACACATTGGGTGCATAAAAAAAGATCATGATGCAGGAAAGAAATGTTTGGAGCTACTGTGAAAGTGTTTTTGGGGAGACCTTCAGTGACAACTATTTCACTAGTTCATGCATTGACCAACAGGTCGTTGCTAAGACAAAGATTTAAAAAGAAATAAACTTCACTTTTGAGCACAGTATTTGTGCTTTTTTTGTTGTTGTTGTTGTTGTTGTTGTTGTTGTTGTTCTGGTCAGTAACTTGCAAATTAGTCTTAAAAACCAATATGAAAAAGAATTGTGATAAATCGTGATAGTGATCCGGCCATTTGAAAATGTGAAATGGTATTTATCCATATTGCCCACTGCTAATTTGCATTAAATATGTTTGTAATCAAGCTGCTCTAAAATTCACGTTACTTTTGGACTGAGCACACCTGTATTGATTATAAAGCAATTAGAGAAGCACCGATCCACTTTTTTTTAATTCTGATCCGATTCGGATACCGATGCTGATATTTTTTTTTATCATAATAAATAGTTTTATTGTTGTCGTTGGAATTATATTTAAGGCTACACAAAGCTGTTGTAAACTGGAAATTGCATCACATACAGTTCAAATTAAATATTTTCAACTAATCACATAAAAGGAGCTGTTCCATCTCGTCTGAACGTCTTGGTGTTCAGTCTGTATGTCTTCAAAGCGAGACTGTTTGAGCTGAAGTGGTTAAAGTGCCCAACGATCTTTGTTGATCGGTGACATGGATCTGCGCCATCAGTCCGATATCGATACATACATTTCGTCAATATCGGACCCGATACCGATATTAGATCGGATCGGTCCCATATCTAAAAGCAATAAGGCCATATGTTGAAGTTTGGCTCTCAACTTGCTATTGAGTCCTGTCCTTATGTGCCTAAAATAGAGTCAAAAGACTTTAAAGGAAATGTTCAGCATATTTTGAAAAACCTTACTTATTAAATAATGTTCAGGTCTTCATATTCTCTGTAGAGTGCAGGTCTATATGACCTCACAGCTTAGATCTATGTACAGAAATATGTGGCGTGCTTTATTGCAAATCATATGTAAAAGTCAAACGTACCACAGCTTCATCTTTGAAGGTAATTACTTTCTCAGCTGCAGGGTAAGTTTCTGATGAAATTCAGCTCACTCTAATGTTGGAGTCAAAGTCATTTACTGTTCTTTAAATGAATCTCTCCATTAGTTACTCAAAAGCTCTGGTATAATATCAGGTGATAATAACCATCACAGTACAAAAGAGAGCAGTTCTGAGCTAGCCACTAATTCAGCTCTTAAAGCATGGGATGGAAACAGATAGCTCTTTGTCACTCGGGTTACACGTCTTCATGTTCATAGATACACTGGAAAGACAAAAATCACCTAAACACATTTATTTTAGAAGGGAGAACTGCAGTGTAAAAAAACGTAGAAAATACCCCGAAGACACTGGCACCCCCCAACACACACAAACACACATACATACTGTATCCCAAGGCTCTTATATCAGACAGAAAAAGAAATAATTCAGCTTTGCACTCAGGATCACCTCTGATAGTCCCCTGCCATGAAATTTCAGATTTGGCAAAGAAGCAGGCAAATAAAGAAGACAAAAGCAAACCGCACAAACACACGCAGACACTCATACACCCTCCCATATTCATGGGCTGCCAAATGTGGATTTAGCCAAGGATGTGTGTGTGTGTCTCTCTCTCCACACCTCCCTCTCTCTATCAGTATAAAGACAGCCTGGTGCTGCTGATTGGTTCCTGATGGGCACAATGCCATGAAGGGGCAGATGTTAAACTCTGGTCCTCTCTTCTCTTACATAACTCTTGTTTTATCGGGCCAATTCCCTGTGGTGTAATGAGGCCAATACAATCAGTGCCTCGTTAGCATACTTATGTAAGCTGAACTAATGAACTAGGCTCAATCCCTGAGCCAGGACAGAAACCCTGATATATTTAATGTGTGTATATTTGTATTTCTATAAGTACTTCATCAATAAAGACGGAATTAGTAAAGGGGGTGTCAAGTATTTGTGTATTTTGTCAGCCTCTGTAGTCAGGAGTCAGCTACACTTTGTGATCAAGAGCCATGGAAATGGTTTATGGCGCAGTCATCGCATTCTCCCTTTAATCCGCTGAACACATGCATTAGTGAGCGAAGACAGCCAGGCAGCATAGCATAAGCCACCCTGAATGCTTTCCAGGGTGACAGTATGAGAGGGGAGGCAAAAAAAAATTGGAAGAGGTTGAGGGATGGGTCAAGGAGCGGATGAAGGGGGGAGGACCGAGAGTGAGGAGGAGGCTGGCAAAGAAGACAGGGTTAATCTGGGTAAGGCCGGGACAGAGACACAGTATGTCAGGGAGAGAAGAGGAGAGGAGGACCAGAGCAAGAGGAGGGCGAAAGGCGAAGAAACTTGGGGGGAGACGAGTCAATAGGGGGGAACAGGGAGTCGGGCCTCCTCCGTTGGGGTTTGACTTCACCCTGCTGTTACTTTTGCAGCTTTTTTCAAAGCCTTATGTCTAGAATCTCACTACATTTCTTGCATGACATCTTGCCTGGCGTTGTCTATGCATCGCTGCCCTGCCCTCCTTCCTCTGTCTGCGTCTACTGTCTTTGCAGAGTTGGGGTGGGAACTCTAGGTGAAGGTGTGTATGTGCGTTTGATGTGTGTGAAGTTTGTGAAGTGTGTCTGTGTTATATCGGAGCTGGAGTTCTAGATAAGCCTCTCCTAAACAGTGTGAGATCGACAGAACTGAAGGCCGCCAGCTAAGATTAGGAACACCCACCCTCTGAGCAAACCCTGTGGAAAGCATCACATACACACTAACTCTCACACATGTGCACATTCATGTACATGTACTGTACATGTGAGTCGATAAGATAGAAATGATTTATTCCCGTACTGAGGTACAATTTTGAGTTACCTCACGTGAATTAGATTGTCGATTCTATTAAACACGGGATAACCTCCACTTTTTAACATCCCATCCCATCTAGAATTTAAGATTTCTGTTTTACAAAAAAACTCAGACCATCAATATATGATATTGTATAGTTATGGATTTAACTACTCTGTTTACAAAATGAACAACTGTCTCTATGTGGGCCGACTGTACAATGTACCTTCCACATACATACATCGTTGATGATTATTCAAAATTGCATACATGGACTTTAAAGGTCAAAAAGAGAATTTTTAGCCAAATCAGTGGTTTTGTTTTACTGATAATTATTTTATGTTTTAATTTGAGTGAAGGTATAAAATAATGTCAGGGCAAAATCAACATTTTTTTAATTCCCTAATCAGTTAATAACGTAAAGCTAATTATTGCTGATGTGTAAGTGAGTGCCTTACTGCTTGATGATTGCTACACCTCTTCTGTTAGTTCATCTGTCTGTTCCAACAAGTATTCAAACTATAATAGTACATTTCAAAATAATGGCCTTAGATTTCAAACAGAGCTGGATTCTTACAGGTTCCTCGTTTCTATCTGAAAAACAAATGCTAATCATCAGCAAAAGGATCAGATGTTGAGCCATGTTAGATATCTGAATAACCATCTGCATTGCTCTTGAATTGTCC
This sequence comes from Tautogolabrus adspersus, assembly GCA_020745685.1. Taxonomy (NCBI): domain Eukaryota; kingdom Metazoa; phylum Chordata; class Actinopteri; order Labriformes; family Labridae; genus Tautogolabrus; species Tautogolabrus adspersus. Next base: position 6,789,747 of record CM036538.1, on the reverse strand, counting down.
GCCTATAATTAGCCATAAAAGCGTATAACTTGATTATTATAGTTATCCTAAAACCTGCTTTGGTTTCTTTCAGCAGAGAAGCATCACTGACTATACAACACAGAGGTGAGGTATAGACATTATTTCCTTTTCAAGAATACGTTACACTAACAAGTAAAACTAAATATCTTGGGTAACCAGAGACACTAGAATGAACTCTTTAAAGAGCAGGATAGAGGTGCTAGCGACGCCATACTTCAATCTGATAAAGTGATTATGGGACTGGCCCCCAGACAGACGTGTGTGTGCTGAATGGAGCTTTTTTGATATAAACTGTAAATGAATGCAGTCAGGTAATGAAATGCTGCTTGGCTTGTTACTACAGTTACCATGCATGCATGCCGCTCCAGCTGGTTGAGGAATCCAAAGCTTGACAGGCGTGCTGTGCCTATAGATACGGCAGCTAAGCTATAATTGGACAGTCACTGTTCGGGGGGGTATAAGCGCATGAACTATGCATGCATTACTGTATGGTGGAGCTTCTGGTGACAAACTATAGTCTGCTGTATTTTTTCTTTTTTTGGGGTTTAGGTTGCCAACAACTTAAGAGTTTAGAAGTGGTTTTGTTTTGGTAATGTGATTGTCACTTCATGTATCTTATTGGCAGTGTATCAACATTCCTCAGTTCATAATGAGGATAAATCTCATAAAAGAGTATTTTTAACAGAATGGTATTCCCAATCCGACAATTCTGACTTCTTCTGCCACAACTGAAAATTCGGCGTACGCATTTATGCCTGCATGCTCGAGACATTATATGTTCACATAGCTGTGTTAACTTTCAGTTTAAGCTAACAGAAACACACAGAGACTATTTTGGGTGGCTTCAAATTTGATGTCTTTACTATTTCAGTTCCTCCCCTCCCTGCCCTTCCTGTTCTTCTGAGTGCAGTGTTTCTTTTTGGGAAAGTAAATAGGCCTACGATTATAGTCATCCCAGGGCTGGCTTTATCTCGTTTATAAAAGGAGAGGGGAGAGAGGGGGGAGAAACAGTGAAAAGGGAGGAGGAGGAGGAGAGACGGTTAATAATTGCAACTGGTTTGTTTTAATTGTGGCTGGAGTCCCTGGTGTTTGCAGGGGCCATAGAAGGGACTGAGACACTGTTGTTTTGATCAGCATGCTCTTTTCTGCTCAGCACAATAACACACATAAACATTAGGCAACAATGACTAACACACACCAACAGCGTTTTTGACAGCAGCCAAGCTGTCAACAGAACAACAGCGCCCATTTTGTGCAGTCGCACCACTGCCCCCCTGCATGACCCATTCCCATTGAGTGTGTGTGTTTGTGTACAGGATGTTTAGGAGCGTGTGTGAGTGTTCTTTGATTCTTCAGGACATGCTGTCCAAAGGGGCCTCTGCCAAACGAAAGTCAGTGGCCAGAAGTGACGCTGGCCAAACGCTGCCTGAGCATTCGGTAATAATCTAACAAAAAGTCCGCTTTAATTTAGCGTATTTGCATAAAGATGCAGATGCTGGACCTTACTGAATTTTAAATATGAGTCTGTCTTTTCAACCAATTGTCCCGATGTGAGTCTGTAAAGTTCACCAAGGTTTCTTTTGTTCAAAGGGAGCAAACTGCAATCAACAAGGTGAGGAAAATGCCCAGCATGTCAAGGAAAAACGTTCCTCTCGTCTGTCCTTTTTTTTTCTCACTCGAATTTTGTTTGATGTACTCGAGAGAGACAATGGAGAGATGAGGCTTGTGTGTAAGTGGGAGGGAAAAAGTAAAAAAGAGAGAGAATGTGTTTGTGTGTGTGCATGTGGGAGAGATTCATTATTCGGATAATGAGTCCATCAGGGACAATATGAGACAGTTCACTTCCCCCCGTGGTAGTCCTCAGCATTGAGGGAGAGGACACTTTTCCATGTCGGAGCCAGAGGACGTCGAGCAGTGCCGCAGCCTTGTTACCATGCCTGCCAACCGACAGCGTGCCGTGTTCTCTTGAAGAGCACCATCAAGTGTGTCTCTTCAGGATTTCGTCTTTAATCTACCGGGCTGTGTTGTTATGTCCTTTAGTTAAAGCATGCCAAGAACATTCAGAGATCTTTGTCAGTATGGTTGAAGCAAAAACATGAAGTGATAGACCCTGCTTTTGAGTGAAAGCTACGCATCTCTGAAAAATGGCCTTTTGGGTTTTTTTTTCCAACTCAAGAACATGTAAACAAGTCATATTTTCTTCCTGTCATTCAGTTCATGGGAATATATCTTCATCTTTTACTGCAGTTTTGGCGTTCATCTCAAACGTACATCCAACGTCCAACTTTTGCTGGAATTATCGGATTTCCGACATGATGCTGACTTAAAAAGAGTCAAAGTAAAAAGTCTGCCTGACATGCAGTGACTGAGGTTGATGACTGAGAAAACCGAATACCGTCTTTTAGTCAGTTTTAGTCTCCCTAATTTCTCTGTTCTAAATAATAACCGAGCAGTATGGCTCTGTGAAGAAAGACCTGGAAAGTTTCATCTGGTCATATAAAGAAAAAGTATTTATATAAATTTATATTAGGGCTGGTTCAAAATATCGATTCATCAATGCATTGCATTTATTATTTTCCCAATGCAATAATTCAAATCAAGCCCAATCTTTTGCCTGGGGAAACTGGGGAGAGAGAAAGGGGAGGTGAAAGACACGTGGGAAAGTAGCCACAGGCAAGACGAGAACTCGGGCCGCCAGCCCTTAAGTACTTAAGCAGATTGGGCGTGCACACCAACCGCTAGCCCGCTGGCGCCCTGAGGATATAGTTAAATATGATACGTAATCATTTTTTTCAAGTTCATAATTTCTGGTATGAATTTAAAATTTGAACCTTGTTTTGAGATTGTGCTGTAATTATTATGCGTGTGCAAAAGTAAACATGTATGTACCACTGCAGTATGTACAGCACTCACATGATTGGCTCTGCTAGGCAATGCTTGTGATAAAGCATGGCTACCATCCATCAGCTGATCTGTCTGGAGAACAGTCTCATTAGACCATTTCTTTAATTATGTAGGCAATACAGGATTATTAAACTACCTTTGTGAGGCAGGTGTTTTCAGTGACCCTGGCTCATTAGACCTCTGTTAAGGTAGAATTTTTGTAGAACAGGGCTGGGACTTATGTTGTTTTTCAACCCGAGTCTGATCTAATAGGAATGATTACAGGGGTTGTCCAATCAAATGCAATAAAATGGAGATGTCAATCCGGCACAGCACTATTCGGGAAAAATAGAAAATAAATGAAAACACATAACGTGGGAGGTCTGTGGGTGTGCACAGGCTTGAAGAATTCACATTAAAATTACATGTTACATTAACTCATTCTTATTATTAATTACTTACTTATTACAGAAAATGCTGCTCTTAGTTCAGATCAAAATAGGTTCTCTTCAATGTACTTTTCCATGAGTTGCAGTTTCCCGTTTCAAACATTGTAGAATGCATCATGATTGGCTGCTTTCCATGTAGGTCCATGCAGTGCTGATGATCAGAAGACGTCACAAAAACGCTCTCTATTGTAGTTTGTAACAAGTGATCGTTTTGTTTCTTCCAACCAATAGTAAAAAGGTATCTCAAACTCAAGTAATTATCAAACTGAATTATCCTTTTTCATTCAAAAAAGTGAAAGTGATACATTAAAATTGTTGTGCACATATTTGGATGTTTGAAAGTATAAACAAAGTGTAAACTTTGATACTGTTGTTTTGAAAACAACTTCCTGTGGTGCGCTGCTGTGTGGTGCATCCTTATCCCTGAAACCTTAAAGTATGGATTTTTCTATGGAGTTGAGCCGTCAGTTTAGCACCCATGGATGATGTGATTTTACCCCGGCTGGGTTTGCTGCTTGCTTCCTGATGGGAGAATCAGAAACGTTAATCAATAAATGCTCTCCCTCTTACTTTCCCTGTCTCTCTTACCTCGCAAACAAGAAAACACAAGAGCATCCCACTCTTCCTGACTTGGAGGAAGCAGAAAAACAACGTAATGGCTAAAAGTCAGATCCCTGTAGTCTTTTAAGCACCTTGGTAAATATTTTATTTAATGCTAGTTCGTCATCACTTAGACCTTTGTCTTTTCTCCAGTCAAGGCATCTTGTCGTCCTCATTTTATTCCTCCACTTCTTGCTTTGAACCATGAAAAAATCTATCATGCTTGTTGAGCAAACCCTGCAGGAGAGAAGAAACGCTGGCAGTAGTTTGCAAGGTCGGAGATAAGTGGAGGTAGTATTTTGTGGAAAAAGACAGAAAGAGACCAACAGTCCTGCACATGAACGCCTGCCTGCATGTGCAAGCTGCTCCATTCAGAGCTGCAGCTACAGTGCACAGGAAGCACGCAGGGACACTTCCCTCATCATTAATCACAGTGACAGGCCTTTTGTTGTCACTTAGCAGCTGTGTGCTTGTGAACATTACGCTACTGTTCCTCAATACACACACACACACACACACACACACACACACACACACACACACACACACACACACACACACACACACACACACACACACACACACACACACACACACACACACACACACACACACACACACACACACACACACACACACACACACACACAGTTCCATGTTCATGTGGGACAAAGTTGAAGCTTCTGTTGGCCTTGATTAAACCCACAAAGATAATTGTTATCTTGGAGACAAAGTTACGTCTGCTTATGAAAAGTGTATGAAAATACAAATAAACTTGCCTTGCCTTGCCTTAGCTGACGGTTTCTTATATTTGAGCTTAAAGGCAGCTTGAAGAAAGGTGAAAATAAGAGACAGTAATGTTAAACGCTCATACTTACTCCTGGTTGAAAAGAGCGTGGTCAGTTTGCCTGAGTTTTTTTTAAGCACAGCCTCTCACATTTCTCAGAGCTCATTTGTAATTACATTCATCTCTGTGTTAAGTGTCTCCTACCGTTTTTATTTTTCCTCTACACGTGTACTTTGATAAAGCAGGTCTGTAAATCCCAGGGCCCTTACTTATCAACAGAGTGTAGAAAATGTTCTTAATTCTGTCTTACGAATGAAATTTAGAATGTCCATTAGTACAAAGAAATCTGTATTTGTCAAACAAACGACGGCGGCCGTACGCACATCGGTAGGTTCTTAATCAGCAGGCTCTTTTGACTTCAGGGCCTCTTGCCTTCAGAAACACTTCCAATGAACCATATGTGGTAACAACACACCTCTTTTAAAACCACGTGAATATATTTAACTGCCCCGAATAAAGGTAAAGAGAGCAAAGGAGCTTTGCGACTGAAATGGAAATAGGATGAGGTTGTAAAAATAAATAAATATAAAAACAAGATTAGTAGATGAGTTACTAACAAAAAACAAACATGCTGCATGGGAGAAGGTGACAAATGCTGTAAATTCTGTTGGTCAGAGGAAAAAGCACTTTAAGAAATTAAGAAGAAGACGTTTGATATTAAGCTTAGTGCAAATAAATGAAATTAATTTAAAAAAACACACCACGGCACAAAATTAAGAAGTATTTTCAGCTGGAGGATGACAGAATACCACACATTGAACACATTTTCAGTATCCTTAGTGGCAAAGCTATGTTTGGGGAAAAAATCAAGCAGAACAAGGTGGACCTCACAGATCAGCGTGCTGTGTTTAAACATGCTCCGCAGCACGGCTTCTAATAATGCAAAAAGAGTCATGTTATAATATTTCAAAAGCCTGTCACTGCTCTCTTTTTTAAGGTTTTGACACCAATTAGGAATGTGTCTGTTTTAAAATTTACAAAATGACTAATTGATCGTTTTAAATAAAACCGGTATATACATGGATTTTTAGATTGATTAATGCGTGCTGTGAAACACGTAATGCTTTTCTATTTACTGATTATTATTGACCAGATTATGAGCGTAAGCATGGTCAGAGCTGTGCTTGTATTTACACACGTTCCTGAGTAAAAGTATAAGTTGATAAACTCCACCTCCGCGTGGGAGTATTCTTATGCACTCATTACGCACAGATCCATGTGAAGGCACTGTTGATCAATGAGGGCCCAGGATTCAGATTGGCTCAAACATTTTTAACTGACTGTGCTTTACATATTTGCATCAATTTTGCCACAATTTATTTTCCATCACTCAGGTGATTATTACACAATTCCCTTATTATACTGTCTGAACCTGCAGTAGAGCTACTTCACTCAATACTACAACATCATTTACTAAATACAGCTTAGTAGTTTAAAAAGTTTTCATTTATAGATTACTCTAGGGCTGGGCAAAAAAACATTTAAATCTAGACTTCTGTTTAACTTACTCCGCCATTCCCCTTGGGCTCCCCTAGTTCACATCCTCCTCCCCCCGTTTACTTTCTGCCGAGTGGCTGGGTGGCCCCAGGTATGAGCCAACCCGCCATGAGTATTTAGCTGAAGTTGTTCTGCCTCATCTTTATTTTGCTGCATGCTGAAACTGCATAGTGCACTTTTAACCCCTAAAGAGAAATTTAGGTCAATGTATTCATCCTCCAGGGGTGGTTCAGTTTGCTTTGGTTACATTTTATTGATAAAAGAAAAGCAAAACGTTTTTTAGTTATTCATATATATTCTAAAATATATATATATATATATATTTTAAGTGATAAAAAAATCTTTAATTGAGTTTTGTGGGAAAAATCTGAGAATCATTTTAGGGCTGTATTTCCCAGCCCTAGATTACTCCTTATAGTTTAAGAAAATATGATCTATATATTTCAGTCTTTCATAATGTCTCTTTCCTCATTACCATTTCAGACAAACTCTGACCTAAACAATTGTATAAAGCTGTAAATAATGAGCATGTAACATGGCCATTACTTATGAGACTGCTTTATCATGGTCACGGATAACTTCACCTTTGAAGTGTTGGAAATGTGCAATTTGTAATTTCTCACCTGATTCTCCAAACTGTTTTCCAAAGCCACTCTCTCTTTGAGGAGTGATTATGGATGCAGACCCATTCTCTGTACCAGTGGTGCTTTGTCTTTTTAAGCTTAATGAAAGTAAAACCTATTTTAAGAACACAATTCTCCATGCAGTCAGTTTATTCAAGTATGGTGGCTTGCTCGCAGATAGCAATATGGTTGAATAAAAAAAACATTATTCACTGTCAAAAACCCTGAAATCCAGCAGTGGCTGATTGATTGAAAGAGTTTTCATTATAATACATTTATTAAACCAAAATACCTTGTGTTTACCTTAAATAAAAACAAAGTAAAAGCTCTGTGAAAATATTTTTAAATGTTTTAAATTGAACACAGTAAAGCTAGTATGCAAATTGTTTAAATTATTTTCATACATTTTCTCTAAATATGTTTCCTTATTTTTTGTTTTCCTGGAAAGATGTCACCAGTGCAACAGACGGAGTCGTTGATGCAGCCCATGATAAACTGAGAACTCCAGTGAGAGGAACGTCATGATGTCAAACAGGATATGGACACGCATGAGTCTGAAGTTACTCAAGAAGAAGACAGAGGGTAGTTACATTTGTATTTAAAGTTTTTGGTTAAAATATCATTATGTTGATGATGTCCCATGCACAAACTCTCAACAGTTTAATGCCAATGAAGGTCATCCAAAATATCAGATGCCATGTCTTATCTGATTTACACTGCACAAACATTTGGAGAACATTCTTTATTACTTGTCCCTCCAGTCTGAATTCTTTTTAAAAATGTTAGAAGTTTGAGTTGGATAATAATGGTATACAAATATACAGTTACCAGACCAGATCATGTTTAGCATATTATGTTATGGAGGTTGGTGGCTTATCTATGGATGCTCCAAGGCGATTATTTTTCTAGTCGGTTTAAAGGAAATTTAAATTCAGACTAACCGATTTGTCAAAGGGTCAGAGAACACAAAGAAAATAATTTTATTTAAAATTGTCTGTAGGTAAATAATGTAACTTGGTTTGACGAGTGTGAAACTTGGTCCTCCTTGCAGGATACCATCCACACGCCTGTGCTGGATGTGGTTACAGTTGCTCCGGTAGATATGCTGCTTTAGCTTGACACAGCAGATAAACATGTTTTTTCAATTTTCTAGAAAAAAAATAATCTGAAAAATCACAATGCTCCTACAAGATGCTATCCTGTCAATGTGCTTGCTTACATCCGGTTGGCCACTATGGTCTGCATTTCACCTGATGTGACTGCTGGTTAATCACAGTATGCTCAGTGCTGCTGCTATTGGCCAGGAGTTACATCAACAGGACTACAGTTTAAGTCAGTAGCCCTGGCTATAAAGCCTCTAGCCACTTGAGTTTGCACAAATTCTATATGAAACATCAGCTTTTGTACTATTAACAATGAACTTCCTCAAGTTAATGACAAACCATCTTATTGCTCTCAAGATGCATCACCTGGACCAACTGCTTTTTTTCTAGCAGCAGAAACATGGTCAACATGAGCAATTGTTTTTACAGACATTATCAATTCAACCACACAAACTGTATGCGGACAGTGAGGCTCATCAGGCACCGTATGTTTGTAGACAGAGATGAACATCAGATGTGACCCCTACACTTTACTTTTGGATCTTAGAAGTGATTCCACCCACACGGGCATACAATTCACTCTTATCTGAGATGTACATGAACAGTCGGATGTTGAATACATTTTGTACAGTCATGCTTGAGATTTTGCGAAATACTAGCAAAGATCACCTGTTCAGTTTTTTTCCACAGAACTGCAATAGATGGATTAAATATGCTGCTGAATGATTCAAAATCAGCACCATCATGTGCCGTTCTAAAGTACACCAGGTTCACTGTGTTATTGAGCAAAATACTTGACATTGAACAGTGAGCTGATAACTTCATGCAGATGGGCAGGGGCCAGTAACAAACATGCTTAGGCACGCTCACAAACACACACCCACACAGATACACACAGAGTCTTTCTCGCTCACATGAATGGATTTACAGTGTCTGGTTTGCTTTGTCCCTCTGCTTTATCTCCTCCCTTGGCAAACCAATGAAAAGCCTGCATTTAGACGAGATAAGCTCATCAAGTGTAGCTGCTGTTTGTGTGCGTGTTTGTGTTTATGTGCTTGTGTTTAAGGGTTTTAGGCAGTGCTCTAAGGCACCCACTGCATTATGCCCCCAAGATGCAACATTTTGGACTCAGCTATTATTCTGTGAGAGAGAGTGTGAGTGTGAGTGTGTGTGTGTGTGTGTTTGTTATCCCTGACAATACTTCTGGGTCAACTCGCTCAACATTGAACTCTATTTGACCCTACCTCCCATGATGCATCTCTCCTAGTAACCTCCCACGGCTTCCCACAATTCCTTCCTTTTAAATTACTGGCACAAAGATACATTCAGACTTGCAGATACACATACAAGCCCCTAATGCAGAGATGCTGACACAAACACACACCTCCACCCTCTCTCTGCCAGAGATGTGTTTTCTCCATCTCAAAGTGACAACGAATTCTCGAGTTGTTTGATGACAGTCCTTGTTTACCTCCCTTCACTCTCTTCTCCTCCTCCTCCTCCTCCTCTTCCCCTGATGGTTTCTCTCTCACTTTTTTTACAAGCCGCCCCTCTGAGAAGGTCTGTCATGGATAAAGAGATCCTCAGACGCAGATTAGCATTGAAAGAGGACAACCCTGTTGTCTTTACAATTAGTTGCACCGTACCTGAAGATCTATTTCAGTCCTCCTTTATTCAAGCAAAGGAGTGTGTGTGTGTGTGTGTGTGTGTGTGTGTGTGTGTGTGTGTGTGTGTGTGTGTGTGTGTGTGTGTGTGTGTGTGTGTGTGTGTGTGTGCGTGTGTGTGTGTGTGTGTGTGTGTGTGTGTGTGTGTGTGTGTGTGTGTGTGTGTGTGTGTGTCCCTGCTGCCTCAGATCTGATAGGTCGCACAGACAGCATGGTTGTCACAGTTTATGTCCCATATTAATTATAGGCCTGAAATGAAAAGGGGTGCTGGAAGAATCATAAAAACTCTAAAATTAATCGACATCCCTGTAGCAGTAACACAGGTGTGAAGACATAACTTTGTCTAATTATTCTCACATATGTCAGGGTCTAGAACTATCTTTTTGGTCTATTTGCCGATGGCAGGTAAGCCAAAAATGTGTATAGCCAAATTATTTTTGTCCTGACACAAACTTAGATAGAAAGTAAATAAAAAACAGTTGTAAAAAGTAACTAAATACTATTACTTTAGTACTGAGTCTAAATTGACAGTATCATTTTGAGGATATTGCAATATACTTAACGTAAAATCCGGTGTATAAGACTTTTGACATGTATTTTTCATCTAGAAAGGGGGCTGCGTGCTTTACAGCTGGCTGGTGCCACTAATATACCAGTAGGGCCCGACCGATATGGGATTTTTGTGGCCCATACCAACATCGATATTGGGAAGAGAAAAAAATCTCATACCGATATATCGGCCAATATCTTTCTTATGTCTTATATATGCAGAGATAGATATACACATGTATTGCGTTGATCCTTCAAAGGCAGAGAGCTCAACTACCGTACTGTAGGAGTGCACACTCCTCAAAGTGAAAACAGACGGAACTGTAAAAGCGACACAGCTGCACAGAAAATGCACATTGTAGACATCGCTGAACACAATAGAAATCGTCACTCAGGAAGACAGTTTAAACCTTTTTCTCTCTGGGGGACCCCCCCCAAAACAGACTGCACTGTGTCTTATGTTATTATATTATGGATTTTACAGTATGTATTTCTAGATTTAAAAAATTGGAAAAGTTTATATTCTCATTCTGAATGCGCAATAATAATCATATAATAAACGGCCTCATCTCACCATATTAAATACAAGATATAGAAAATGCAATAGACAGAAATAAAATCTATTTTTGATGCTTGATCAACTGCACATGATTCTTTTGTCATTGGATTAAACTTCTCAGGTTTGCAACGTTGCAGTGTAGGATAACTATATCAAAACTTATTAAACTAATTATGATGTTTTTAACAATTAAAGTCTAATAATTTGAACTTTTAAACATTAATTTGGCTTTCATTGGGATTTTAATGTAGCATTATATTTCAACTCAGGTTTAGCTTCTTTTTCTTAATTTAAAACGATGTTTTGAGTACAGTGCACGGGAACTAACCACAAGGTCCCCGGTGCCCTGAGTTCACTTAGTAACAGTTGCTCTGTTTGTAATCTACATCAAGTCAGGCCAAGAGCTGCTACCAGCGTGAACACAGACTTGCAAAAAAACGGGTTTGATGAATTGGACTTGTAAATAAAGAAGGCGTGACCAATTCAATGGTGGACAGTGAGCTTCAAACAAAGTAGTGCGACACAATTTTTTGAACGGCCACACACCAGCAAGGTGCAGTCATTGCAACACAAAATGTAATGATCAACTTAAAATATGTTTTGTAGACCGATGGCGCCCGATCTCATTTATTCTCATTTATATTTTTACCTGCATTTGGCGAGTGGCCGGTGCTAATCTTGGAGCCTGATATATGCACATACATAGAAGAGGTACTGGACCTCTTTGAGGTAGGCTTCCTTTAGAAGTGTAAATGAGCACGTAGATGTGTGTGGAGATGACAGGAGGAGGTGCCTGCAGTCAATACAGGCGGTTGTTGTATTCAAAGAGGCTTTCCTCACCATGGTGGTCCTCCACTGTGCAATATTCCTTCAGTAACATTACATTAAAAACAACCAATGGCTCCTGAGTTATTGTTGAATGTAAGTCAGTGGAAAATGGTAAATGCACTTGAGCTTGTACTAAAAGTGCTTTTTACAAAGCAGGTCACATTCTCAGATTCCATCAATCAATCATTATTTGTATAGCGCCAATTCATAACAACTGTTATCTCGAGACGCTTTACAAAAGAGCATATGGGATAATATGCAGGAAGGATTTCTCCTCTGTATTCCTTGTGTTCCTGTTGTACACACTTCTTTGCCGCTGAGGTGGGATCAGAGCTGCCCGTGCATGAATGAGGACGGCGATGGTTTAGGGGACGACACAGTCCGATGGTAGTGGCTGTGCGTCAGGCGGTGGTTGAGGGACAGCTTGGTCCGATGGTAGTGGCCGGGCGTCAGGGACGTTGGGTGGTAGTATTGCCAGATCACCGAGTTGAAGGTTGGGGGAGCTCCGTCTAATCGAGAGCCTGATTTCTGCTGCCGGGACAAGGCCTACTGGACATTCACAAGCCTGATGCAGGAGCAATTTGGATTTTAGTTTCTTGTCCAAGGACACTTTGACATTGACTGCAGGAGGAAGGATCAAACCCTCAACCTTCTGGTTGAGAGACGACCCACTCTACACTGATCCATAGACGTCACAGTGGTCTGAAATGTGTGTATGTGAAGTTTCCAAAGAGTGGGAGAGAGAGTTAAAGAAGACTGCAATCTGATTTGACATTGAGAAAATGCTCGTTATTTATTTATTATTCCCTGTTTACCAGAAGCTTCTATTGTGAAGAACTTGGAAAATAATCTTTCAATATTAGTGCTGTAACTAGGCCTGGGCGATATGACTAAAAATGTTATCACGATAAAAATTTTCATATCAGTCGATATCGATAATTATCACGATAAATGTTAAATCATTATTTCTTTCAAATTTAAAAGCTGATTTTTGCTCCTGAGTGAAAGTTGAAGAAACCAGATGGTTAATTATGGTTTAATTATTATTTATTATCAGAACATGACAAATTATAATTAAACATTTCACCATCATAAGCTCAGTGCACGGAGCTGGAAAGGCTGATATGACAGTTAGCTGCTGGCCAGTAACACTTAGCCTACTGGCCCGCTGCTTACTGAGGGTCCACACCATACACTGTTTATATTATTTACAATACGGTCCACACTAACACTGGTTTGGGACGTTTGGTCATTTCTTTCCTTCAGTGTGTTTTTAACGGGTCATATTGTGTCAAACAGTGAAGGGTCTGTATGTTGCACGTTTTAGCTTCACTCGTCTTCGGCACAGTTAACAGAGCATGTTACTCGTTTTTTGTTGGACTGTAAATATCCAAAATGTCTCCAAACTCCTGAAGCTGAGCGGTCTGTCTTGTCGTCTTGTTGACAATGTTTCCGCCGTGCTTTGAGCTGGCAGGCTCAGCGCTTTCTTCAGTGACGCTAACGCTAATGTGGCTATGATTTCCTTCTGCTCTGAACGTCTGTAAGCCCGCCTACCCATATCCCTGCGACATGATTGGCTGTTCGTCGTCTTTTTCTTCTTCTCTTTAATGTCGGGTGGCTACTAGCGTTCAATGTGCATTAGCGCCCCCCCCCGTTTCCCAGTGGTTGGGCGGTGTAATTACAGGTTAAATTCTATCGAACATTTTTAATATTTATTGTAAGAAAAATTATATTGCGATAATTATCGTTATCGTTTTATCGCCCAGGCCTAGCTGTAACCTTAATCGATGTTTATCTCCGTACACATACAGATAAGATACTTATGTGCTGAATGATGACGCGTGTTATGAACAGCACCAGCTGTGCATAATGGTTACCTGCAGTATCAGCTGGTGTTGATGTGGTACAACAGATAAATAGTCACTTTTACTGACCTATAAATATTATTTATGTGAACTTACAACCCAGCTTGAATTTTGTTGTTCTAAAGACTTGCTGAATTTGACCAAGAATGTTTTCGTGAATGTTCTTCATGGGGAAGTTTTCTTTAAGTTTCAAGAATGTTCTAGGATAATGTTCTCTAAAACATTCTAGAAATGTTTGGTGATCCATCCATCCGTTATCTCTACCATGTCCCCTTTGACATTGTGTGAGTGTGGGGTGGAGGAGATCACAGCTGTCTTTCGGCGAGTGACAGAAGATGCAAACTCCACACAGAAAGGCCCCGTTTGACCGGGGAATTTAGCTTGTTAACCTTCTTGTTGTGAGGCAACAACGCTAACCACTGCACCACCGTGCCGCACAGGCAAAAAGTTATTCCTTTGTTTACATGTCACATTACAGGAACGTTATGGAAAAAAATGTTGAACATGTTGTGATCTGAGGCCTTGAACATCATGAACATATTTTCAAAATTTAGCTTTGACAACTTTCTAACTTTGTTATCATTTAACAATTCAGGGCGGTTTTCACATAAGGGACCAGGGCATGGATCTGTGTACCCTTGACCCCTAAGGTTCGGTTCATGTGATCAGTGTAAACACAAATGTACCGTACTCAGGCACCGTAACAAAGTCCGCTTGAATAGGTTGTCTCGGGCATGATTGACGTGTACTTGCGTATGGTCCGCGGGAGATGTGAACGAAACCGTGCTCAAACTCAGATGTGGACCGCTGTATAGTGTGATTCGAAATGGCTTCCCTGGCTTCAATAACTGTTGTACCTGCGAGGCACGGGCCCATTTTGTTCTCTGAGCAGCACGGTAGATGTGAAAGTAGGAAGAGAGTTGTTGTCGTCTCACAAATAACAAAGACATTCACAGTTAGCAGGATGGACTCGTGAGTTGTTGCCATGGTTGCTTCTTTTCCTTTCTGCTTCTTAAAGATTTGCAAACAAACTCTGTGCATGTGCAAAAAACATCATCAGAACATGTAGGGAATGTTAGCCAATGTTGTGTGAACATTAGCTGCTAGCTGGGAACTTTGATGAATGAACTGGACAAAACAATACAATACTTTAAAAGGACAATAACCAGACTAGGAAGACTTGTACTTCAAATATCTTAAAAGTGCTCAAGTTCATTAAGACAACATTTCATATGCTTTAAAATGTTTGTTTGATGCAAATTGGTTGTGTTTATTTTGATGTGCCCAACATGAATGTAACAACAGTAGAGGACTCTGGAAAAGAGACAAATATAATACAACAAATTAAAAGTCAGATGATTAAAAAAAAAGGTTGAACAAGGGTGCATCTGGAGTACACCCACTGGTACAGTGCAAGTTATTTTTAAAAGTCGCTCCTCATTGTAATCTGTGCATCAAATTAAAAACACTACACACACTATAAATACACTATAAATACACTAAGGGCCTCTGTGTGTTGCTCCGATCGTTTCCAACTCAATGAATTAATAAAGACGTTTAGGGGCTAAGCCACCTACTGGCCTTTGTGATAATTGCCGCTTTGACCTACACAGTTGTAGGTATTGCTCCTTCTGCAAGGGCATTGTACTGCTAGCTTTTTTTTTAAACATTAATTCTGCTGCCAGGTTTCATGATTTTTCCGTTAAATTGGATGCAGAATATGCGTAACCTCTTGTCAAAATGCGTTACATTTTAGTTCTATATACTATATGACCTTATATTTTTGTACTGAGGGTCAATTTTATCCATAGATCTTTAAACTGGCTAAGTGTATCCCAATGTAATATATATAGAGAACAAGGGCACAAAAACAAATGGATAAAAGAGAAAGCACTACAGCAGGAGCTAAAGGCGGGAGAGGGTGTATCCGTGTTTCAGTTAATCACCCGAGTTGGCTTACCTTATCCAGTATAAAATGTGACAAGGTGACACAGGACTAATATTTTCCGTGGGCAGCAAAGAGGGTCTGTCATCCATATTCTTTACACAAGAAGAGATACAGGTTTACAGTCAGGGTCTAAAATTAACGATTTGGTCCATCTGCCAATGGCTAGTGAGCCAAAATGTTTTACTGGCCAACATATTTTTTGACCGTCTCCAAGACTTAGACACTATGTCATTAGAACTGTTTAAGAAAGTACACCTTGATATTAGCACTAACAAAAAATGTCTGAGCACTTATTCCCCCATAGCTAAAAAATCTATTAAATTTGCCTAAGTGTTTACAACTTAGTTCTGTAAGTGACCACACTGTGGCAGCGCGTTTATTGACATCCTTTAACTTTTCTTCTGGGTGTGTAAGATGTTAAGCTATGCCTCTTCCTCCCGCAGGGAAAGTGGCAAACTAGAGGCTTAAGCCATTTTTACATATACACTCCTGAAAATATCTAGATTATTTCAGGAGGACTGCTCCGGATATTCTCCTGACCTTGGTTTTTCACATACAGTATGCACATCAAATGTTTTGCTGTTTGCGTTCACACATACAACTCCTTCGGCAAATATTACAAGTTTTTCAGGTGTTTTCTGCAAGTGTCAAAGCCCTATTAGTGACTTTAAAATGCGTTTCCCCACTAGGCTTGGGCGGTATTACGGTATACCACGGTATTTAGAAATCCCGACGGTATGACTTTTAATACCAGCGAAAATACAAATGCTACTTTTTCTGTGAAACTGATGCAAATATAATGTTTTGAGGTGAAGGGTTGTAGTGCACAGCACGCGGCAGCAGGGGTCAGGTCCTGTGTAGACCCCCATTACTGTGGCCACTATGACTGCAGAGCTGATAGCCCTACTGGAAAGGTAACCGGCTAACATCAGAGTGGAGGAGGGAGACTTTTTCACATCTTTTCTTCCTCACGAGGTCATAATCATGTATTTACAGAAAACGGGGGTATATTGTTCCGTAAATAAACCTTGTCGAGTGCTCTTTTGATTGAAAGAGTCCTATATTAAAGTTAAAGAGTGACCAGCGGAGTCAGGCAGAGCGCTCGCAAGCTAACGGGTCCGTTCCTCTGCTTGCCTTCACAACTTTCACTGCAGCTCAACTACCGTACTGTAGCTAGTAGGAGTGCAAACTGCTGAAAGTGAAAACAAACGGAACTAAAAGAGCAACACAGCTGCACAGAAACTGCACGTTGTTGACGTTACTGAACACAATAGAAATCGTCACGCAGGAAGACAGTTTAAACTTTTTTTTCTCTCTGAGAGACCTTCAAAACAAGGTGCGTCTTAAATAGCGGTGCGACTTATATTCCGGATTTTACGGTAAATGAAACTCGCCTGCCGTTGTTGTGATATGTGGACTGTAAAAACCTCGGCATCTGTGCTTCCAAGTGCAGCATCCTAGCGAATCTTCAGCACAGGTGGAAACACAGTCACACCACAACGCTCCTAACTAAACATGTTATAAACTGTGAATGTTATCGCTACAACAACGGATGATTTTTTATTTTTTTTACAAAACTTTATTTATTTGTGTCAAAAACCGTCATATACCGTATACCGCGGTAAAATGGCAAGACAGTATGGTATTATGAAAAAACGGATACCGCCCAGGCCTATTCCCCACCAGAAAAATTAAAGGATCAGCTGCCAATGCCTTCCGTTAGCCTGTGCAGGGCAGGCTGATTAAGTGTAGCTGTCTGCTCATCTGCAGCCACCTGAAGAACCGTAGTACAAGAATGGCAAGTTATGGTGACAGGCCCACTGTCCACCAAGTACCACTTTAAGTTTGAATGGGTGCTCTGATATTAACGTACAATTTTTGGGGCGCAGCATTGAGACAAACATATATACCTTTCTTATCTTATACGTCCAATAAAATTTGTACATGCATTTGGCAAATTGTGGGTGCTAACTATGGACCCGGTTTACAGGAAAGATGCACTAGAGCTTGCATTTCAATTTTGTAACTACGTATAATATGGTCTCACATTTCTTTTAAAAGCCACTTTTTTTTTTATTATTGTAGACTGGCCTTGGGTCATTTAGCTTCCTTCCTCTATTTGTGCCCCTGAATGCCCCTGAAAGCATTGCAGAGGCACAGAGGTCGCTGTATGTTATATAGTAGTCCACATATTGTTATAAGCTGTTGGATCACTTGGCTATTATCTGTACTGCATGTGTAAATAACTGTCTGTTATAGTGCAGTTGTTGGTATCAAAACACAGGCAGTATGTTGAGTCTTGTAATAGATCTTTATGTTGTGTGTGTGTGTAGTTATAAAGAGCATGCATTAGAGAACTTGTAATAAAGTTTGACTGGCGTTAACCGTCTGTGATGACATAATGTCAACTGACTGGAAACATTTTCAACACTTTCTAGATGAACAAAACACAAAGTGGATAAAAACATGCAGTAGGTTTCATTCCCCTTTGCAGATTTCAGGACATTTTTATTAAATTAGCCTGATAATTGACATAGGACTGATATTTTCTTTATGTGCAACAGCCAACAGTTCAGTCAAAATAGTTCTTAATCCTTACAGAAGAAACCGTTTTAAACATGTGATAGGTTGATTTTTAAAAACCTATTTCACCAAATGTACCTTCTTACCTGACCAAAGGATGGTGCTGAGGTGGAAGTGAACATATTCACATCATGTACATCCCCTTTATACAGAGAAGCTAATTAGCTGATGCATTGCAGCTGTGGAGGCAGCAGCAGGTCACAGGGCTGATGAGGTCATAGAGAACAGGTGTTAAAGGAACAAAGAGCAGCGTCTGGACAGGTAAGGCTTGACTGAATCTAAAAATACAACAACACAGGTTTTTGAGATTTTGCAGATATGTTGTTTTCATTCATAAACTGTTTTCACACATGGGCTACTATACATTTTGGTCGAGCTGTTTGTATGAAAGCAAATGACCAAATTTTGTACTCAGACTTTATCCGGACTTACTTACCAGTAGTACAATTTCATGGTGAAGTTGGAGTGAGCCAATGTGTGGATGCTGCGGGTAATATTCTGGAAAATTCACCGCAAGTCTGCAGGTGAGGATGATGATGATGTTTATATCACTATATTTTGCTCGCCAGTCGTTTTTTTCCACTTGTTTGTTGTGAACTGAGAATTTGTTCAATTACTGTACAGTCTGGAATACAACTCGCTTTGCTATATAAGTTGCAGTCTCTTTTTCGAGGTCTCCAAGAGAGAGAGGTGTAAACTGGCATGCTGTGTGATTTCACTCAACAACTTGCAGATTCTGTGCAGCTGTGTAGCTTGTATAAAACCATGTGTTTTCGCACCCCTGCTGGCCACAGTACGGTAGCTGAGCTCTCAGCCTATGGTGAAAGTGAAGTACAGACCCACAGCCCTGCGAGTTGCGCTGCCCCCCTCCGCTGGTTACTCGTTGGCTTTCATTTAGGAGTCTTTCAATCAAAAGAGCACTTCACAAGGTTTATATACTGACCAATAAACCAACAGTTTCTTTAAATGCTGGATTATGACCTATTGAGGGAGAAAAGATGTTAAAAAGTGGCGCTGCCCGTCTGGTCTGTGTCGCAATTTATCCCAACACAGCTTGCAGTACACAATGAATGGGATAAAATGTTCAATCCCGTTACGTCAAGTGCAGTGGGTGACGGCGACTGCTGCACTTACGTTCATAACCGTACATGTCAAGGTTTTTTACTTGTCTATTAGTTTCATTGGTTTATAGGATGCAGCCAGCTTTGTAGATGAAACATATTTTATAAAAAATGGTGTCTTATACATCTGATTTTACGGTACACGTAGCACTGATAAAAAGACAGCCATAAAAAATGTGTTTTTATGGTTTTGGACTCTGTCGCTTTGTCTGCCATCTTGAATTTCCACAGTGTCTCTTTTTTGTCCGGTCTTGCCACCTAAGACTCCCTCTTGCTACACTGTGATGCATAGGGGTTTTATGTGATTATGTACATTTGGTTGAAAAGATTTCAAACTTTCTGCCATCATGCTTTATAATAATTCACCAAAACAGATCCATTTTACCAGTGTCATTTTCAGGATTTGCCCTGGTAAAATGTATCACTATTTTTGAGTGTGATAGCCTTCTATCTCCATACTTCAGCCTTGATTTTCTTTTTTCCTGCTGTACTTATGATACAGCATGGGTTACACACAAAAATCCCTTACCCTCAGTTGCACACACATATTGCTACAGAACAACACTCACACACCACACACACACTGTCTGACAGAGTCTCAGCGGAGCAGTCCCTGTCAGTCGCTTCCACTCTTGGGGTTTCTAAATAAGTCCAGACAAGCTTTCATGGAGACAAGATACAAGACAACTCATCACTTTTGGCCATTTGTCTTTTGGGACGTTATTCTTGTGCTGAAATTTCATGTTCATGAAAACATTAAACAGGAAAAATAACCCAAAAGGCGCAACAACAGAAAAGACTTTGGGTCATCATGTTGTTCTTTCGAGCCTAATTGTTGTTTTCATGGAAATTGATTGTTAGGGAGTGTTGTGTATTGTGAGAGGACACTAGAGGCTTAGAGGCAGTCTGCTAATTAGGACTAAATTGTATTAGCACAACAACAACATTGACCCCTGAAAGCTCCCCTCCCCTCCCCTCATACACATACTTTGTGCTTTTCTGAAGGAACACACACACAAACACAAAGAAACGTAATAAAACAGTGTCTCATGTACACACTCACATAAACAAAGTGTAACCTCATTATTGATGATGTTTCTGGTTAAGACCCTCCCACGGTCCCTGCTGCTCTTGGCTACCCTGGAGAAAAAAAAACAAAAAAAACAAAGGCGGATATTGGTCAATACAAAATAAAGTCGTCATTACATTTTTTATTTAACACTAGAACCGCCAAGACCGTCTGACAAACGGTTTGGGTTTTTATAATACAAATAACTCTGTTAAAATAAAACCTACAAGCCTCTCATGCTATGACTTTTCCTAAATATGTGTCTTGTATGTTTTCTGAAGCTTATGTGTTACTAAAATAAAACACACAAGATTTCTGCGCATTTATACCTCTGACCGCCGTCATACAGACGGCAGATGAAAATGATACATTTCCCTCGCGCGTCTTTTTTTTAATCTTCTATTAGTTAGAAAGGAGGCAGTGTCAGACAAACACGCACTGTAAAAAAATATGACCGTTGTCTCCTGCAAGGGATGCAAGCGCCCCGTGTGTGGGACGTGCACTGTAAAGGTTGAGCACGTTTGCCCGGCGCTGTCCAAGGTGCTGATCGTGCCTTTGTTTGTTTGTTCGCCTGTTATGGAGTTCTGCATTTATTTTTGTATATAGTTTGTCATGCCAATATATAGCCTTGTTTTTGTTGTTGTTTTTGTTGTTTGCCAGAGCCTTGTGGCGACAACCTGTTCATTCAATCGTTCGCGTGTGTGTGAGTGCGTGCGTGCGTGTGTGTGTGTGTGTGTGGGGGGGCGGCGGCGGCGGCGGCGTTTATCTCGGTGTTTATCTCTCTTTTTGCAGTGTTTTTTATTAAAATGCATAGCCTAATATAGCAAACAATATAATAGACTAAAAGTTATGCATATTCCATTTTTGAAGAATGTGTTTTAGCAACGGGAGACGTGGAGCATCAGTAAAAAATGGCGCTCTAAAAAAGCCGAAAAATACCGGAAATTGACATGAGACATTTAAAAGGTTACAATCCTGCCTGGTTTAAGTAAGTTGTATTTATAATTATTTCTCATAACGTCATCAAAAAAATGCATTATTTGTGTACAAACTATGAAATTACATATGCCGTCTGATAGACGGCTGGGGCGCTTGGAGGGGGGTCTAGAATGTTGGCGGTCCTAGTGTTAAGGAGAACAGATATTCACTTGGTGTTGGTTTACCATCACAGAACCATTGTTGTATACATGGTATGAAAAAGGGATGTGGGTGATAATAAATTCAGGCCAACTATGCCCGTCAAAGTAACGCGGGTTTAACACTTGGGCTGTAGCTTAATGGTAACTGCTATACTGCCATAATGCTCCACCACCCGGATTTAAACCAGATCAGTGGACGATGGCAGTTTGGCTGTATTGTATGGCTGTTGTATGCAGGCTGTGCCAGGTTAAACTGGCATCTAACCACCAGCAACCAGCACAGGCATGTGGACATTAACCTGCAAGGCGGACCGAGAGCTGGAGGAGCTAGCCCTGATAATGTTAGCCACACTCTGTAAACCAATTTGACATGGTTTACCCACAGAGGCTGAATTTAAATGTGTTTTATCTACATTGTTAACTTGGAACATCCCTAGTATAAAACTATATCAATAGAAAAGTGGATTTTAGAATCCATACAATCTAGTACCTGAAGTTCCTCTAACAGATTAAAAGGATTTCTGTTAATTTCCAATGAGGGGCCAGTTTTCCAATTTGTTCCTTTTGCTCTATTTTTGGTTTACATGTTTTGAACCTTGCCTTTCCCAACAGCCTGCTTATTTTGCATTTGGGTTCTATCTCCTGTAAATCTGTTTCTGAGCTTGAACATTAGTGCCAGATTTATTTACCTCAACTGCAGGGATAACCAGTGCCTCCATTCATCTTGCTTTCTTTATTGAAACAACATATTTTTTTTCTAATTTGCTTCCTCTCCTTTTTTCGTTGGCATTCACCTTCCAATGATTTGTTGTGAATTTAAACTCTGAATTTAGACAAACTGTTCAGAAGTTTCCCAATAAAGAGAATAGTATAACATATAGTCCTAAAGGACCTTTAATGTGACTGATGTTAAAGGAAAAGTTCACTTATGTTCTACTGTTTAAGTGAGCATGTCAGACTGAGCATGTATCAGCGCAGATGATCTCGAGGATCTCACAAGGGAGCAGGTTTTAACAGAATAGAGGCTGATGTGGGGTTTAATTCTTTGCAAAACAAAAGCAGACGTCTTAATGGGTTTGGATAAGAAAAAGGTTTCGGAGACACTTTAGCTCCATTTTTCATCAAGAACTGGAGGTAATTTAGTTTCTCGGCTACATCATCAGCTGCTCTTCTCCTCACAGACCTCTCTCTTGTTGTCTATTGTGGAACTACTTCAAGAGTACAAAGGTTTTTCTCCAGATTTGTCATCCTATATTTCAAACTTGTTAAAAGTAGTTGGGGCTACGCCAAGCAGCAATCTCCGGTATTAAAAAATGAAGCCAATGCAGAAGTGCAAAAAAAATTTAGTTCCTTGAGTGTCCACTTGAGGCTGGCTGAAAAAAAGTCCTGGAAGTTACTACACACCCATTCAAAAATGTGCACATTTCTTGATTAGCACATACTGTACAGGGGGTGAATTTGTTTTATCACTCATCCATTTTGATTTTGTGAAGGATAAGAGTTATTCATAACTTATCTGATTGTTGGGAGAGAGCGTTGTAGCTATTTGCAAGAAGGCTTAAGGCCCGCCTCAACTCCAGCTCTTCATTTGTTACTAGGTTGACCAAAATGTAATTTGAGACAGCATATACAATAGGGCTCAACAGTGTGGTTCCGGAAGTAAAAATCCCAATAATTTTTTCAATAGCCTATCAGAAATAATATCATAACTATCCAAAGTATACTTACCATGAGCTACCTGAGTGTGAAACTATGGTATGCTCCTGTAGAAAACACAAGTTCAAATGATATCAACCTCGTTTTGAGAAAAACATGGTTTATTTGCGATATTAAGGAAAAGAACTACGCTACCCCCGACCATAGAGTGTCACAGCGACTTCTCTGATTGGTGGAGCTCGCAGTTAGCATGGTAATGTTTCTTGCGACTCGGCATCAAATGCGAACGGATAGTTTTTCTAGCAGGCTAGCTAGTTATTAAGCTAACACGAAAAGGACTAATAACTCTGTGATGCAGCAGGGAATTTAATTTATAAATTCCAGACCACAAACTACAACATAGTACAACACTTGTATCTACAGTATAAACACTATAACAACTTTAAAAGTTACATTTAAGAAGAAGCAATAGATTGTGGGAGGGGTAGTTCCTTAAGTCCGGATGAAAATGATGTACTCAGTGTTGTACCTTTGCCTGTTTCTCAGTTTTTCAGTGCCGTTTTGGCACCAAATCAAATGTACTATAGTCATGAGTATAGGGGTAGCTGATTGTCTTGGTTCCAGGAGTCAATCTGTTGATTTAAAGATTTTTTGAAATGTCAATGGAGGATTTGAATGGTAAAATTTACTTTTACTTTTTACTTACAAAAAAGTGGAGGGTCACTGTTCAGCTCTATATGGTGATTGCAACAGATGGGCTTTAAAGGTCCGCTTCAGAAACAAATGGGTGTCGTCACTGAGACTACGTCCATGTTTATATACAGTCTATAGACCGTGCTTATGAGTCTACAAGCCATTCCAGAGATTTAATATTGGATCTATAAAGCCCTTACAGTATCAGATAGAACTGAGCTGAACATCTGTGCCGATCAAGCTCCCACATCAAATATCTCATCAAATCTTAGGAAAGTGTGACTTAGGTGTAAATCAGGCCAAACTATCTGTTGAATGGGCCTCACCTTAAGTATTTGTCCACAGAACAACTACTTTAAATCTTTATTTTAAATGTGTTAGAGCGCACACTTGAGTGTTAACACTTTAAACAACGTAAGAATCAGTTGTGGAACGCCATGATAGTGTGTGAAGGTGTTCAGCACAGTGCAGGAGCAATCAGGAATATATGCAGATAAATTAGACTGAATAATCAACGCTCATTACTCAAAGCACAACATACTAAACAGAGTGTGAGACGTTTGTATTCTTGTGTGAGAGAACTGATCCCTGCAGTTTACATTGCTGTGTGTAAACGTGTTTTCACTGGTCCTAAAGGTTGGATACACAGGCAGTTCTGACCGCCTACAGTTGGACTGTGTTTGGTCCTTGCATTGGCGGGGTTCAGAGAAAGCATCACAAGGTTTGGTTAATATCTTGGCTAGTTAAGTACAGACCTGCATCTCTTCAGAAATTATGCAAGGTTACAAGGTCAGACTGAAATACAGTTGCCAAGAGAAAGGATTTTCTCAAGGAATCAGTTTTGGAAGATACGGTTTTAAAAAGCCTATAAAGAGATATAATAATTAGCATTCATGTTCCCTGCAGCTAGTAAAAGCCTTCTGAACAGAAAGAAAGCACAAAGTTGTTGAACAAGACAGATCACCATCTGCACATGTTCTTTTCTAAAGTCTGTTGGGAGTGCAGGTAGGGTTACCTGTAGTCCTGTGCTCCCCAGTGAAACCTGACATGGCAAGAAGAGGATTTGATTTCCTCTGAGATCACTCGTAATTTAAAACACACACCGAGTTAGTCGGTGATACGTTTAATACATCATTTGAGTAATGATTAATCAAAAATAAAACATACACATTATTTTTTGTTGCTGCTTTTAATGACTAGGCAAATAGTGCACAGGTTTGAATTGATCCTAACAGTCTTGTTTTCAGTGCACATCTGCATGAGAACAAATCTACAATGGAATACAGAAGTGTATCTTCTGTGTGAAAACAAGTCTGCAGCTTTCTGTGTCTGTGTATCATAAAATCTTTAAATACTTGAAAAAATGGGTGTTATCTCTGGCTGTATACATCAGTCACAGCACAGTCTGTGACTGAAGGAAAAAGGAAGAAGATTAGAGAAAATACCACATCATATGTGGAAGAGTCACTGTGTTGTTACACCATGTGTTGGCTCCATATGAACAGAAATGGTGTAATTTGATATAGGATGGAAATTTGCCTTGATTTGAATCTTAACGCTTTCTGTCAAGATGGAGTCGCATCTTAGTGCAAAAACACAGAAGCTCACAAATACAACACAAACAAACAAACAGGTCGAGAACACGCAGCTTAGTTCTGACTTTCTTGATTTTGTGCGAAATGAGCACAGACAGCAGAAACGCTTGTTTTTGTTTATTCTATATCAGTGTCTACGTAGGTGGGTATGTTAACACGTGTGCTGCCTTTATGTGTTTGGTTGGTGTATGTCCATATTTCCACTATTTATGACAGACTGTTCTGATGTCATGTTGTGTGCGACAGACAGTGTTTCATGTTCAGGCCAATGATTGCAGTTGAAGGTTTTGAAACAGTAATTCTCATAAAGTTGATGATGTGTGATAACACATTGTGTTGATGTACAAATGAAAACGTGGAGCATGGCCCATGTGTGGCAAGGGGGGTCCTTCCAGGTGCTGGGTGAAGGGGCCCTAGGGTGTCATCGGTCTATGTTAATTAGGTGAAGTGTTTCAAGCAGTAGACGGCAACATTGCTTGCTGAAAGTTATTCTCAGCTGTGACTTATAATTTAGTTTCACTACTCCAGTGACACTAGACTATAAGTCACAGCTGAGACTTTTTATGCAAGTATTTAAAACGTGATGGGAGCAGCTGACCTCCCAACAGCAGACCTGCAATCACACGGTAACATTAGCTCTCTGGTGTATGATGCTGATCTTCTAGATGTATAGTATGCAACTATACAGTATGCCCATGGTTTAATATGTGCCTAGGTTTTTTGGTCACAGTTTCTGGTTAGGTTTTGACGGCCGGGTCGTTGGGACTGGGTTTTTTTTGGTGGCCCATTATGAATTTTAGGCAGGAACAAAGGCTTTTTGTAATTTTAACTTTTAAGCAAAAACGTTTCCATTTATACACATTCTTGGTGTATGGTGTATATTATTGTTCAAAGTATAAGAGATTTCATTTTTCATATTGTAAGTATAAATATTTATAATTTTTTGTCACAGACTTTCATACAGAAATGGGTCGTAAAGCGCTGATATTTAATTGCTTATGGTCTCTTTGTTTCAAACGTTGCCTGGTCTATTCTCCGTTCACTTTTAGCTTGTCTGCATCATGCAGGTTTCAGCTGGTGGCTGCGTGTGACAACATTCTGAATGTTAGTAACGTTACAACCTGCTGTAGTCTGTTGTTGTAGACTTGGAATAACTCAGTGTTTCCATTTGAGTAGGTGACTCGACAGTGTTTTCAGAAAGTTATTTTTTCTGTTTTCTCTCCCACAGCACTGATTTGAAAGACGGCGGTGCTTCCTCATACTGCTGCCTCTCGTCACCGCTCGCCATGTAAAAGTAATGTGTGAAATCATACACCAGTGTTGTAAGCTTCCCCAAACTTTAGCGCATGCATTAATTGGATATTTAGTCGCGGAAAGGGGTTTCCTCATCACAGAGCCTTGACTCACAGACACAAACAAACAGCCAATTTGGAGAGAAATACAATGCATGGAAGCTCGTTGTATGAAAAACCAAAAATACAATCAGAATTGTTGCATCTTTAATGTAAGTAATGTGAAGTTCATAAAACTGGAATTCTGACTCTCTTTATCCTTGACATACCTTCAGAAGGGGCTGAGGACCTTCATCTCTTGTGACTACAGTGAGACTGTGCGACAATGAAACTTCCTCATTATGTGTTCAGCATTGTATTCTTCGTTCTTTTGTTTACATGGTGAATATGTCAAACTACACATAGCTTTGATATAAATGCAAAAAAAAAGTTTTATGTCATGTCACGCCTCCTGAGACTCCAACCCCCGTCTGACAGGGAGAGTCACCTGTTGTGAGGGACATTGTGAACAGGAATGATGGGAAGATTTCAAGGGAGCCTGTCTGAAGTTATTCAGACATTTCAGGAGTGCAGAAGTGAAAATGGTTTTTGATTTCTCAGTCTATTAAATGAAAAAAATAGTCTTGTAACTTTTTATTAACCTCCCCCATCTGCTATATCTGATCAAGCTATTTTGTGTTAAGACCTATCAGCCCTCTTAGTTTTCAATACTCATTCTTTTTTTTAGCCTATTATGACATGACCCGAGTCAAAACGCTTGTGTCTGCGAGGCACCTGTGAAGTACGACACCTCTGACCCTTAGCTGTGTAAGCTACACCATCCAAAAAAAGAGTTCACTGACCTCTCTGTTGAGGGGGGAGCAGAGATTTGGGGGCTGACAAGCAAAACAAGATGATGCTTAAAGGTCTTTAAAGGGAGATCATAACGGTCGCCAGTTTTTTGTCTGTAGCCAAGTAGCTGAGTGTCAGGACATTGGCTGTGAGGTACAAGAGTCTGAGACTGATTAAAAAGTCCTCCAGATGAGAGAAAGATTACATGAGAGTCTTTGCTTTCATGTAATCTTCCCTCATGTTCGGCTAGCTGAATTTGTAATTGCAAAAAACAAAACAAAGGTTCTCTAAGTGTGGGAATTTAATGTAGTAGAAAGAGAAACCAATTTAATTTGGATCACCTATTCTTTTGGAAAAATAAGGCATGCCTCTTCAGCCCTCTTTTAAGAGAGAGCTGATAATCAACACACAAGATTGGCTTCTACAATGACATTGGAGCTCCCCCCCAGATTTAATAAAAGTAGAAGTCATAGACTTTAAATAGGAAGTGGCTATAGCCTCTTGGTTTCATCAGTGAAGCCAAATTTGAAATGTTTTTGCATCTGCATTTATTCTAATGGCCAGCAGGGGTGACGCCACTGGTTGAAAAAAGAAAACCCATTTCTAGGACATAAAATACGTCTGGAAGTGCCCCACTTTTAAATTTTGAAGATTTGAATGTCTTACAAAAGGCGCTTGCTAACAACTGGCTAACAGGGAGTACAGCTTGTCGGTAACATTAAATGTTCTCATGAAGATTGTCGGTGGTGACGTTGAAGTCAGTCGACAGTGGTGTAGTACCTTTAAAAGTAGTGTTCATTTGTGAAGATTATCTTGATGAACAAAATGTGCAAGTGTCAAACTTCTTAACTTATTTTGTGCAATAATCCAAAAAACATAGAAGTTAGCAATGCGCCGGTTCCATCAATTAAAACCATGGCCTTTGTCGATGGAACCCTCGCAACTTCCAGGTTGGCCTTCAAAAAATCGTCATCCCTGCAGCCCTCTATAATGTCTGCAGAAAAGTAAAAATGTGGATTTTAAGCAATACCTTAATAAGTGTGAGTAAAATAGAAAACTAATCAAAGTTTTAGATGCAGTGCATTTTGGGAAACAAAAAACACAAATGTGTACTTTCACCTAAATACACTGCTCAAGAAAAAGAGGGTAACTTAAATCCCACATCAGAAGTACATGAGGGTCACATCAGAATTTTTCAAGTTGAAAATGTTTACTAATTCACAATATGTTGAGAACATTATGATGTAACACCTTCAACAAATTCTCTACATTACTTTACATGTTACTTCCCTTCCAGTCTCTTATCCACACACACGCTCCCACACACACCCGCACCTCTTTTTTCTTACACACGGCGGCTTGTCCGGCCCTGCCTCATTCTGTAGCTTTGTCTTTTTTGTGCTTTTCTGAATTCAGTATTCATCAGCAGTATGTTAATGCGCTTAAATATCATTACTCGCGTTTTGAAATGTTTCACTCGATCACGAGGGGAACCATGTTTAATGATAATGAGCGGTATGACAGGTATCGTAATGATGATCTTAAAGTATGATTTTAAAGTCTCGAGCAGGACATCACCGGCAGCAAGCAGCTGCAGAAAACTATTAAGAACTATTAATACGACAGCATAGGAAGCTTTAGTTAAAACTTTAGAGATGTTTCACCTCAGTTGATGAATTTACGTGAGTGATGTCAGTCAGCAGCCATGCATGCAGCTATTTAACTGATAAAACCAAAAAAAAGGTTGCAGAATACTTCAATATACCTTGGCGGCCGCCTGAGTATCCCTCTATGCGTGGGAAATACTGAAGAATTATAAATAAATAAATGTCAGGAGGCGTGTGCTTTTCTATAAAGAAATCTGATTTTGAATTTGTGATAATAACAGCTGTAAGGACATGTTGAATCTATTGTTGTCTTTCTGTGGTTAGTTATTCTTTAGTTGAAATTAAAATACCTGAAAAGACTTCCCGTGCTTTGAAGTGGCTTGATTATGTTGAGGTGAGCTGAACTGATCAAAGAATTTAAGTGAGAGCGGCGACAGAGTCAGTGACTGTGCTCTGAGCAGCTTTCTCACTACTGAGCTATATTTAGACAACACACACCAAGAAGCCCCACAACAGTAGGCACGCACTGACCCCCACCATCTGCTTGCTCACACTCATACACACACACCCCCACACTCACACCCACATACACACCCAGTCACGTTTACAAACACCTTAAGGTTTTAAGGCCAACTGCTGCCCACAGACTCCCGAGATAAACCCAGGTGGACTTATTTTAATTCTTGTCACGAGATGCTCACACACACACACACACACACACACACACACACACACACACATTCATAGATGTATTTAGGGGACTCCCCGCATTGTTTCCGCGGCAATAGAGTGGTTAGAACATTTTCTCATTATGGTGGATGCATATACTTTATGAGTATACAAAAACAAGACCTCCCAAACACTCACTGTGGGAGCAGAGAGCTATGGGGAGCCATTTTAATGAGGTTGTGTGTGTGTGTGTGTGTGTGTGTGTGTGTGTGTGTGTGTGTGTGTCTGTGTGTGTGTGTGTGTGTGCGTGTGCGTGTGTGTGTCAGTCTATGTCTAAAACAGCACATCTGTCACACTGCTTCATTTATGGTAAAAGGACAAAATGACCCCACAATATCACTCATTTCCCTCTTTTGTTCACATTTATATTCATGTTTTCTTTCTGTGTTGAATTATTTTCATATACCTGTGCCTCAGAGTGAAACCGTTTCATTCACACTCTCTTCAACATTGTATTTTGAATGTGGAAATTTTCTACAATCTCCCGTAGCCAGACACAACAGTGTGACTAAGATGTCACACTGAAGTGTCTCTGCATAGAAAATCAATTACCAGAGATGTGAAAGGTGGCTGAGACGGCAGCCAGTTAGATTTTTCTGGGGCTATAGATCTTATTTAGCTTCTTTAATACAATGCAATATAAAAAAATCATGTTTGGGTGTAAAAACAGAACAAACATTTGTATCTATATTTAATGGTGAGTTGCTCCAGGCTTTTAGGTTAAGGTTTTTTTCTGATATTCTTCATGTTATGCTTGTATAGGATAGATATAGATTTCATTTCTCTGTGTAAGCCCCACAAAACATCCTTTTTCTCTCTTCTCTAAATCCCTCTGCTCATGCGTTTCCATCAGAGGCATTGACAGAAATCAGTGATTTTTTTTGTGTTGTGTTAAGGGGTTCACAGAGCGTTCTCTCCTTCTCTGCACTTGAAAGATCAAAGCGTCAGGGTGAAGATGACAGTGTTGATGTCCTCACAGGCGTGCAGCCTATTAGACAGGCAGACTGACAGTGCAGCCTAGTGGTAAAGCTATGGAGCCTCACACATGAACACACACTGCACAGATACAGAGACTAACAACGTTTTGCCTGTATATGATGCGTAACCCTCTGCACCTTTGT
Organism: Tautogolabrus adspersus; assembly: GCA_020745685.1. Taxonomy (NCBI): domain Eukaryota; kingdom Metazoa; phylum Chordata; class Actinopteri; order Labriformes; family Labridae; genus Tautogolabrus; species Tautogolabrus adspersus. The sequence continues at coordinate 6,758,875 of CM036538.1, read as the reverse complement.
GTTTGTATGCCTCGCTCCATGCTTTATTGAGACATTGCACGTAGGCACAAGGCTCCCCTATACATGCTGTGGAGGAAGCATTATAAGCCCACACAGAACTCCCTGTGTCTGCAGGCCTCAGGGGGGTGGAGGACGAGGTTTGGCAGGCGCAGCGCTGCCTCAATTTGGCCTGGTCACTCAGCTCAACTAACCCTCCGTCTCCTACGCTAAGCAGACCAGCTGCATGTATGCACACACTTAATACTCGGAGACATTCCTCACTTGTAGTCTTAAATATTTTGTGGGATTAGTAGAACTCTCTCTTATGTGCATGTGGGGCGAATCAAGCGGTCCCAACAGTATTGCTTTAGCAGTAGCAGAAGTCGTGTCGTGATGGCAGCGGAGCGGTGACGGTCTTGTGCCTCCATGTCCCTGGGCTTACAGGGTGTACAGTTTGTATGTTGGGAAACTCAGCACGGCAGCAGAGCTGGCAGACATCAGAGCATGGGAGGGCTGTGACCTGTGCACATTAGACCACGACTTTAACTCGGGGTGTGCAGCTGGCCACAGAACATAGATGCTAGGTAAAATAAATAACAAATCGTTTTAAGGCAAAGAACATACAATAACCATTTTAATTTATTTAAAAAGCCTCAGAGATGTTGTAGACGCTTTCAAGAATTAGGAATAATATTCTGAAACTTCAAAAATAAAAGTTTGTATCGTGGCTGTTATTAAAGCAACGAATATGATCTGAAATGATGATGAAATTAAATCTACAATTTAAACATTTAGTTTAGTAATAGTTGTGACTTTTCAAATTAATCTTTCTAATAAGTAGGGAAGTGTAGAGTATTAACACAATTACAAACTCAAAAATATTGTTACAATTATTCTTGTTATTTTAAACTATGAGTAACAGGAACGTGTTTGTCTTTATGAGTTTGAGAAGTCGTAGTCACAGTATTAGTTTTGGTCAGTTCATGAAGTATTAGAGGGAGAGCAGCCGTGCTCACAGTAAATAACCTTACAGAGTACTTTAACACATCAATAAGAAGTATAATCATTTGATCATAAACAACAAAGCATGCAGATACTAATAATTACATTTATTATTTTTAATTATTTATTCATGTTTTTATTATTATGATTGTTTTAGTTATTTTGTATGTCCCTCTAAAAGTACCTTCAACATGTTTAGTTAGAAGTAGTGGTTTCTGTATTAGTGTTCGACCGTTTGTGTCGTATTAGAAGCGACGGCAGCCGTTCGCTCTGCTTACTATAATCCTACAAAGTGCTTTGACACATGGTAGATAATAAGTAACATTTTTTATCATAAATAACTTTGACATGGCATTAAACTACTGACACAATGAATAATAACATTTCATATTTGTATTATTATTATTATCAGAAGAAGTTGTAAATGTGAAGTAGATGTGTAAGCTTGTAAAGTATTAGTTTAGTTAGAGGGTTACATAATAATACAGAGTACATTTAAACATTTAATCATTGTTGTTTTAATTAATAGAAAATGTGGCAGAAGTTACAGAATTAGTATTTGTGAAATTAAAAATAATAAATGTAATTATTAGTATCTGCATGCTTTGTTGTTTATGATGAAATGATTATACTTCTTATTGATGTGTTAAAGTACTCTGTAAGGTTATTTACTGTGAGCACGGCTGCTCTCCCTCTAATACTTCATGAACTGACCAAAACTAATGCTGTGACTACGACTTCTCAAACTCATAATGACAAACATGTTCATGTTTACTCATAGTTAGATATACTATGTGTGATGTCAGAAGTACTAAAGGTAGTAACAACGGTCGTCATGGAAGTACAAAGCAAACTTTTGACACTTAACTCATTATTAGTTTTAGTTTCATTTCCTGTTGGAGTAATAATAACACACTTGAGTAATGTGCTAACTTGGTTAAAAGACACGATATATTAGGAGTGTTAGTATTGTCTAGTAGCAGCCGTTAAAATAGTTATGTTACTACAGAATGAATTATTGTGAAAGTTCAAAGCTCTCAGCTGACCTTAGAAACAGCAGCTGACAGAACGAGATTTATTTTTTTACTAAAAGACTCTGGAGTTAGATTGTTCTGTCCTTGCAAACAGTATTATTGGTTTTTCTTTCTTTCATGTAAACATTGACGAAACATTTTGTCCTATCAGCTTTAGAGTAGAATAGAATGTCTTTATCGTCATTATACACTTTTACAATGAAATTAGTAAAAAATGAGCTTTATGAGCCTTGTGATATGATTCCCCTTCAGATCAGGTCACTTTGCAGCGTTGTGAAAATGTGTGTGTGTGTTTGCATACGTTGTGTGAAACCAACAATTGATCAGGACAGGTGCTGTGATCTGACACATTTGCAGAGTTCCCCCCCATTACATGAATCAATACATGATCACAGCGCTTGAATAACAGACGTTCATACAGAATCATGTGAGCGTGCACTCAGCTGCACCTGGACTTACAGTTGATAATAGCTTTATGAAAACAATACAGGTGATCGATAACTGATCGTTGTCCTTGAGCCTTGCAGACATTTTTCTGTTTTCAGTTCATCCCATCAGTCAGATATTTGCCACTGGGTAGGTGAGAGTGTGTGTGGGAGAAGCGAGCCAATAACAAATGAGTGTAAATAACAGAAAGAGAGAGAGAGGAGGATGCTGTGTGGTGGCTCATGACCCAGAGAGATAAACAGAAAGTGAGAGTTGGCCAGGCAGGTAGTACAGGAGGGTGTGGCAATGGAGAGGGCATCTAACGAGCAATGCCGGCTGATCCCGCGCTCTAATTGGCTGGTGAGACTTTGACTGACACGCATGTCCCTCCCCCCCTCCGGCTGCCTACGGAAAGTGTATGTATGAATGTGTATGTGTGTGTAAGGGAGCCGGCAGACTGAAGCGAGCCACAGAGGCAGCCTCCAACTCCAACCCAATGAGCTCGCAGCCCTCACACTCACACACACTCTCCTTACACACACACACACTCTCTTCTGCGCCGGCTCTCGCGCTCGATTCAACCCTGGGACTCAGAAGAAGAAGGAGGAGAGGAGCGGAGAGAGAGGCAGCGAGCGGCAGAGAGGGAGAGTGAGGGTGTAAGAGAGGAGAGAGGGGGAGAGAGGCAGAGGGAGACTGGCAGGGTGTGAGGGAGAACACCATGGCTTCAGATCCGGGGCTGGCTGCGATGCTGCTGTGGACTATATCACTACAGGCTGTTGGCACCGCAGGAAGTAACAGCAATGAAGGTAAGAGTGTGTATGTTTGGGGGGAGTGTGTGTGGAGCCCTTATAGATGGTCAGTTAAACCATGCATGTTCTCTGACAGCGGGGATTAACTTCATACATGTGGGAGACCCTGGATAAGAAACTGACAATGAGCCAGCGCGTGACTCACAAACACACAAAGGTGGTGTTTTAGTGTTCATCACTCGGGCCATGACATCAAAGTTTGCTTTGCACAACAACTCGGGGAAATGGGGTTATATCTGTGTGTTTGAACTCATTTTGACATTGCTCATATTAGCGCGCGTTGCGTGTCAGCTGCAGTAACAGCGCATGTGTGTGCTGTGGGGTAAGGTGGGGACGTGAAAGTGTGTGTTTGTTATGCTGCTCCCATCCTGTATGTAATCTGAGGTAAACATCTCTATGAATCTCACTTGTGACGTGCGTGTTTTTTTGTGTGTGTCTTGTCGCACACACACACACACACAGCACTTTGCTCCCTTAATCCCAGCTTGGGTTTGTTTACTTCTATCCTCCTGTCCTTCATCTTTCCACACAAAGATGGAAAAACTGTTGTTGTCACTTGTTCAACTAATGCAACACACACACCAAAAAGTCCCTTAGTGCCTTTCGTTATGTATATGTGTGTGTGTGTGTGTGTGTGTGTGTGTGTGTGTGTGTGTCTCTGTATGCCTGTGTGACAGGGTCCTTGACATAGGTCTGGTCTCTGGAGGCTGAGTGACAGCAGCGATTCAACTGTTAGGGCCTTCTTGGCCCTGACAGCAAAATTCAGCTTACCTCTGCGGGGGGAAAAAGCAGCAGAAGAAGAAGAGGAAGAGAAAAATGGAAAAAAAAAGGATCAGTGCTTTGGTTCAGGGGGATCACCTCAGCTGTGGCAGCCACTTATCCTGTATTAAGCTGTGTAAAGTCGGGATGGGAAAGTCGAGCCGCCTTGGGTCAGACGGACAGGAAGCTAGGGTCGCCATACACACACACACAGACAGACAGACTGGCGGTGGACGAACAGACAGTCTGATTAAGATGTCCGTGGTGTGTGTATTACCACAGCACTTTTGCATCCTGTGTAATTTGCGTGCTTCTGTCTGACGGTAATTTCACGTATTGACTTCTATGTCAAGCGTCCTCGTCTTTCACACTCCCTGTTGTTTACCATTCAAATTCATTCAACCTCTCCCGTGGTGGTTGCTGCCCTTTGCTGATTAGCGGTTCGGCATGATTAGATAAATAAAGAGTAAGATGCACTTTATTCCAGTGCGAACCTCTTTTACTATCCTTATGTGCGTGCAGGTCTGAATGTGTTTCCACTCACTGCACTACATGAGGGATTGCCGTGCTATCGCTCGCCCGCTCGCTAAAGACTTACAATTTGCTGCTCGAAATGAAACAACTACAGATGTCTCCTGTTCAAATCGTGTCCATGTTATTTTATCAGTAAATGCACACATATACATGTGTGTACATAACGGTTATTAACATGACTCTGATCCCCATTGTGAGGCACTTCTTGACACCTAAATGATCTTCTCTGTGATATACACACACGCGTTATAGTGGAAAAAATATTTACATATATTTTTTGTAATACTTGGAATAAAAGGTAACATGGCGGGAGAGGGGGGGACATGTAACCAAGTTCCTTGGCTGAAGTCAAATGAGAGATGTTCCAGATATCTGTCATTTTAAATCTGTTTATTTTAACCCCAAAATAATAAATCAATTAACAAACCTTTAAGTGTTTGCATGGCCGGAAATCCCCCTAAAATATCAGTTTGACTATATCTTTTGACACTAATACTCGAAAAGTTATTGTTTCATCTTCTAATAATAAACATAACAGAGTATTTTCATGAATTGTTAATTGGACGTCTTTGAATTGCAGGTTAAGGACTCTAAACAAGGTGAAGTGTTCAAAGAGCTTTCATAAACTTGTGGGCCTGCGCAGAGCTTTGTTATTTATCACAAGATGAAACCTGAGCAGCTTGACAAAACTCTGAATGTCCAACTCAGCATTTGGACGTTCTGATCAATGTGTCTGATTACGCATAATTTAATTTACTTGGGATTCCTAGAAAAATGCTCTGGCTCCACCACAAAAGTCACCACAGAGTTGTGAAAAAAAAATAGTATTCTGCTTTTAACCCAAATACTAATTAATCTCAAACAACAACACAAATCCATTTTTATACACTCTACATGAAAGTAACCGCTCTTCTTTTATTCTGTTTAGTTTCTGTCAGTGGAACATTGTAATTAAGCCCAAGCAAATAGTTGACGCCTAAAAGATGACTGATTGTGTTTAAAAATGATAGTGCTGAGAAATTACTTTTCTCTTCTCTGCGTTGGTTCTGCTGTGATCCGACTCAGGGGCAATTACAAATATTACATGTACATGGGGGAGATAACCTTTGGAATGACTGGAGAGCTGCAAATTAAATTGCTGGGAAAACAGGTATCTGCTCACACAACCATGAAAACACACACACACTCAAGAGAAGACGGATGTAGACGTATATTTAAAAAATGAGCGAACTCATGGCCTGCCATTTTTTATCCAGTGGTTCATGTTCCTTGTTTCCATCATGTGCAGATACAAGCAGCCAACCTCAACCACTTCTCATTTATACAAGTATTACTGCAAACTAAAAACCCTCTCATTTATTTGTTTGCGTTGAGACGCCATTTGTGTCTGCGTGTGTGTCAGTGTGTGTGTGTGTGTGTGTCAGTGTGTGTGTGTGTGTGTGCGTGTACGTCTAAACCAAATGTACAACGGATAAGAGGAGAGAACGAGACAAAAGAAATACTAGTCGTAATATTTTGGACCTCTTCATATAACCTCAGTCGATCACGTGTAATATCGAAGACTAGGTTAATGTATAGTGTGACCGTAAGTCAGCGTAATGATTACAGAATCAAACGGCAGCTTTTTTGTCCTTTTTTTCAGAAAAGAGAAGAGGCTTGAATCAGAAACAGAGCAGCAGGGACAACGCGGAGGAAAGCCTCCTCAGCTAACAGTGATTTCACTTGCAGGGGAGGACAGAGCTGTTATATAGGCAGATGCAAAACTTTTTTTATTAAATATTTTTTTAACTGGCATCCTCATTACTTTAGCATCAGAGGGTATAGGTGGATAGTTTTATTTTGAACTTTATTACTTTTATTTAATACAAACTTAAAATAAAATAGCGCATTGTATAAGTTTACTGTCCTGTTTAAAAGAAAACATACCATTGTAAAATATCACTATTCAGATAATGTGAAGGTTTGTTCTTTGTCCGATTTAGAACCTGGATTTTTTTTATTTTTTTTATTTAAACCCCCAGCGACCTTTCACTCACATTTTTTCTATTTCCCACCTCTTGCTTTTGTCTCGTTCCCGTAATTATTACAAATGAATACTGGAAAAAAAATCTTAATTATGTGATGAATGGCTCAAAGAATAAACTAGTATGACTTTTTAGTGAAGGTCTGAGTCAATGCAGGACAATGAAAAATGTTTAGTGTAACAATTAAGATATGTATAAAGTTAGCACATTTCTATTAGTAAATGTAAATGTTTAAAAAAAAATCCATAAACAGGATTTAATGACGTTCAATTTCACAGAAATAGTCTATATTAAACCATGAAGAAACTGTGATATAGAACAGGTTTTTACTACGGGTTGGCAGTGTTACTGGTTTATGTTACTTACATGTTTCTTTTTATCTTAGTAGAAAATAGTAAATAGTAAAATGCCTTTTAGTTTGTTTGCTAATTCAGACCAGAGCAACAGCCAACAGATTTTTTTTTAAATGGTTCTTTTGAACTCTTTGCACTTTATTGTAGTTATGTTGATCAATAAATAAAAATCTATTATTATTGTTATTGCTGTATAGAGTTGAAGATTGGGGCGAGAGAGAGTGGGGAATGACATGCGGCAAAGAAGCCATTGGTCGGATTCGAACCCGGGCCGCCCGCTTCGAAGACTATAGCCTCTGTACATTGTGCGCGCGAAATAGCCACTCGGCCACCGGCGGCACAAAATCTATGTATTAGTAATTTTGGCATATTCCTTAATTTGTGTATAGCGCTACTATATTATAATTTTTTAACAATTTGGGTCTTGAAGTTGTTATTTTCTGAAATATCGAAGTAAAACGCCTTCAAAAAACAAACTGAAATAACAAACAGACACTTTTCTTGCTGAGAGCAAAATCTCAGGAATGAAATGTATGACGCGCGACCTTGAACTTAAGTTTATTCCTGTGAAGTCCGAGGAAAATACAAACTCTTTACATCAACACGGCAGTAGAAGTTCTCTTAAATAGGGGCCATCGGGCGTATAGGTGGTGTTTTCAAGGAAACAATTCTAAGAGGAAACACACTTTGTTATTTTCACGGATGGAACTGGCCGCATTATAGTCATTGGCATAAAATGCTTGTTATCAGTATTTCAGGTGAAACGGTGTGGCACAAACACGCACAGAGAAAAGAAAATGAAGCCCAACCTTTTTGTTCCTAGCAGCTCCCTGTTTTGTTGTGGACTGACTCATTGGACTGAATGGAGGTGGTGGTTTCCCCGAGCACCCCTCGTGTCTGCGAGCACTGTCCCTGATTCAACTCCTGCACACTGTCTCACACCGTCACACTCCCAGCGAGAATAGAGCGCGTTCCTTCAGGTTGTTGTTAGCACTGCGGAACATGAAAAGCCTCATGCAGAGAGCAGGACCTGCTGCTAATGAGCAAACTGTAGGTGGATGATTATTACCACATACCTCTGCTGCAGGAGGACCAACTGGGGAAAAAAAGACATCTAGGAAGGGAACGATGAATAGCAACAAGATTCCTTTTTTCCCATTAATTTCAGATTTGAACACGTTATTTAGAAGCAACAAAATCGCAGGGCGAACAGGAAATGAAGAGGGAGAAGTTGAAAGGAACCAGACAGCTGGGATCTGCAGTTTTTCATTTTGTGCAATAAAACAGAGAGCAAATTTTGGCTTGTGAAAAAAAAGACAGCACAGCTTTTTGATTTTGATTACCGCTGCAGTTGGCTAAGATGCTGCGGTTTGTATTTTATTGATCTCTTCTCAGTCAATAGACTACCTCCTGCATGTTTAGTAACACAATCAGGAGAGAAGTTGTCATAATTGATAGCTCGGAGGGAAGAAAAACATTTCAGTCATTGTAATAAGCACAGAATTTGCCACAGAAAGTGTGCACTCCTTAGTGTCTTGGAAACATTGGCAGACTGGCTGACGAGGAATAATGTTTTCCCTCACAGCGTCTCGTATTTCAGCTCCCAACGCCTTTTATTGACTTGTTTCCACCTTCTCACCACACAGAAGGGCCAGACTCTACCCTAAAGTCTCACTATTAAAAATAGATCACCAGACTCATCATCTGTCAGTGCTTTTCTTTCACGCGCACACCTGCTTCCTTTGTTTGTTTTGCTCCATCACTTAGTGCTGTCAGGTCAATAATAGATAGAAGAGCATTCAGCGATACGTTGGCTTTAGGAAGAGTCTACATGGGTTTTCCTTTTTTTGTTCTTCAGAGCTCGGTTTTATTCATGATTTCACCTTGAAAAAAATTGCTATCACATGAGGTTTTTTTTTGCACTTTGCAAGTAAAAGACAGCAATTAACTTTAAAGTATCACTTTACAGCTATAAAAGCGAATCCTCTCCCAGCCAGTCATGGCAGTAATTCTTGAAATGGTGTTTTTCCTTGGCTCATGACCTACTCCAAGTTACAGCTCAATACTAACACTTCTCAGTGTCATCCTAAGGGGGAAGCCTGTATGTGCAGCATTGAGTGAATGCATTAGATAACCAGTGAGGATGTGAACTTTCCCTGCCTCTGTCTGCTGGTTTGTTTTAACACAGGTTGCTGTCGGCTGGACGGCTGCTCCCTCTTTTCTCCCCAAGGCTTGGGTCTTTATTGAGACATCAGCCTTGTTAGCCTGCTGTCGGCAGGAATATGGGAGCTTCCAGATCAATACAATCGGGTCTGCCAGTCCTCCTGATCTGAAGCCAGAAGCAGATGAGGCCTCATGAAGCAGGGGCCTCTCTTGAGCCCTTTCCAGCCATTAGTAGGAACTGATGCTGGGATGACCAGAGTTCAGCTGCCTCTGGGCCGGCTCCGCTGTGCTCTGTGATTGCAGCTGTATCGCTGGATAATTTATGTTCCCCTGTTCTGCTGGCATGTGGGGTTGAGGATTCCTCACTGGAATGGCTAAGGATAAAGTAAGAGAGTGAGAGACGGGGAGAAAAGGTTGCAGGCGATGCTTGACAGCTCTGTAATGGGCTGCTGTTGTGGTTGTGTTAGCACATCCCTCCTGGAGAGAGATCTCTATGATGTTCCCTTCATGGGGACTGATGAATGACTGAGATCGAGCTCTGCAGCAACAGCCTCCTCTGCTATGTCACAGACAGAAAGAGGAACACAGCGTGCGTAAGAAACAAAAGAGGCTGTGTGTTAGAAGGACATGCAACACAAGTAAAGAGAGAGAAGGAGAGAAAGAGGAGAGTGCAAGATGGTCACAGGGAAGGAACAAAGTGAGATGAAAAAGGGAAGGAGGAGAAGGCTGCTATCTTAGATGCGTCTCTTCAACTTCTATTGGCGGGTGTCTTTATCAACACAGCGGAGAGTGACTAGCTGATAATTTGCCGCAGTCAATTCCCTTCAATCCATTAAAGGATTTAAATGTTCATTAAGTCTAATAGAAGCCCAGCGAAGGTCTAATATGCTCTGATAAACGCTGGCAAACCTGCCAACCTGTTCCAATAGCTGCCGTGAAAAAGAACCATCCAGTTAATAAGGTCAAACTCAGAGTTTGTGCTCAGCTCACTTTGTGTAATGTTTCTTCAGTCACAGAGGCTCACACAGCAACACGCTGACAGTGTGAAGCTATCAACAAGTCCTCTAAACCAATAGGAAGGTTGTTTTTTTAGCTATTTCAAAAGCCATCCATTTAACCATTTTCTCACCCGACTCCTCGTTACAACTTTGATTGCTAGTCCCTCCTAAATTATATAAAAATTACACATTTGATTGTGATCTGACATCTCTATTGTTTAAGTTTAGGTATGGTTCAGGCAGCTAGGAATACAGGGTTGAGGTTTGTAAATGACCTGGTCATGGTTCAATAAAATCATTCACAACGGCAAAACTACCAATGCGTAGTGCGTCAGGGTAACTTGTGCCTTTATTTCTTTGTCCATGGTAACTAGTCAGACTGGCCACATAGTCTGCAAGAGCAGGGCAGTTCAGGCGCATTAGCAGGGTTGTCACATACCTTAAAATCCGGAATATGAGTCGCACCAGTACATAAGACACAGTCTGATTTGGGGGGTCTCCCAGAAAGAAGGTTTAAACTTTCTTCCTGCGTGACGGTTCCTATTGTGTTCAGCGAAGTGTACAACGTGCAGTTTCTGTGCAGCTGTATCTCTCTTTTAGTTCCGTCTGTTTTCGCTTTGTGGAGTTGCACTCCTACTAGCTACAGTACGGTAGTTGAGCTCTCAGCCTGCAGTGAAAGTGATGCAGTACCGCGGCCTGAGAGTGGCGCTGCCCCGACTCTGTTGGTCACTTGTTAACTTTAATATTCAGTCTTTCAATCAAAAAAGGTTTCTTTATGGAACAATATACCACCGTTTGCTGTAAATGCATGACTATGACCTTGACACAGAGAAAAGATGTTAAAAGTCGGCAGCCAGTCTGCTCTGTGTGGCTGTGTATCCCAGCACAGCTTGCAATCACAATGAATGGGGATGAATTTGAAATCGTGTCAGGTCGCGGGCAGTGGGGGATGGTGGCAGCTGCACTCGTGGTAATGACAGCTTGTGTGTCTGCATTTTATACCTGTATATTGGTCGCACCGACTTATAAGACACGGGAAACTTTATAGAAGAAAAAATTGGTTTTAAAAGTGCGTGGTATACATGAATAGAAGTCTCGCCTATTTCATCTGCACGCTGCTTGTGACCCTGGGCAAAAAAAAAGACTGTAAATCTATAAAACTAATGTGATAAAAATATTTGATTCCAGGAATGTTACGACTTTGTGGAATAATGTCAAAGATGTAAAAGACATGCTCACCACACACTGGTTCTGCAACTGTGTACATCAGAGCAGTTCAAAGAGACTCCCATCATGCATCTGTGGGATGTCTGATTCACTGCAACACCTTTCTGATCTTTTATCACATTAAATCATTTTTTGAATATTTTGAAACTTTTAAGGAGTTTAAGTGTTCACAGATTTTGTGATTGCCATGCCAACATCTTGAATCGTAATTTGTGAAATAACAAGGGGCTTTTCTACTTCCCTTTTTTTCTGCCAAAAATTTTAGACGGAGCTCAGATTAGATTACGTTGGCCTATTTATTTTTAAATGAAGACTATACAACTTTTCAAAAAAGAAGTAAGAAAGTCACCTTGAGATGACCAGAAATGACTGTTTGAGAGACTTTAAGTCCTCCTTCAGCAAATGTTTCTTTTTTTTTTTACCACAAACAGAGAATGGGGTTTTGACTTACAGATGCATGAATGCATTTCCGTGGCAACAAGGAGACTGCCTTTGACATAAATTGAGGTGGAGGATTTTTTTAAGGCACTGAGACAGACTTCTTTTAGGTTTTGGCTCATGGCTGGGTTGACCCTGCTCTAACCCCTCGGCGCTGTATAATGTCAGGTACCCAGGGTGCACAAGTGGGATGCCAAATGCTTCTGTTTTCTGTCTGTTTTTCTCCTTTGCTCAGGGGGACTGCAGAAGTAGTCCTTGTTAGGTCAAAATAATTAGTAGATTTTTCCATTTGAAAAATGACTTCTCATTTATCTGTTCGAGACAGTTTTGAATTTGAATAGTGTACAGGAGGATAGCTTCCCTTGATGTCCCCTTCTGTGGCAGCAGGTAAGCTGTGTGCTTACTTATGATGTAGCGAGCTCCAAACCGAGCATGATGCAGGTTGATGGATCTCTCCTGGGGCCTGTTTCCATGAGGAAATAATGCGTTTTACACCCAGTAATCTGTCCATATATCACAGGCCTGATGTAATTAATACACGGAAAGGGAAGGTGGTGAAGCCAAATAACTCATTTCTCTTCTTACAAAAATCCGGACGCAAAAGTACACAGGACACAGGTGCACCGAGCACATGCATCCATTTACGTCTTTATGTGCTCGCACGCACGCACGCACGCACGCACGCACGCGCACACACACACACACACACACACACACACACACACACACACACACACACACACACACACACACACACACACATACTCAGACAAGCACTCCCTCTAACGGAGTATCTCTGTGTGGACGATATTAACGCCTGAAATATGTGAATCATTAGTCTCGAGGTAATGGAAACATTTATAATGTTTAAGTTACACACAGAGATTGGGAGACAGAGAGAGGGAAGAGGAGAAAGTGTGTATATAAAATGAAGGCTATTTGGGCAAAAGGTTTGTAAAAGTCTATTTCAATGTCTTGCATCAGCACCTGGCCTGTGAGTTACCTGCTGCTGAAGTAACTGTAGCATTTAGTGTGAAAAAAAGAGTGTTAATAATAATAGTCTCTCCTTGTTTGGAGGACAGGACTGTTAGTGTTCTATGTAAAGCCTATAAAACAACTTATGCCTGTTCTGATCTCCTGACTTAACAGTGTACTGTCGCTATTTTTCCCCAGCAAAATCCATCATTACCCTCAGACACATTCGGAGCACAGGGTGAGACACTGAGAGCACTCTTAAATTCAGTCGTGATATAATCTCTAGAAGTCAAAAAAAGTCACAAAGGCTGCAAAAGGTGGGCGTTAGGAGAGAAATCTTCCTGTTGTTACTTTTCATTTACTGCACAGTCTCCAAGACTACCAAGCTATATTACAACCTACAAGTCCTTTATGTTATCTATTTCTGCTTGTATGAATATTTTTTATTATACTTTTTCATTATTCTCTTTAAGCACCACTACCGCTGGCTAACACTCAGAGTCTGGTTAGGCATATATACTGTATGTTAGGACCCATAAAAAAGCCTCTCATACAGAATAAATAAATAATTATCATCCAGTAATTATTCATCTGACATATTATCTATTGAGGTGGAGATCTTGCAGACTACGCTTCCAGGGATTTTGAATGGAATGACTCGATAACAACAAAGCCAGAAAAAAGATCCAAAGCAGCGAGTCCAAACACACTTTTCTTCTCCTCTGTTCTCCGCTGTCTTCTCTTCATGCCCGCTCTTTTAAATGCATGAAGCTAAACTCATTCATCTACTCACTCAAACTAGATTAACAACAAAGCTTGTGCATCCCTGCGTGTCGGGGGACTTCGCTTATTTGTGATGACAGAGAGGGAAAAATCTAGAGTAAGGTCTGCAGTGCAACTTTCCACGCTTTCGACACATCATTCTGTGGGGGGGGGGGGAAACAAACACAGTGATGCTGCAGCGTGTCATCACATTATTTCTGGAATGTTATCTTTTGATATTGAGTCATACACCTCAGTTCTCATTGCTGATCTTTTTATATTCAGGCGGATTTATGAAGTCGTGGTTATTAACACGGAGAGTCGTGCGTCATGTTGTGGTGTCACTGCATAGACAGCTGTTGGCTGCTTGATGCGCTCTTCAGACGGAGTGTCAGGATTTTACTCTGACTGGACTATACGCACACGCGCGCGCGCACACACACACACACGCACACACACACAGCCACAGACTAGAAGATTGATACCTCGATTTCTAAATATCCTGTAAGCAATCATTTAAATCCTGTATATCGTTTAAATATACAGCGCACTGTGAAAAGGCACAAAATGCTTTATATAAAGAACGTACGTAGGCTCATTTATGTGCTCTCGTTTAATTTCAGCAGAGCATCATCATCTTTACGTTTTGCTCTGTCCTGATCAACGTCTCGTCTCTGCTCTTGGTTCGAGTTTTCGTTTGTGACGCTCACACTGACTGACACATTCTCCTTTATGGTTTGTCTCAGACGAAGCACCTGGATATGAATTTGGCTGAGACTGAAGAAGTTCTAACTCTTTCCATCTCTTATACCATACTCTTTGCCTTCCTCTGACGATACATTCATTCCCCTGCTGACTTTTAATATCTTAATAGACATACTCGCTGCTCTTATAGTGCTCATTTCAATAGATGGTGTAGACCAATACATCTATTTTTCATAACACAGAGATAATTATTCTGTTTCAGAAAGTTCTCTCTTTTTGATGATCTGTATGGATTATTATTGGTTTATATTTATAATGGAGGGAGGGAGAGAGCTCGTCGTCGGGCGAGCTAAATCTGTCCGTCGGTCTGTTGATGAGCGTGTCTCAATAGCAAAAGTCAGTTTGTGCTTTTAAACAATATATGGGAGATCAGAATAGGCCGGGACTTTCAGATCTATCTTCTGCTTTTTCTGTGTTTTTGAAGTTTATATGTCTCAGTAAGAAATGTGATTTTACAGCTGTGAAATCAGACAATGACTCTCTCAGCAGAAGCAGCATCAGTCACTGTGGAAGAGATCGATGAAGGAAAGATTGTACTCCTTGAGAAGTTGTCTGACTTTGACCTGATAAAAGTTGAGTCCTTGTCCCCCTGTCGTTGCCCCCTCTGTCCATCAACAGAGCCCTCTGCCCCCCTGCTTCTGGCCAAACATGACGTGCTTGAAAGCGCGTTGTTAACCAAGCAGGGGCAAACCCAGACTTTATTGACTGGGGTGGCACAGCCCGGACTTATGCAGGGGTGGCATGAAGTTTGTGTGCATACACAAAAAGGCTCATCAGTTATTTATGTTTTTTAACACAAGTTATTATTAACAAAAAGTACAGTAAATACAGTTTTTGTTTTGTTTACGTTGTTAAGTAAAATGTGTTCCCTGCCCGTGCTACTTACCGTAATGAGCAGGTGTAGGGCAATACCCTCAACTCAGTACATCATTTAAATTAGCCAGTAACTTAAATTAGGATATTTATTTCGGCCTTGTAATAAAACAAGATGAGACACTCCTTCATGTGTCCCACAGCAGGTGAATATTCATTGTTACAGCAGTCAAGGCAAAAATACAGCAAAAGTAGAGTTAAGCATCAATAAAAAAAACAATATTAGTTTTAAAAAAAAAAGGTCAAAAAGTTGTTTTTGAGTTAGTTGAGTCATTTAAGAGATAGACCTATTGTTCTCGATTGTATGTAATATATTGTGTATGTTACTACTGCTCTTTAATTAAGCAAGTGATTTAATGAAAAAAATCTGACCACACAATATTTCTTATCCGATGACAATGACTCGATCTATGGCCAGAATTATCCATAGATTACTCAGTGACTTAAAGAATCGTTGACTGCAGCCCTATCAGAAGTAAAAAAAAAACTAGGAACATTCAGAATGCAGAATAAAAAAAACACAATGTGATTGACAAAGCCAGGCGTGGAGTAGTTTCAGTGGAGTAGTTAAAAAAAAAAAGGGCTGCACTGGTTTGCTTCAAAAGGTTCCTGTTACGAATCCCCGGCAGGGCAGGTGCCTTTCTCTGGGGAGTTTGTCTCTTCTCCCGTACACATGCGTGGGTTCCCACCGGGTACTCCGACTTCCTTCCTCAGTCCAAAGACATACTCGTTAGGTTTATTGGTGACAATAAGTTGCCCGTAGGTGTGAATGTGAGTGTGGCGGGTTGTCTGTCTCTGTTTGTCAGCCCTGTGCTTGACTGGGGACCAGTCCAGGGTGTGCACCACCTCTCGCCCAATGACAGCTGGGATCAGCCACAGCCCCAGCCCCCACGCGACCCCACACAGGATAAGCAGTATAGATTATGGATGGATGGAGATAAAAAGAAGATTTGGTTGAACCGCTGAATACTGCAGTAAACCTTGTTCCCCATTTTTTTTGTGATAACAAGCTTCTTAATGATTTGATTCATATAGATCATTTACATTTTTAAAATCAAAAGTTAGACACTAGGCATCTTACAATTTTGAACTGAATACATAATTGCTTTTTCTATTTCTCAGTTCTTGGTGAGAGAAGGCTTAGTGCATGTGGCAAATATTTTTTTAAGCCTACAATTTTTATAGAAGGTTTTCTAAAAATGTGTTTTATTTTTATTCGGCAATCATCTTCATTTTGCTTTGAAGTACACTCACAGATGAGTGCCTTTCTTTGTTGGTCAGCCAGTAGTAGTAACCTTAGTAAGTCGATTGTTTGTTACGAGTGAATAAACATCTCCAAAAATATTGACAGCCAACTTTTCAGGTAAGATTCTGTGCATAGAGCATAGACAGGTTTCTGTACATGAGACCCTTAAAGAGAGTAAAAATCAATCAAATCCTCCATTTTATTATTAGAAAATGAAGCCAATAGTTGAAGCTTTTTCTCCTCAAGGCTTTCAGAGCACTCCTATTGAAACAGTAAGCAGTGTGCAGAAAGCTCGCTGCCTGCAAGCAGCCCTCGCTGCAACAACAGCTCTCTGTGATCGTTCTCTTTGCTTTCCCACTCCCTTTATCCTGACTGCGCTTATTAACAACACCATTCATTCCTGCTGGAAAACATAGCTTTATGATTTTATTAATGCAAAGCATTTCAGTAAGGCACTGCAGTTTCTAGAAAATGTGATGTAAAGTGGAAAGTGTGGTTGTTTAGTATCTCTCATATGTTTATACCTGTGGTTACGCTTCTGATTGAACATGGATTATGATAACGACAGACTCATCCCTAATAGTTTGTATGTTATAACTGACAGGCGTAGCTCCTCTGAGGAATCTGTCATTCCTTTGTCACACTCTACATGTTTTGGTTGTTACCCGTGCTTGCCAGCTGTTTTGTAAAGAACGAGGAACATGCCATTGTGTGGTTGATGATGTGCTTATTACCTCACCCAACAGCGCTTACAGACACCTGAGAAGTGCTCGTTGGTCGCTGAACCTTTGGCTTTTCTTTTCTACTCGTGCATGTTTACAGGTTAGAGCAGCCACACCCCTAACCCACACCACAAGCCTTCAGGATTGGAGCCTTACTTTAGCGTCAGATTTTTATATTTGTAGTGGTGTTGTTACCACACTAACCAAGACCAAGACATGCAGAGTGCTCCGAGACCGAGACAAGGCAGAGACATTTAGGGATCGAGTCTAGACCAATACCAAGGCAGGACAGGCCGGGACAAGACGAAGACCATAAATCAATGAAAAATCATCATCTTGTGTGCAGCGGGCGTGTCACTCACTTAGACCGTAACACCGGGAAGGTAGCGGCGGTAACCAGGGGTTAAATATCAAATTATGAATAAATTGAAATTATTTGTTTTTTTAGAAAGGGCTGTTTTCCTTCAAATCACAGTGATGACATGGAAATAGCCGATCAGTGGTGGTCTTGACCGGTCTTAATTTAGACTCAGGAGTTTGCCAAGACCGAGACCTTCAAAAAGTGGTCTCAAGACCAAGACTGATTTCGAGTACTACAACACTAATTTGTAGCACACAGTAGCAGCAGCCATGACATAAACAATGGTATCCATTTCAGATATCAGTCGAAGCTTCAGGAATGATATGTATGATTCGAGATCAAACATTAGAATTGATTTCTGGCAATTTAAAGACACAGCGCTTTGAAACAGCAGCATCTCCTGGCAGTGCTGCAGCTAACATAATGTCTGTGAGGACACTGGATGGTTAGAGCTGCAGCTGTACAGCGAGGCGGCCCTCACACACTACTCAGGTGTGCTGCGTTTAGTTTAGTTTTAGTTTAGTTTATTTATTTAGCACACATTACAAAAAATGGTGCAAGGAGGGAACGAAGCCCAATGGGCTTGTACAAGAGTTCCACCCCTTTCAATAATCAACGACAAGTCATGTTAACAAGGCTAACAAATAAACATTTGAAAAATAAGGAGAAAAAGTACTAATATAATCAATGATACATGGAAAAGAAGAAAAGAAGAAAAGAAAAAAAAGAAGAGAAAAAGGAAAAGGAGAAAAAGTATAAAGTAGTCATTATAGAGTGGAGGACGATGGAAACAAAATGATCATTGTAAATCCAAAAAATCCAAAAAAATAAGGAGACAAGATACATACTGCAAAGAAAATCAACAAGGGATTGTCATCATGAACAATGTAGAGGACAGAAAAGGACTAGGTGATTCATGAAAGGAAGAGATGTTTTTTAAGCTGCTTTTTAAAGAGTGAGTGGGAAGATATGGATCTTAAAGGAGAAGGTAATTCGTTCCAATGCATAGGGCCTCTATAAGACATGTTAAATTGATGATGTGATGTGCGAGAGAAGGGTAAATATAAATTATTATTATTACTGTGTCTAGTTCGATATGAATGAACCTCATGTGAGAAAGTAAAGACATTTTGAAAAGTTTCAGGAAGATCTTGGTTTCTGTAAATAAACTTGTGAATGAACAAACAGGTCTGATAGATATTTAATTTGTGAATTGGTAAAATAGAATAATTTATGAAAAGTGGTGCTGATGGAGCATATCTGTTTGAATGTGAGATAAATCTTAAAAACCTCTTCTGGATATTACATAATTTTTTCAAATGGGTGGGATATGAAGCTGCCCAGACCATATTACAGTAGTTCAAATAAGGGAACAAAAAGCTATAGTATAGGGTTAAATGAGCAGAAGAATGAATTAGAGGACATATTTTCCTTAATATGCCCATCATCTTCGTTGACCTCCTGCAAACAAGGTCTATGTGATATGACCAGTTAAGTCTTTCGTCGACTAATATACCTAAGAATTTAGTTGTTTTTACTTGCATAATTTCTGAACCATTAATGGATAATTTCACTTGTTCTTTGGGGTAAGACTTATTTATATTGCAAAAGATCACGTAGTTACATTTCTTCACATTAAGTGTTAATTTATTAAGTTGAAACCATTTAGAAATAGAAGATAATTCGTCGTTCGCACAGTTGATCAGATAATTAAAGTCAATATGTGTTGCTATAAGATTGGTGTCATCAGCAAATAATACAGGGAGAAAATGTTTACAAGACATGGCTAAATCATTTATATAAATCAAAAATAATAAAGGGCCCAGGATTGAACCCTGAGGGACCCCATGTATGATTCTGGAATTAGTAGAAGAGCACCCATTAAGTGACACATATTGTTGTCTGTTTGTTAGATAGTTTTTAAACCAGTTCAGGGCAATATCCTCCACTCCATATCTATTTAATTTTATTCTTTGCGTGAACTATCCAAAGGAAGACCCACGGCTCCACGTAGTCTGTCGTATTCAAGGCTAAATGACATGACTGCATCTGTCAGCCACTGCTTTAATAATTGACGTCATTGATGTACCATTCACATTTGATGTTATTCAAGGTTATTCATTTAATGGAGTCATGACCATGTATGCCACATTATTGGGTGTACTTTATTATCTCACATAGCTTTGGATGTTGCAGACTCTTCTGTATCTTTAAGCGCACACTTCACAGCAGAAATACTGACGTGACTGTGGCACGTTAGACACACTGACTGACAGTAATTATACCCATTCATCATTAAGCATAAGCCAGGGATGATAAGAGCTCTTTATGTAAAATGTCAGCTCACTGAAATGATGAAAATGATTAAAGGGCATCAGATTGAAATAGAGACATGCATGCAGCACATGGGCTAAAAGGAGCTGACAGCATGGGGGCCTGCAGGGTGGAGAAGCCAGAGAGTGGGAAAATAAATAAAGAATAAAAGTGATTTTACTTATTTAAAGAGGAAAGCAGACGCAGAACTTGGCCCGTATAGAAACATCCCAAAGATCTCTGAGCATAAAGTTCAGTCTGTATTGATAAAATATCTCTGTCGTCTTGACTCGTATTCTCTCTGCACGAGTCTTGCTCTATTTTACTTCAGCCCTGCTAACCTTTGCTTGACCTCTCTCCTCCATAAATCAATAAGTTCAGGCATACTTTCTTAGCCTCTGCACCAGCAGGCCATGCTAAAAGTCAGGGGCTCGATTCCGTTCAGCAGCTGTTGCAGTCAGTGTCAACCCAGATCTCTGAGGACGCTGAAATCACACTCTGTCATCGGCTTTCAAACTCTTCTGTTTCTCCTCTTCTTGTTTTCCAACCCCCTCTTCCTCTCATCCCTCCCTCTCATTTTCTCCTCACCTCTCCTCTTTACCTGCTCTATAAATAGCTCTGCATGCCTCTCCAGCGCTACGTCTATACCCCTCTGGATGCTTTCCCAGGGGATGCCAGGCAGGCCTGGGCAGCAGTATAGCCTGCTATTCACTCCTCTCCCGTGGGAAAGGAGGAGTCTCAGTGGCCCTGAGCATCCTCCACCCTCCATCATGCAGCAAACATGATGCCTTGCAGGGAAATACAAAGCATGGTCCCATGCCCCATTCTGGGAGCACCTGCTAAAATAAGATATGAGGGATTGTGCCTTGTTAGACAGGCAGCGTAAACTGAATGATTTTGACAGCACTCCAGCTGAGGAGCAGACACTCTTTTTGACCCAATCCTGTTATTTTGGAATGGGGGTAAACTGGGACATGTTTACAGTACATTTGACTGTTGTGTTTTTTGTTGAAAAAGTGCTTCTGCGAGTGCATTTTGTGCTGATTTCATGGAAAATGTTGTGTGGTGCACATTCCATGCGTCTTCTCCAAAATAATTTCGGAGGCTGAGGCAGTGATGATGGCGAAGTCCTGTTGACTCCAGGTGTTATAAGATTCTTAGGTTGCACAAACGTGCTGATCCATTCAGAGCATGTATTTTGTTAAGCCTTATACAGCGTCTCTGTCTTGTTGCTATGGTGGAATAAAGAGTTTGATATTTATCAGTCACTTAAAGGGGATGACACAAATGTACAACATCATAAATATCTGCATGAGTTTGTTACTTTGTCTAATAATTCCTCCCAGGTTAGTTTGATAATGATACACAAGTAAACTCAAACATATTAGAATTCTGTGCCGTGCTTGTTGTCTCCTAAAGCATCGAGCTGGAAAAATCAACGCATCAAAAATGTATGAGCCAGGTAACGATTTCATCAAGAAAGTATCAAGTCCTATTACTTTGTGATAATGCCACAAACAGTTCAGTAAACCTAACAAATCAAGTCTTGAATCCTCGTCCTCTGTCTGCTGGAGTCTCTGGGGGGGGAGCTCTGTGTGATGTCGCCCATTCGTGGTCGTCTGTCCTAGAAACTGTTTCGTACACATATTTTTAAATTAAATGTCAGACTCGATGTTATTTCTTCGGCTTTTCCAGGTCAATCACGGCCATGTACGCTGCAGTGTGACAGCAATGTTACATTTGTGTATGACTGTTTTTTAAAACCAGCGAAGGGAGAAGTATACAGATCCTTTAGTTAAGTCAAATGCAATATTGAAGTCAGTAGTGAGGTCGTTGGGTACTAATCTCTCGAGGCGATGTTTGCAGGTACTTTATAAGTTATTATCCAGAGCCCTGTTTGAGTATGAAACACAGAGGTTTAATGATTACAAACAGATACACTAATATACTGTAGCTGTATCATCTATTATACCTAACTCTATGTCATGCTAACAGTACAACAGTGTATTTTTCTTTAATTTTCCTTCTTTATCTTGACTTCATTGAAAGTGAGGAAAAGATTTATGGGACTCAACAAAGGTTGAAATGAAATTGTTTTTATACTCAATTCAACCTTATCGAACTCATTTTTAGTACCACTGAATTAATACTGTTTTTAAAATTATTTTTAAATTTGATCAGTCTAAAGAAAGTTCAGATACAATTCTTTGGAATTTTTTTTGATTGATTTATTTTTTACTCTTTCAATAAGAAATGCAAAGCGATGTGTAACCTTACACTTAACCCAACAACAATAATATTTATTTTGAAAAAATATATATGTATCAGTATGTATGTATTAATATAAAATATTTGAAGAAAATAATACAAAATGAGAAACTCAATTTAAAAACACAACAAAGTGTTACTGTTTAAGGCAGACTTTGTTAAAGCAGACCTCTAGCCCCTTAGTTTGTGGGATTAATACTAACAGATGTCAACTAAGGACAACACATATGTAATAAAATACAAACAATTTAAAAGTAATGTTAAATGACACATCATCTGGGCCCCGGTGGTTCCCAAACTTTTCAGCCTGCGACCCCCAATATAACGGTGCTAGAGACTGGGGACCCCCATTGTCCCTGGAGGTGCTTAAAACATTTGACATTGCACACAGCCACGCACACTATTAGGCCTCTCCAAACACTGGCATTAGAACACCACACAATAGACCAAACACCATCATATTTTAGTATTTTCAAATTAATTTTAAATGTTTTTTGGAAGGAATCTTGCGACCCTCCTAACAGTGTCTCGCGACCCCCCAGGGGGTCCCAACCCCCACTTTGGGAACCACTAGCCTAGTGGTTAGTTTGTGGGCCCAATGTACAGAGGATTCTGTCCTGGAAGCGACCGGTGGCTCCTTTCCTGCATGTCATTCCCTACTTTCTCTCCCCTATTGCTGACTCTGTCTACTATCCTGTCACTCTACTCTACTCTGGCACTCACTCCCCCCCACCCCACCACCACCACAAAAAACAACAACATTTAACTTCACCTGATTCTTATAAATCATTAAATAGGCATCTGCTTGCCAACGAATATATACACACACACGCTAACATGTTACCCAATGTAGAGAACTTCACTTCTTATGTGAACAGCCCGAGAAATGACTCGTAGGTTACCAGCAGAAATGATATAAAATAAGTGAATCAAAAGGGATTTCATGGCTCCTTAGAGGAGGTGTGTGCAGCATGTGTTGGCTGTGACGCTGGACTGCTGCAGCCCGCTCCATCATGGTGTCAAACTTTGCTCTGAGGTCAGCATGGCTCTCCATATATACAATGTACACGTCTCACATTGAAAACAGGCGAGCCTCCTATCATCTAGACTTTTTGTCTGAGACGAGTTACTCATGCTGGCAGTGTGAAAAACTTTACCTGTGAATTCAAATGAAGATGTACCACAGCCATCGTGTGCTGCCTGCATGCAGTGCACATCAGACTCTCTCTCTCTCTGTCTCTCTCTCTCTCTCTCTCTCTCTCTCTCTCTTTCTCTCTCTCTCTCTTTCTCTCTCTGTCTGTCTCGCTCTAACTTTTATTTTAAGTATTATTATGAATAAAAACTAGGATTAACTTTTGTAATCCTCCAGGGGAACATTTTTACTAATATGGTTAATAAACAGAAAAGTGATTGCCATCAACTGTCATCCATGCCAATTTTTTAGTATTTTTAATAAATAATCTAATCTTACATTTTGTAAATAAATGTGTTTTTTTATTTTATTTTTGTGGGAAAGATAGACAGAGATTTAGAAAATCTGCACTTAACTGAATTACAATTTTTCAATTCTTCAGATGCTGCATACGTCTGATGTGTTTGACTCTTGTGTTTCCGGCAGGTTTTGCCGACAGTTGATCCTTCGTCTTGAACAACTCTCTGGTCATTCTTGGGTTAATTCCAAAAGCAGCCCCGCACTGCCGCCTTCACTGTTTTCTTCGCTGCATACAAAGCTTCCCTGCTTGGTTCCTCTGCCATAGTAAAGCCATTGTAACGTAGCCTCCATGTCTCTACACAAGCACGGCACATTAAGCTGCTGCACCACAGGTGTCACACTGTTTTTGTTCCGTGCAGGTTGAGCCAAAAATGATGTCCTGGCCTCTTTTCTAGAGAATGAGAACAGAAACACCCGGTGGGTATCTGGTGCTGGTTTTGCTCAGTCAGTAGACACTCCATCAAAGGAGATAGTCCTTGATTTTCTTTTATTTATTTGATGAGACAGATAAAATATACATAGACAAACTGAACACAGCATGCATCGGTTACAGGTTTAACTCCCGGCCACGACCCTTTGATGTTCGTCTGCTGCACTCTCTCTTTCCTTATTTTTCGTTTCTCTCCAGCTGTCCTGTCCCGCAAAGACAAATTCTAAGGAAAAACAACAACAACAATAAAGAAAGAAAAGATCCGGCGGAGACTTAACCATTAAATAAGCGTGATGTTTTAAAGTGTGAATAATAGTGAAACCGGTTATCTGCTGCCCTAATAGATAGCGGACAAACTTTTGGAAATGTTTCTGTAAGCTTTGTTTCCTCGTTTTTTTTCATCCATCAGAACTCGGATGTTGTTCCTTTTGAACACAATATTAGATGGCAAACAGTGGAGCCGACCACAGCTCCTTCTCCCGAGGTAAATGCTACCATAAACACAATACTGAGTTATCATAAAGTACTAGGTATTTTCTCTATTTCATGGTTAGATTTTTGTTGACGCATTGAAATGTAAATTGAATTTAATTTTGGTAGTTTGTTGAAGAGGAGCTACTTTTCATGACTATTCAATCTAATGTTTTCCTGCTTGATTTCTATTCATTAAATATAAAATCAGGTCTTTCTACAAAAGTAAAAAAAACTACAAAAGGTTTCATTTTGTAGTTTTCATTTGCTTTTATTTATTTATTTTTAAGATTTATTTTGGGGCTTTTTGTGCCTTTATTGGAGAGAAAGGACAGTGGATAGAGTCGGAAATCAGGGAGAGAGAGCGAGAGAGAGCAAGAGAGAGAGAGAGAGAGAGTGGGGAATGACATGCAGGAAAGTAGCCACAGGTCAGAGTCGAACCCAGGCCGCCCGCTTTGAGGACTACAGCCTCTGTACATGTGGAGCGCAGACTAGCCACTTATCCACCTGGCCTGTTATTTGCTTTTATTTGCGTTTTGTCAGACACTCATCTTTCATCTTAATCATATCATCCCTGTCATGTAGAAACATCGATCCAAAGCAGTGGCGTAGCAACGGGTGTGCCAGGGTGTGCCGGTGCCACCCAAAGTAGCAGCTGGCACACCCAAAAAAAATCAGAAGCAGAATACTTTTTATTTTTAAATTTGATTTTTTTTTTAAGCCCAGCACTCACCTGGCCGACAGCCAATCCGCTCCGCCCGACGGCAAATGTGTTATTCAACTAGCCTACCTACTGCACCCAAATCATCCCGTTAATCATCAATTTTAAACATTACAGCAACACAATAGTAGAAAAAACTCTTGCGTGCCGCTGTCGAAGGTGCAGATCCTGCGGCTGGAGCGGAAAAACTGCCAGCAGGTCTGTTTCTCTCCAAGCGCGCAGTAGAGGGAAGATCTGCTGAATTAACACTTATTTTCCAATCGCTGTTTTGTCACTTGACATTTATTAAGTCAGGGTTTGAGGTTCAAGCCGTGCATCACTCATACTCTCTGTGCTGTAAAGCAAATAGTCTGGTACTTTTTATACTGTTTGTTATGACTATCCCTGTGTTGGCTGTGCGCTCTGGAGTGTTTGCATGAAGCGTTTGTGCGCTGAGAAGAAAATGCGCTGCACGTCCGTCCTGTCTCTATGGCAACAGTGTGTTGACAACAGCCGCTGTCTGACAGATACTGCTCCGTCACTTTTTAATGCATGTTTTGTAAATTAGATTGTTTTTTACCAAAGCAGACACGGAGCTAAGAGGATGCGGGTACAAGACACGGTCCGTAGGAGGCTAAAATACGGGGATTATCATACATTTTGAAAAGAGCGCCGGTGACGTCAACAGTGCCTCTATGAAAAGCTGAACGATTTTCAACTTGAGCGCTCGGAGCAGCCGCACATAAACAGCAGAGCGCTTGTAAAACGAGATGCTGGGCGCTGCGCTTTTCATCCAGGCGGCCGCTTTCGGCTATGAACGCTCTCTACTCATTGAAACCAACTGAAAAACGCTAGGTGGACACGGGGCCTTATGTAGCCTATTGTGAGCCTATTTGTAGAGGTGCACATCAATCTGACAATAAATGTGGCACACCCAGTTTTTCTGATGCACACTCAAAGTCTCTTTTCTGGCTACGTCATGATCCAAAGTGAAACATCTCAACACATACAGATACATGGTTCTGGTTTTTATAGTTTTTCCCTGACATGCATGTATCCGTGTGTGTGTGTGTTTTTGTGTGTGCGCACACGTGTGTCCTTGCTGCGTGTTGTTAGCTGTTTTGAGCTTTCTTTATCACTTTAAACCTCTAACGTCTCTGCACTCACCACACTAACCAAACAAACAGAAGAGTTGAGAAGGAGAAGATGAAAGGTTGAAAACAAAGTGCATTTTAAGGGAAGGTCTCCATCAGAGTGTCATAATAAGTCTCACAGCACTCTTCTCCCTCCATCCGTCTGTTCTGCTTTCTCGGCACCAAGGACAAAATGCTTACACCACGATGAAGACGCAGGGAGGAAAGCAAAGCCTCTGGGGAGAAAAACTTCAGGGAGAGTTTGGAGAAAGATGAGACGAGGAGGAGGAGGAGGGAAGAAGGTGAGTGTAGGTGTAGAGGTAACAAGATGAAGTTTTAATGATCCCTGTGGGGAAAATAGGCCACTGCTGCAACAAATACTGAGATAATATAATCCAGCTACAAAGTAAGACAGAAAGAGTGTCAACACTTAAAGCAAAGATGAAAAGATGTCAGCATGGAAGAGTAACACCAATGACTAAACCACAGTGAAATCTGGACCTTTTAGATAAGGTGGATGTTTGACACAGAGTTAAACTAGAGTTGTCATGATAGCTGAACTTTGAACTTTGATACAATAATAGTAAAAATCAAGCAATGTTGAAACCTCTTAAGATACCTCGACAACATAAAATGATCCTCCTGGGCACCAAAGAATGTTTTTTTATTATTATTATATTATATTATTATATATTATTTATATTATTATTTTATTTCCAGCTCGTACATTAGAGTCACTGAACACAGACTGAACGTAGACATACTGTTAATAGCAAAGAAAGGCTAACTGAATAAGGTTGTCCAGAAAATAATGTACACCCCACATCAAATATTTCCTCTGAATTATTAATAATCCAGATGTAGTGTACGCAGTGATTCTGCTCTCTGTCTGTATTTTTTAATGTTGTTATTTAGGGCATTTTAATGTGCGTCAGCATTAGTGACGTGAAGCTCACAGTCTCAACACTCTAAAAGTCTTTACAGAATAAAGAGGGATCAGATGTCTGCTTTCTATCTGTCCTCTGCTCTTTTTCTACAACAGACTAACGTATCCTGTGCATCTTGATGAGATGATTAATGTACTTAAAATATTCACATGGTGAAAAAAAACAGTGGGCGTAACGGAGGGCGGAACAGAGAGACACACTTACACAGGAAGGAGCGCGACATTAGCAGCTGAATCCTACACTGTCCTGCACATCTGTGCGGCATTGTCGACTATTTTTCTAACTGTGATAACTTCTTTAGAGCCTAACCGCTGTGAGGCGATCTGAAAATAACATCTTATTTCTCTGTATCAACGCTTTGTTGACATTAGTGACGCTCCCTCTGTCGACTGACCACTCCTGAGCTCTCTCTCTCTCTCTCTCTCTTGTTCGCAGTAGCTTTGTGTTGAAAATCTGAATGTATCTGTTTATGTTTTCATAACTTTGCTACTTTTCGGCAGTATCGAACATAAAGATAATGGATATTGTTTCCCTTTAGAACATGTATGGAAATGAATGGAGGTTTTGTAAATGTTGACAATTTGAGGATGGACTGCGCAAAGGGTAATGAAACAGCTAAACAAGTTTTCATTCAGCCTGCGTTGTTTGTAAGAATATACATAACGTGAAAAGGTTTAATGTTTAGACATATAAAGTCAAATCTCCATAAATGTGTTAAAGGAAAGGACAGGTAGGAAAACATACTGATATCCCAATTCAGACTAAAGCACCAAATCCTCCACTGACAGTAATAGTGCAACTGATCACAGCGGATCCATTAGGAGTAACTCCATGGTTTGGACCCGTGTGATCCGCGGATAAATGGAAAATGTATCATCATTGTGTGTAATAATTGACTGCCGCTGAATCCCTGTGCAAAGAAAGCAGCGTTTAAGAGGTGCAATGGAGACTCGCTGTATGAGAGAAGACAGTCCAGTCTTTAAAACAATATTTGACTCATGTTTTTGTGGACTTTCAAACAGAATGGTTTGTTAGGCATTTATATTTCATTGTGTTCTGATACTTTGTGTTAAATAGGGCTCAGACTTCATCAACTATCAGTTTTATAACGTTTGTAATGTTATCCTTCAGCCCTTGTCTGGTCTCGTCTGTAGTAAATAAAGCCACACACACCACAGTTCAGAGAGTTGTGCTATGTCAAAATACTGAAGATATAGTCCCTAAAGGCTCGTTTGTTGTTTGGTCTAACTCACGCAACACACACTGCAGGTGCAGCCTGTGCACTGATACACATCCGCTAAATGAACGGAGTAAATACAAGCTCATATAAGAAACAAACGTGTTCTGTGGATTACATTGAACTTGTTATTGAAAGAATGAAATGTCTGTTAAGTGTTTAAAACATTGATGTACTGAGTTGGGGTAGAACATGCTGTTATTAGCCTTTTTTCAGACTGTTGTTTTAGTAAAAGTGGTGTAACCAAGCTCAGCCGTCGTCACATCTTTGTACATTCATATTGATTCTGTAACGGTGCAATACTGGTGTCCCAGTGAATTCACATTGCGTTTCGGCGTTGTGGAAGCAAGACACTGTGGTAGCTACGCATAGACGCACAGTCAGACATGCACACATTCACACAGCACTGCGCTCCTCTGCTGGCTCCACTGAAAACATCTTGCTTCTGTAACGCCCCGAAGACCGTACAGAGGGGAGATCTCATCATTGCCCCATCACACTTCTGTGACATTCAGATTGAAGGTGAAACATCACAGGGGTGTACATACTGTGGCTTGAAGCGGCTGTTGCAGCTTTTTATATTACTGCCTGTTGTACTCCATCATTTTAATATTATAATATAAATAAAATTTTCACAAAAATCTGTGATTAATCCCAAATAATTGCACTTTTCTGTTCCCGAGGAGATGAATGCATGTTGAAGGTGCAGTGTTTTAGGAAATGACTGATCTTTGTTTTTGTTTTTTTTATATTTCACACATTAGTTTTTGGTTGAAGATTTGTCTCTTTAGTGGGAATCAATAACTTGTGGCTGAGGAGAAGAGGAACTACAAAATTAGTTTGACATCATTTTTTTTGTAATTCAAGACAGCGCCAAGAATGTAATTTCATTCTGCTACAACTATTAATTAAATCCCCCGTCTACACTCTCAACCAAGTGTAACAAGCTGCCTTCATCCAATCTCAAGGACTCTGCCACCTTATCTGACAAACGTGGCGGGTTAAACTATTAGAACCTTGTCTTCTGTTTCAACCTGCTCAGTATGATTGTGTTGATAAGATGATCATGTTGCTGATTATACAAGTTATGCCTTGCATCATTAAAGGTTTGTCGTGGTACATGACGATGATGTGCAGGTGTATATATTCATCAAAGTTTCTGTCTCTTCCATACGATATTGAAGACAATGTTATTAGAATAACTGTCATGCTGAGTCATTAGTGATGAGAGGTGGGTGGCTGTGAAAAAAATGTTTCAGGGCATCTCTCTCTCTCGCTCGCTCACTCACTCACTCACTCACTCACACACACACACACACACACACACACACACACACACACACACACACACAGGTTCAAATCTGACCTGTGGCTTCCTTCCTGCATGTTATTCCCCACTCTCTCTCTCTCTCTCTCTCTCTCTCTCTCTCTCCATGGGTTCTGACTCTATCCACTGTCCTGTCTCTTTTTCTTTTTTAAGTTTTTCTTTTTTGCACTTTTGCCTTTTTATTGTAAGGCAGCTGAAGAGAGACAGGAAAGAGAGAGTGGGGGATGACATGCAGCAAAGGGCCACGGTTGGATTCAAACCAAAAGCTGCTGCGTGAGGACTATAGCCTCTGTACAAGTGAACACAGCATAAGGATAAGGATAAACTTTATTGATCCCCCAATGGGGGAAATGTAGTTGTTACAGCAGCTCAAAGACAGGAATATAAACAGCATCAGTAGCAAAAAGTTAAGAAAAACAGGCCAAAAATCAACAATGTTCTATTTGTTTTTGTTGTTGTGCAAACTAAAGACGTTTGATAACCTCCGTCAAATCTGAAAAGAAGAAGAAATCATTAGTGTCAGGTGACTTCTTGTCATATCTTAACTTAAGGAGTTAAGCAGTCTATGTTTTAATAGATGATTAATTAAATTATTGTTAAATAGATTGTTTTCTTTAGTTAAAAGTGCCGTATTTTTACATTTTAATTTGAAAGCTCTATAAATAAGTTTAAATCAATCCTAACATACTATAAGGCTGTCCTAAGTATGAAGCAAGTTCACTTTCAGTCGATGAGCCAGTTATTCCTTCTGCTCGGGGAAGCACAGCACAGGATGACTGACGTGGATGGGTGAGACAGCAGAGAAATGAGGGCACCGATGAAGGGGTACGTTGGCAATGAAAAGGGGATCCAAAAGACTTTAGTGCAGGGATTGTGTGTGTGTGTGTGTGCGTGTGTGTGTGTGTGGGAAAGGCTGTCCCCACGTTTCTCCCTCAACTTCACTGAGGCAAAGGCAACGCCAGCACGATAAAAAAGTAAGTTAAAAAAAAAAAAAGACATGTTACTTCAAATATTTTGATGAATGTGTTCATAAACAGTTCAGCTTGAATCTTCTTAATCAAGGCAAAAGTTATCTGACAAAGAACTTCTTCTGGTCCACTAACATCATCTCCAACTTTGAGCAACATTTCATGTTCTTCATCAACAGTTTTTATTAAGACCAATAAAAATAATAAAATAATGAAATGAACTAGAAGAGAGGAGTTGATATTATATACATTTAAATGTCAATATGACGATTATGAGAGTGTTACAGCTTTCACTTCATGAAAAGATGAAATCAGATCACAGACACACAAAAAAAAACCTGGCATAATGTGTTGCGACATATGTCAGGTTGTGAGGCAGCAGTTGTAGCAACACAAATATGTTGTATGTTGGGTATGATCCCAGCTTGAGTTTTGCCCCCATGTGTTTTTGTGCTTTTACAGTCCATTCGTCCTTGAGAAAGCCACACTCATACACACTGCTGTTCCCTGTTTTGTAGAATGACGGGGATTACTGGATGAGCAAATTCTCCAAAAGTCAGTTAAGAATTGTTTTCACTGACTTTCACTAAAGTCAGCGAAACAACAATGAAAGCTCATTGTTGAGTTTTCCATGTATCTGTTT
The DNA here is from genome assembly GCA_020745685.1 of Tautogolabrus adspersus. Lineage (NCBI taxonomy): Eukaryota > Metazoa > Chordata > Actinopteri > Labriformes > Labridae > Tautogolabrus > Tautogolabrus adspersus. Next base: position 6,727,496 of record CM036538.1, on the reverse strand, counting down.
AGCACATGTACATTATCTACACAGATACAAAAATGAGTACTAAACAAAATCAGCTAACACTTTGAAATGTGTTTTTTTATTCTATATTAAAGCCTGAACAGCACTGTGTTCAGGTTTCTGGGAAGAGTTAATATAAATGTATACATAAAGAAAATGTTTTAAAAGATTAGCCTCAGCAGATGGGCAACAGTCATTATTTAACATGACTTGATATGACTGCGTCATTGGGTGTCATGGGTGTTGTATCCTTACAAACTTAAAGACTGGAAACAGTTGTAAGGTTGGTGGTGATCCTGAGGATACAGCTCAAATTAGTGCAAAACATTTCATCTCAATTTACACCGCAGGTCACACCTACACATTCACACACTGATGGCAGAGGATTCTATGTAAAGTGACCATCAAAAGTAACTAATCCCATTCATATACATTCATACGCTGCCGATACAACAGCGGGAACAACTTGGGGATAAGTGTCTTGCCCAAGGACACATCAGATATGTGGCTGCAGGAGCTGGGGATCGAACCCCTGACCTTCCGGTTGAGAGACGACCGACTCTACCAGCTGAGCCACAATGTAAAGCAGAGTGGATGTGTTATTGATCTAATTTGACAGATTTGTCAATGTTGCAATGGTTGCAGAGGCAAACGTTAAGATGAATGCTGAAAAACATTCCTGAAACATTTAGAAGGACGAAGGAATGCCCACATTTTTTAAATTCTGAATATTTTATTTACGGTATAAATACTGTAGTTCAGACTGAGAGTTTAGAGTTTAATCAAGGGAGATCCCAATGAAAGAAAAAGTAATGTACAAATGTAACCTTGTGTGATGTTGTTGCTTTAATATAATAAAAATAGAGTTTGCTTAGTTTTGGATTTTGTCAGCTTTTCAACCCTGCCTTCGGTGGGCTTGGTTATCTTTCCCCACCCATTTCTTTATTCCTGACTTTGACCAGGAATATACCACCCACAATTGTAAGACAGGACTCATTATTTCAATCTTTTACTAAGTGACTTCCTTGTTGCCAAAAATAAAAGTTCATGAAGTTAATTATGAAGCACTTCTATAACAGAGGAATCCTGTTTTCCCCTTTGTGACTGTGTGGGTTTGATCTGAAAATGCTTGAAAGGAGCTTTCAGCACCACCATGCTCGTGCACTTGAGTGTCCTTTTGTGCAGCAATAACTTGAACCACAGACGCTTTACTTCTCTCTATTCTATTCCTCACAGGCACAAAATTAAAAAATATTTTTTCAACCAATAATTTGCATATCAAAGGAGTCACTGAATGCCTTTACTGTGATTCTATTCAACCTTTTTATATCGTGCAATTTAGTTCAGCACACTTACTCAAACCTATCACTACTCTTCATCAGCTTTCGTATAGAAATATAGATTTGTATTGGCGAGGAGAAGAGTGGTGATGAAAACAAGTATTTGAAGTTGTGAAGTCTTAGTTTGTTGCGGTCTTGGTTGAAAAAAGGCTGGACTTTTTTTTTGACAGCTAGTAATTTATGCCGGCTTCATAATTGGCAAGTGGGGATTTGGTATAAGGACTGTGGACCGACACGAGTAAGGAATAAAAGATGGCTGTGAGTCTTTGAGCATGTGTGTGTGAAAATTGGAGTGCGAGAGAGAGGGTTTTGTGTTTTGGTGGAGCTCCTCTCATCTCTGTGAAGGCTTTTATCGCCTCCTCTGGTCGCAGCGCTGATGAGGAGCTTTACAGGCGGCGAGAAGAGAGAGACGAGAAGGAGAGGCTTGTTAGAGAAGGGAGGTGTTGATGAGATAATTACACAGCTGTCAGAGTCCCTGTCTGGCCCAAGAGCTGTGCCATCAACGTGTCTGTGTCTGTGCGTGTGTAAATGTACTGTATATGTACGCCGTCAATTTGTGTGCATTTGTGCATGTTTGTGAGGGTGTGTACATTGTGTGATCTTTTACGAAACGACGGTACAATGCACATTTTTGATTGCTTTCACATGTTGTCTTCCATCGGTGTTTACGGTTGTATGTTTTCTGTGTGTGTGTGTGTGTTTGTGTGTATGTAGACACTTGGTGTAGAATAATAGCTGCACTTTTCCTTTGAAATGTATGGCCATGTCTTTTGGGGTGGAAATGAGGTTTTGAGCATCTGCAGCTATATTGTGTCATTTTTCCTATAGTCTCCCCTCTATATGTGCATGAGTGTGCCTATTTTTATTAAAGGCAACATTGTTGTTGTTTGGAGACACCGCAAGTGCTGCAGGCAAACTCCACTTCCTCCAATACAGCCCATAATTCTTCCATGTTGACTTGAGACACACACACACACACACACACACACACACACACACACACACACACACACACACACACACACACACACACACACACACACACACACACACACACACACACACTCCCTCTTCCAGCCTGCATGACCACTGATAGGCACATATAGAGTGTGTGTGTGTATGCGCGTCACTGCATTTCAACAGCATTGGCGGGCTGGGCTGATTTGATACATGTCCGGGACATGAATGCCAGGCCGCAGGCGTCCACACACCCGCTAACCTACTGGCCAGATTGAGTCGCAGTGCTGGGAGGGGAAAAGTAATGGAGGAGGAAAGTTGACCACTGCCCTGGGAAATATGTGGCGAGTCTCCGAGCGAGCTAAAACAAGCTCTCAAGTCGACAGACAGCTTTTTCATTTGGTGCTGCTCTCCAAGATGTGGAGGAGTGCAGGGAGAGAGGGTGAGAGAAAAACTGGTGGAGGTGGTGGTGTTGTGGGGAAGCGTGGAGGGCTCGTATTGGTGGTTTGTGTTTCTGTTATGAACAGGAAGCTGTGAAACAGGAACAAACTCAATTTCAAGCCAGGAGTCCTGGAGGAGAAGCACTTGGTCGCCGCCTCCACTTCCAAACAAAGGCTTTAACCCTTGTCAGTGCTGCAGAATTGTTATTATTATTATTTATATTATTTTTTGTTTAAGCTGCAGAAACCCTCTGACCTTTCAGCTACTTCTGTTCAAGGCTTCATGAAGGTCAGTAAGTGGTGTAAATAGTAGGAATGCTTCCGGCCTGATATGTGAAGCACTTTTTATTAGTTTGCTGTCTTAAATAAAAAATGTGCTTGTAAAAAGTCCAAACAGAAATCAGGGGACAAAGTAGAAACTATTTGAGTGAGTCAGTCATATTCTCGAGGGGATCACAATGAATTGACGTTTAAAGCAATTACAAAAAGGTTAACTGCTGTCAGATGAATCCAGTCGAGTAGTAGCTAACAGGACGTCTTGTGTCTGCCAAAGAGCGTAGGAGAAACACTTTTTCAGCCTCAAACTGCTTTACTTGGTATCTTACTGTTGTAATTACAGGATCTGTTTGTTTTTCAGGCCCCGATGTTAACCTTAGGACGAGAATATATTTACACAGGATGTATCCAAGTATAATTAACATGAAGTTTTTTCAAGCAGCTTTCAGTAGCAATTTCGCTTCCTTGTGTAGCGGTCTTTGACATAAGATCTGGTGTTGCCACGGCAACGATAAACAATCTGTCTGTCATGTTGGCTCTGTAATGGTGCCCACCACAACAAGACATGTCCCGTTATAACTATATTTGAAAAGTGCAGTCATTTTATAAAGCGTTTTTTACAAGTTATTTACCTTATAAATCATCCTTGAAAATATGTGATATTAAGTACAAGTAAATAAACGATACCCAGTGGTAAATTTAAATATTGATCAATGTAGGAAAATGTATCGAGATCTCTTTTTTTCTGATATGTTCCACAGCCCTAGCAGCACGCTTTCACTTGAGTTTTCCTGCATTTATGATGAGCAGTAGTGCTTAGAGAAAGAAAAGTGCTAATTACTGGCTGTCCTCTGTTTTATTTGCACAGTTCTTGTCACATTAAAGCAAGGCACCAGATATTCCACTAAACCCTATCGCTTGTTTACAAGTCATAATTCAGACAGCCAGAGCAAATGAGATAAATGACTCCCACCACCTTCAAAGACAGAGGGATTTCTCATTTGAGTGGAAATTAAATTAATACCACTGGGAACGCCTTGTGAATCTTCACACACACTCTTCTTGGGCGATAACACACAGCCTTCACATGTTTCTAGATTCAGGGAGGGAATATATTTGTCCTTTTTTAGTCCTTTAATAATAACGGTATAGCAGAGGAAAATTCCCCTGGTATGTTGAAGAATTATTAAATCTGCTTGCGCCCAGTACGGTGCTTTCATTATGTCACTTTGGTGGCCCAATGAAGAGCACTCAGAGGAGTGTAATTGGCGGCATCCATTTGCGACCTTGGATAGAGTGCGAGAGGCCATCGCATCATCAATACGAGACGGCGGGATGCCGGCGCCCTGAGGGAGAGAGAGGCAGAGAGAAGGCTGCTAGATGGGGGAGGAATGGATGGAGGGATGAGAGGATGGTGGCACCGCCATCTGTCTATGTGTTCTGACCCACTGGCCTCCGCAGCGGCCCAGTGCTCAAATTAGGAGGAGTGACACACCGGCTAATTGCAACACGTGATTGTGTGTGTGTTTGTGAGGAAAGCAACAGTCTTTGCACAGAGAATTACTAAGATCATGTGGCTTCACTTGGCAATATTTGCATGGAAAAATACACCCGTCCTATAAACCTTAATCATGAAGTGGAGCAGCAGCAGACACAAGCGCTTTATCCCCATTACCATGCTTTAAACTCAAACTATTTGTCTCTGTGAATTTGGGAACTTTTTGACCCACAGGAAGTGACAAATGAACACTTCTATGCTAAACATTAAACTCTCTTCCAACCAGCATCAACAGATAAACTGAGAATGGAGCTCGTATCTTGCTTCTACACTTTTGGAAAAAAACATCCCAAGGCTGTGAGAGTTCTTGCTATTGAGGTTCATTATTTTCAGAATGGCTGACGCCTGCAATTTGGAGCCACCAAAGAGCCAGACTGCCCAGTATATTTTTAATAAACTGATATGCAAAATCAGTGATTTTTTTTCCCAACATCATTTGTGTTAAAGCCTTGTCAGCCCACACAGGGGCTTCAATTATTCTAGCTAATTATGTACATCTTTTTTAAGGATGAAGATGGGAAAAGCTATGCTAGGAGTTTGTAAAGTCACCAAACTTTAAGTACATACTCTACAATGCCATTGGTTGATAATGAATTGATTCACACTGAATGGCCACAGAATTGGCAGCTAGTTCTGCAGTGGGTCAATCAAACATCAGACCAAAAAATTAAAGGGGACATATTATACCCCTTTACCACCTTTTCAAACAGTCCTCTCTGGTCTTCATGAAACATCGGTGCTGTGCTTTGATCAAAATATAACATGAATCAAGCACCAGAGGAGGTTTGTGACCCTGTATAAACCAGCTCTCTCAGAGCGCTCCGTTTTGGTGTGTGTGTCTCTTTAAATACAATGAGCCCCCCCTGAGTTTCACAGTAGACATCACTCCTCTGTAGCGAGAATAAAAATGTCAGACCTGTGCACAAGTTTTGCTCTAGGCTGGGGGTGGAGTCCATGGGTGGAGAAACCAGGGGAAAGGAGGGTATTTTTTTACCAGAATCCAACTTGTGATGTCACAAACTGAGAAAATTTGAAACGGAGCACTTTTGTCTGTGTTGTAAGACTTATGCAAACCACAAACAAAGGACTGGATGGATTTATTTCAAATTTTGTGGGTTGATAGACACTCAGGTTACCCAAATATATGCTCAAAAACCTTGTAAGTGGATTTTTCATAATATGTCCCCTTTAACAACTTATTAACTTGGACAGCAGACACTTTAGCAGCTACAAAAGCATGTGTTTTCTCTGGATGTGATGGAGACCACAGAAAAACAAATTGGCTATTTTCAGGAGGCTTTACTACTCCAAACTATGTTGATTAATGTTTACTGGTTATGTAGCTCAGTAATAGGGGATTTCTTGCCATCACATAACCCATCTTCTGAGAATATGTGATTGTCTACTTAAAGCCTTTTCTGTATTTCTAATGGGCTGCATGGTGGTGCACAGGTTAGCGCTGTTTCCTCACATAGAAGAGGTTTCTGGTTCGAATTCCCCGTCGGACAGGGCCTCTCTGTGTGGAGTTTGCATGTTCACCCTGTGCATGCGTGGGTTCTCTCCAGGTACTCCGGCTTCCTCCCATAGTCCAAAGACATGCTCTTTAAGTCATTTGGTGACTCTAAATTGTCCGTAGGTGTGAATGTGAGTGTGGCTGGTTGTCTATCTCTATATGTCAGCCCTGTGATTGACTGACGAACAGTCCAGGGTGTACCCCACCTCTCGCCCAATTACAGCTGGGATTGGCTCCAGGGCCCCCGCGACCCCGTACGGGAAAAGCAGTAAAGAGAATGGACGGATGGATGGATGTATTTCTAATAATTACATGTGGCTAACTGTTATAATGCCGCTCCAAATGAATCACACAGATGTTTCCTTCCCAACAGACGCAATAAACGTACCTAAAAACATCTAATTTGATTCAGTTAAAGTGTGCTCTCACATTCCAGTGAGGAGGTTTAATCAGAGCGAAGTGAAAATGTCTGGGTTTGTGTTCCACTGCTCATCACTGGGAAGTTATTTTCAGGAAAACTGTGTTGATGTCTCTTTATTAGATGAAGTTTCTTCTTCTTCTTTTCCTCTTCGTGTCTCTCTTCAAATTGTATCAGGACTTAAAAAGGTAAAGCATCTTAGTTTATTTGTCAGGGGAATATAACATCTACAAATCAATTACAGTTTTGTAATTGTTCATCATTTCTGTTGGTAACAGTTAAAATGTACTGCTGCCTGGACTGAAACAATTGAACAAATAACTCGCTTGAGTACCTCGATCACTTAAAAGCCTCCAGGCGAATTATTTGCCTCCACATTATGTTTAAATGTGGTCAACTATACTGTACAGCACACTGTGTTTTGCACAGATGGTTGTTTCTGTGGCACTTTGGGCTTGCTTATGCTTTTACTGTGACATGGATGCGAGGCAGGGACTACAAAAACATGGAGGAAGAGAAAGAACAAATAGCTAGAGGCCAAAAGAACAGGCACCCCTGGAGGAACAACAGAAGATGTCCAGTGTGGGGTCACTACATGTTGAAACTAAAAAAAAAACAATTGTACAATGGAATTAGCCTACCACAATAGCACTTTGACAAACCTGCAGCACCTCCACTGAAAACAGTCTTTGCTTCTAGTCTACAGAGTAGACCGGACTTAACAAGGTCATTTTAACGAAACGTTAGCAGTAGCATTTAAGTGGAATTAATGTGTTTTGTTGTTGAGATTAACACTTAACACAGTGAGTTAATTATTACAGTATTTAATGGCTGGTTCAGAAAATGTTTCCTTCTTAAAAACCAAGAACAGTGTAATGTAGCACTTAAACACACTAAATGGATTTTGTTTATGCAGATGATATGCTTTTTGAATTTCAAAAGCGTTTTTTCTCTTTAAAACCCAGAAGCTACTACTGTATGCCAGTAGCACGTACATGCTCAGTTACCGATGCAATAATGACACTTCAGTCAGAAAAAGCTAAAGTAGAGGAGTGTTGATGTTAGGACTCCACATGAGTCATTTGTTTTGTTACTGTTTTATTACACACTGCAGAGACGGATATTATTGCAATAAAAAAAGGGAATAATTGGTAATGTCAAAGACCCATCTTATTTTCTCTTTTGTATATAACTATTGCTCTTGAATGAAGCAAAAGTGATTTAACAAAAAATGTATTCAGTGGATATCTTCTTCATGACAGGAACCAAAGAAAATACTGAAGCACACAAATCACTTAGGGAAATTTAAAAAAGGTGCAAAGGACGTGTTGACCTGTCTAATTATTTTTTGTACGTCTTAAGTCTCTGAGAGTACATACCTCCATTCGTGGAGTAGCTGAAGCGCAGGAGTTTCCTTCTACATTAACAATTAATTATTTGATTACTCTAAACAATATTCGATAGAATAATCAATTACTGCCCTTAAAAAATGTGACATACAGATCTATAAAAAAGAACACAGTGACTTTTCAGAAAATACTTCCTGAAGCTTCATTTTGCAACATTTCCCAAGTAACCATTCTGCTTTAGTTTAGTCTCTTAAGTGTAGATCTGAAAACTCATCAGTATGAATAGTAAGTATGCAGACATGAACTTGGCCAGCTGAGGCCGCGCCTCACAGTTCACTGCCTGCTTCAAGGCAAAACCGTTGCATATTGTAACTTTAACATGCAGAAGAGACGGGAAGAGAGCAAGTGTCAGACAGAAAGATGAAGGATGAGAGACGGAGAGCTAAGAAGTGTGAAGTGTTTTGTTAAACTCATTCTAATGTGAGGAACATCACTTGGGTGCTTGACAAGCAGCCCTGGGGCAGAGATTATATTAGCTGGAAGTGTTGAAGGGGAGAGACGCACACACGCGTGTGCACACGCACCTGCTACAGCACAAGATATGGACAGCCCCAGTGGGTAGAATTAGTGGTTCACTAAATTCTTCCTTCACTTTTCCCCCCATCAGTCCATCCTTCCTGCTTGTAATATCCTGCCACTCAGATCTAAAGGTGTGTTCAGACGGAATATCAAGTGAAATTTTAGATTGCAAACAAAGTCAGTGGCAAGATATCAAAGTGCAACAAGATGCATATTTTCTACAGGCAGCTTCAATAGAGGTACAGGATTTTAAAATGTTTTGACAAAAGATTTGTTCCCACTACACAACTTTTCAAGTGTCAAAAGAGGAAAAGATAGTTGGTCCAGTGTGTTTTTTCTCCCATAGCTTCATCTCATTTCAGCCCGTTCAGTAAACAAGTTAGTCCCAATGGGCAGCTGCCAGGGATTTCACTGCAACCAGTGGTTCTCTAAAAATGAATTTTGCCTTCAACTTATTAAATAAAGATATTTTTAAATAGCTCTATTGGTCCTGTTTTGCTGTTAAATCTAATCACCTGCGCTTGGTATACCTGACTTTCCCTTTTTGACTGCAATCTTAAGCAAAATTCAAATGTGTACATTGAAACTGTACGCACTGCTGTTGTTTGAAACTTTGAAAAAGTAAAGCCGGGGTGCCATATAGCACTAGTGGTTATGTCCAGTGCCCCATGTGCAGAGGCTATAGTCCTGGCAGCAAAGACCGTGGGTTCAATTCCAACCTTTGCCCTTTGCTGCATGTCCTCCCCCACTCTCTCCTCCCAACACTTCCTGTTCGTCTTCAGTTGTCATATCTAATAAAGGCATAAATGTCCCAAAATATCTATAATAATAATAAAAAAAAGTACTGTTTAGGAGGGGTACATTCAACAGGAAATATTTTGTTTCCTGTTCTATTCTCAACCTGGACCGCTGAGGTCCAAGCTCTGAGGGTGAGGCAGGTCAAGGTGACATCACATGCTGTGACACCTGGCTCAGAGTTGCCGTGACAACCGTCCCGCCTCATCAGTCACACCTGTCTGACAGGTGTTGGTGTGTGAATGTGTGTGTGTGTGTGTGTGTGTGTGTGTGTGTGTGTGTCTCTGTCGGGTGCCACTGCACTCTGAGGATGGTGATAAAGACAGGATGGATGGGGGAGGAAGGGGACAAACAATCATTTAAAGTTCATCGCTGACCTCTGTTTTGTTTTGTTCTTCCTCTGCAGTGAGTCTCCTGGACACGACCACGTACACAGGAGACTGGGGCTGGCTAACGTATCCATCACATGGGGTAAGAACAACAAGTGCATCACGGAAAAACTGCATATAAAAGTTACTCCTTTTTGATCCTATCTGAAGGCACGTGATGCAGGGATTTTTTAGGCGTGCTGCAACATTTGCTTATTCTGTTTGATCTGTTTGTACTGCTAACATTACAGGATAACAGTGTGTTTTTACTTTGAAATCAGAACAGTACCTGCAACACTCACAAATTCAATCCATCCACATCTTCAGCATCAGACTCCTGGGGCTTTTTTTTTTACTTGATCAAACAGTCAACTATTAACATTTGTCTAAGAGTAATCATTGAAAAAAAGTTTGATTCCTGACCTATTCCAAGCCTGCTGGTCCCTGTGTTGAGAGACAGTGGGTGAAGCTGGATAAAGTCCTCTTGTATACAAGTGCAGTCAGTCCATCTGGGAGCCTCTTTGGCAAGGACGCACTGCGTGAAATGCTTCTTCTGCTTGCCTGTCAGCACAACGCAGCAGTGGCTCCACACCACTACCACGCAGCCATACGCCTGTGGTGTGTGTGAGTGTGCGCATCATTTGACAGTTACCTTCGTCTGGAGTTCAGATCTCCTCATTTTTAGCAACATAACATTTGTTTCACAACGACCACATGGCTAGTTGTTCGACAGATCAGTCAATCTGTAGTCTGTATGGATCACCCCCCTCAGTTTGGCATGAATGTGAGCCACAGTCCGATGTGAATTGGAAATAATAATAAAAATGTTTTTTGTGGAACAGGAGTGATGCCTGTCTCATATCCAATCTCACTCAACGTCAGGGTTGCAGTAGTCATACATTCTAACTTTATTGCGATGCCAAACTTGATACCAGCATTTAATTAGTGTGTAAAAATCTGCTCTAAAAAAGTGAGACAGTCCATTTTTCTTTGAAATGTTTTTATTCCAACCCCGAGCAGGCATTTACAAAGAAAGGCTCATACAAAGATGGTATAATAATGTGTATTGTTTCAAATGGTTGTCTTACTTTTACCACCATCTCTCGTCTCGTAGAGTTGGCATTTGTTTTGCAAGAATTAGGGAGCGCTTGCTTGTCTGCAGTCTGCAGTTTTTCTATTTGTCACTTCATCTCTGGAGGTAAACTCATATTACTGAAACTCTGTTAAACAGGGCTGTGCTGGGTCAAAACGGAAGATGCGGTCCCTAAAGGAACATTTTCCGTGTGTTGTTTTGTCTGCCTCACATGTGAGTGCACGTGTGGCCAGTGCATAAACAAACACAAATCTTCTAAATGAATAGTGTGCATATGTTACATGTCAGAAGTTGCGATGAGAGAAAACGTGTTTTGTGGCACCAGCACAGTTAACTCTATACGGATAGATTTCAGCTTTGTGTTTGTCAGCCGTATGTCCTAAGATGCTGGGTAATAAAGATCCGGGCATTGAAACGAGGCTGCTTTTAATATTACAGACTGTTTTCTGTTTTATTTCCAAAATAAAAGCACATTTACCTCCCCCCCACAAACACACTTGACACCCCTAATTAAACAAGTAAAAGGGTTTCAGTTCACTAAATTGTCCTCAGGCTTATGATTAATTTTATTTGAACGAAACAAAGTTACAAAGTGCCAATCATTATTGGAAATGAAAATGTTGAAACAGTAAAAAATGTAATTGAAAAACACAGGTGCATTATTTGTCTATTCCTCAGTTGCCCTACAGACAACTGTCCCCTGAGTAATCTCAACTGAAAATAAATACGAGGTGAAATGTCTGATGCTTTCCATGGTCATATAAAATAATATATTTAAATTAAGATAGAAGTAATCCCTCAAGACAGGACAGTAGGGATCAACGAAAAAAAGTTTTGTGGTGTTCGCTCTGTTAAAACTCCCCCTCACCTCAGCCCCAGAGATTGTCAACACTTATAATCGATACTGATTCCAACATCGACTAAGACATCACATTCAGCCCCCTCCCCAGAAAGGTGGCAGACAAGTGCAAATCACACCAGTCCCCCGGTGGGCTCACCCCCAAGGGGGGAAGGAGTAGGAGAGGGAGGAGGAAGAGGGAGAGAGATGAAAGAGAGAGAAAAAGGTGACAGCGAGGCCACATTGTCGCTACATTAGCATATTGTAATGCCACCTGATGATGCCTGGGGTGATGAATTAGGACTCCAGCCGTGATCTTTATAGCAGCAAGATGCCACCATGTCCCAGAGTCCCCTTGCTGTCAGAGATGCAGTAGAAACATTTAACTCACCTCCGGTCCACACAACAGAAGGCGCTGTGATTGAACGTCGGCCAGGAGGAACAGATGGATTGTCTTTCAAGTCCTGAGAAAGAGCTGCAAGAATTGGATTAGAGTTTTGAGTGTTCTGTGTAAAACCAGCGTGAAGAGTGCATCTCCTTCATTTTGACAGCAGTGTTATAACATCTAGATTGTATAAACTGAGCCGGTGCTGTTTCATCTAATTGATTCAGTATGCCAGACATTTTCAATCTTAACTTGATGAGAGACGTTTCCTCGCTCTGAGCTCATGCACATGAAATGTTTGACTGGATGAATTCAGAGCTGGAGACCAACTTTGTGGAGTTATGTGAATGTTATACAACATGTACATCTGGTGCTGAATAGAAAGGAAGTGAGGAAGGTGAAACAAGCTGTTTGTTGTTCTGCTCTCATCAGACAGTTTTTCTCTGATTGCTGATTTGAATTGGCACAACGGTTTGTTTACAGAGGAAAAATGAACTACTTGTCCTTGGGAGGGGGTCGATGACGGTTCACGTTAGCTATCTTGTTACTTTGTCTGTGTTTCAAATCCTGTTTGCATTCATTCATTGTCTACACCAGCGGTTTAAAAATGATTTTAGGCTAGTGAGCCCCTTCATGGGCGTTACATTGTCCTGGCACCTCCTGACAATCACTTGTTGTCAGAATGACTATTTCTACAAGTTCCACTACTGTGACAGCGAAGCTTAAGTACACACTACAGTAATGTGTTTTAATCTCATTTCCTCCATTATTTCTTTTCAATGTCATATCAAATAGATATTTTTTGTTGTTAATATAAAAGCGAACGATGTGAAGTGAAGGCTTCTTTCATGAAAGCAGATAATTCCATTTTGACTTATTTCCCTAAATGAAGTTTTTTTTGTTGTGCATTCAAGGGAATATCAATCAAGCTTCAGATTCTTGATTCTTTTGAAAACGCTTTTTTCTTAACGTTGAACTTTTTTACCCCTAAAACTAATCTTGACATCTTGCACCAACAATATGAAACCCTCTTTTTGAAAGCGCCAACCCAACATGAAAAAGCCTAATTGTTTCTTCTTGTGATTTGTTAAGTGAGAGTCTAAAGTCATAAAAACATTTGTCATATTATTGCTGCCGCCACATGAATGTTTGTATTTTTCTGTCGGAACTAATGAACCACATTCTTTGAGTATAGATAGTATTGATCATTTTATATAATTGCACTGATTCTTAATGTGTGCAAACGGACAGAAATCAAGGTCGACTTGACTTAATTAGGGCCATAAAACTCAATATACTGTATCCGAGTGAAGATATTATCTGAGGGCAAGTGAAGGAATGCAGGCATAAATACATTAATGAAAACACACACACACACACACACACACACACACACACACACACACACACACACACACACACACACACACACACAAATAAACATAGATACTTTGATACAGACATTCTTGCATCAGGAAATGCAAATAATGACCACAAAATGAATTCAGAGATCTAGAAAATATATATGAATGGTAATGTCTTAAGTAGCTCCTTGATGTTCCTGAAAAGCAGATATATGAAAACACTACATTTGTAACACTGAAGGTTTTCCTTTGATGATATGACTGAAATCACTCATCAACATTTCCAGGTAACTTGAGTACATTGTTTTGCTGCCAACAGAACCTAAACTACGTCTTTTTTGTGTCATGTTAGTAATGTACTGTTTTGTGCTGCTGTACTCAACACAAACTAAAAAAAGTAAATAAAATAGGGGCTGTAGAGAAAATGCAATCAACTCACGGAATAAGTCTGAATATTGTCTCCAAGCTGCCTGAGATCAGCACGTAATACGTCTGCCATTTTGCAGTCACACAGAATACCAGTAATAGATTACTACCCAGAAACAGAATTTAGATGGTAAACAATGTGACCACTGACTTTGAGAATGTGTTTTCTAACTCATTTATCTGCATACATAGCGTTCTGTCGAAAGAGCTCAACCTGTACATACTAAGTCCCAACAGTAAAAGAGCTGCTGTCCGCTATGTGGGAGGTTTGATTTACTCTGAGCAGTAAGTGCCGCTGTCGGCTGGTTATGTTTTCAGCTTGATAATGATGCATTCAAAATGATTCTTCAGCAAAGCTATCAGACCAGCAGCAGCATTTGACTGCTGCAGGCCTGCTTCTGCTTTTACTTTATTTCAGCAAAGCTGACTTAAAACATATCTGAAGGTACCAATGTCTTATAACTTGAATCTTGTGTTTTCTATTTACTGTAAGGAAATGTACTTTATAAAGGGTAGATAAGTAAAGGTCCCTTAACCAGGAGAGATGCGTCCTGGTAGTCAAATGTAGGTCTGCAGAACCCAACAACGGCATTTATCATTCACTCCACTGTCAGTTTGAGATAGCCATTTCAAAACCAGGCTGCTGCTGTGTCGTTTTAGCAGATTAATTTATTTAAAACAATCAAGGCAACATAAACAAATTAAGCATTTTAGTTTACAAGTCACAGAGAATGGTCTTTTCTACCCCACAGATAAATGCCAGGCTAATCTTCAAACTATTTACTTTCTTTTTTCAACAGTTCAACATCCAGTGCAAAAAAAGATCCTGTTAGAGGCAAAATGCTCCACTATGACTGTTGGTAAACTATAGGCCCGTTCACATGAAACCATGGAAATACAGTTGTCCAAATCAGTTTAAATGGACCGACAGGAGTGTCCAAAAAATGTTCTAGTTCAAGTCGGAGCAGTGTAAAATCGTCTTGTACAGCTTCATAATTTGTCTGCAGATTTCTAAGCATGTGGGAGGAGAGGGGGTGATGATGCTGCTGCATTTAGTGTAGCAATCTATTCTCTTGTCTTGTTGCCTGTATAAGGCTATTACACTCTTTCATTGATTAGGCAGAGATTTTCAAATTCATGTTCCATTGCAATGCAAAAACAGTAATCACTGCAATTGAGTCCTCCTCCTCCTCCTCCTCCTCCTCCTCCTCCTCCTCCTCCTCCTCCTGCACCTCTCAGCTCCACTACAGTGTATATTTCCATTTGGTAAGAACGCAACTGACATGGATGATTTCCTGTTGTGCACTACGTGTGTGAAAGAGCAACTCATTGGGACATTGTCTGGAGTTTAATACTGGGCCAAAAGCTTGTGGCTGCCAACATCTCCATGCTGAGGAGGTAGCATATGATATATTTATTTACGGTATTTAAAAAGGTATCCTGCTGGAAACAAAGTTGATTCGAGTTATGAGAGAGAGTAATCACGTGGACCAAAATCAACCAACGAGCTGTTAAAAGCTAAAACACAGGATTGTTTCACAGCCTGTTTGGAAATGAGAAACTGTCACAGATACCAGTAACTCAAAACAGTCAACCAGTTTCTGGGCATCGTGTGTGGATAGAAAATCCAAGCCTTTATTCTTACTTTTAGACAAGTGTTTCTAATATCTGCTACTTCTGAATATGTTTATTTGTGTGTGTGTGTGTGTGTGTGTGTGTGTGTGTGTGTGTGTGTGTGTGTGTGTGTGTGTGTGTGTGTGTGTGTGTGTGTGTGTGTGTGTGTGTGTGTGTGTGTGTGTGTGTGTGTGTGTGTGTGTGTGTGTGTGTGTGTGTGTGTGTGTGTGTGCTAGTGTGAAAAAGAGAGAAAAACATTGCTTGGACCTCATGGGGTTCTTTGATAAATGGATGTTTTGACAGTTTCTAACTCTCTCGCACTCTTGCTCTTGCTCTCGCTCACACACACACACACACACACACACACACACACACACACACACACAGCTTCACACATACAGCACATGCATAAGGTCATTTTTTGCCATCCTGACAGAAATCAGTGTTATGAATGTGCCATGCTAGCAGCATCCGTTTTTTCAGCTGGCCTGTGCTCGGGGCAGCAGCAGCAGCTCTTTGATGCTCTTAGGCTGAGAAAATACAACTGCTGCCAAAGCAAAAGATTCCTGTCACCTGACGATTATGTCACTCAGGACTGCTGTTGTTTGGTGCTGAGGCGGACTCGTATTCAGTCACACTGTGTTTTGATTCCGTGATATCATGTGGAATTTACCGTTACATAACAAATACTTGGCAAAAATGCTGCTCTGCTTTTATCCTGCATCTTCAATACGTTATTTTTTTACACCGAAATGTTGTTCAGGAGGGGAGACATGTCACAATGAGCAAGCGAGTAAGGTAAAGGTGAGAGCGAGAGAGGAGTAGAAATAGATAAAGAGGTTGCCTGAAGGGGATACAAGAAGGATCAGTGTCAAGTGTACACTGGAGGAAGATGGATTAAAATCATCAGGGTGTAGTTTCCTGAATGTTTCAGAGGGACAAGGGTCTGGGACAGACACTTCCTCTCCACATCAGGAAGCTGTTTTTTATTCTGTTATTCTGTATTTTCTGCTTCTCTCTAGATGAGTTCTATTCGTTTTAGGCATACTGTACGGTATGTTTAAAGATGGCGAAGAGGGATTTCTCTGTTTGATGTTTTATAAGATCTTTACAGAATGAGATTCCGCAACAGTGCAGTAACTAATTTCCACTGTCATGACGCCTTTGTACTAACACATTGCTAACACGCTGCATAATATTTGTGTCCCAGTGTGGGGTTTCACATTGGGTTACGGCTTTGTTGAAGCATAAGACGCTCCACATACTCGCACACAAACACACACACAGCGCTGTTCCCCCTGCTGGCGGTGTTATACATTTCCACCGTCTCCATCCGTTACGCCTCTGTTACCTCCGATGGCGGATAACAGTAAGAACTTTTCCCCACCATTCTGCCTACGAGTGTTACACATTGCAGGCATGGCGTTAGGGGAATAAATATCCCACCTTGAACTGGCAATATGTAAGCATCACTGGAGAAAAACAACCCTCCATGCCTGTGCTTTTTTTCTAGCAATGTTGCAGCTGGATTAAAATATTTCCAGGAAAATAGAAGATTGTCAGCTGACACTCACCGTTCAATCGATAGTGCATGTGCATGTGAGGGTTAGGTCTTTATTAGCGCCCTGCCCTCTCCCTCTATGCGAGTCTCGTTTAGATGACATCATGACAGATCACGTCTTCTGCTCCAGGGGCTTTTTTCCATCCAATTTATTCAAGCAGTGGTTAGGACGCCCGTGGGCTGTCCCAGGAGCATCTCTCCCCATTTTTCTCTCTCTTACTCGCTCTCTCCCTGACATACACACACACACACACGCACTACCTCTCTCTCTCTTCTGCTCTCCTTCTCTCTCTTCTCTCGGAGCTTGTCAGTTAGGGCAGGAAGACTTCATTATCCTCCAGTCCGATCTATGTTGGCCATGACAGGTTCATCCACCGGGCACACCACAATCGATACTGCTGACAGTACAGTGTGTGTGTGTGTGTGTGTGTGTGTGTGTGTGTATGTGTGTGTGTGTGTGTGTGTGCGTGTGCGTGTGTGTGCGTGTGTGTGTGTCAGATGATTAACGTGGGCTGAGGAATCCATGATGTGGATGAGAAAGTGATGAGCTGAAGTGTCAAAAGCCCAAAGTCTGTTGCCATTACTAACTATTTCTCACAACTCCCTGTTACTTTCACATCTTCTCTGTCTCTCTCTTTCTCACATACACACACACACACACACGCACACACACACACGCGCGCACACACACACACACACACACACACACACACACACACACGCGCATTTTAATATCTTTGTACCATCTTTAATGTCTTCCGGTGCTGGACCATTCTTAATTTCGTTAATGAAAAATATCACTATCAATGTTCGTCAACAACTGTTTTTCTATAACAAAGACGAGATGTTGCGAGCTTTATTTTATAAAAACTCTGACCCCCCTTAAGTTTTGGTTTCGTTAATGCGATAAAACGGGAAGAAAATGTTTGTGTTGGGCTGTTGGACATTTAAAACCCATGAGGGCCTATCTTCCTCTGCGTCTCACATGTCTGTTAAATACAAGCAGGAGGGAGAAGATGTGTATGTGTGCCAGGCAGTGAGCAGGACGAGCGTGTGTGTGTTACCCAGAACTTTCACCAGATACGTGTGCATTGCGTGTCAGCTACACTCCGTTATGCCTCCGTACTCCCTCGTCCGTCAACACCCACAGGCTGCGTTCTCAGAGCGCAGCACGGAGTAGCACCGCCTGACAGCTGGAGTCCCGGGACCAAGGAGTTCCCGCGGTAATTACAAAATTACGAGCGACAGTGCTAGATAATACGGTGTATGTGGTATAAATCCCTTATAAACACAACAAACACACATAAGGTCATTGTTCCCAACTGTCAAACTGAGTGATTAATTCTATAAATAAACCAGATGTTTTAATGTTGTTTCAGTGTCTGACTTCCTGTCCTGCTTGATCTGCTCTGTGGTAAATTGATGTGCCGTGCTCCAGCATAAGGCAATAATAGAAGCATTGCATATCTGCTGCAGAGGGATCTGTACTGCCGGAGCTGGGACGGAGCTGAGACGGAGCGCAGCGGAGCCAATAAAAGCTGCTGTTGCTGTGGCTGAAGCGCAGACGGACAGAAGACACATCTGGGGGAATTTAGCAGTTAGTGAAGCAGAGCATTAACGAGCTAATGATAGACTCACTTTGCTACTGACTATCTACTGTTGTAAAAACAACATAATTTAAATCCATTATGAATCCACAAATGATCTCTTATTAATATAAGTAGAAAATTACAAAAGGCCAAGCGCCATTCTAAAATTACACTCATTCACAACACTGTCTGGGGAGAACATCGAGGACGGCCGAGCACGGACTCTGTGAAATGTCACCTGGAACGGAACAATAAACAATAGGGAGTCGAGCTGACTGAAGCAAGGAAGACAACAAACATTACCATGTCGGCTACAGCAAACACGAAGCATAAAGTTAGATGGATGTCATAAATTCAGGACCAACTTGTTGATTTGTGGCAACAACACGAGTGTTTTTACAACGTGTCTTGTAAAACAAACTACAATCCAAAGGACAAGGAAAAGGAGTTGGACCAAAATGTTTTGGATGTACGAGCTAACAGCTAGCCACATTTGGCTTGACCATCATGTTTGTTTACTCTTAAGTCGCGTTTGACCGTGCAAGATGACATGTTTTGATACTCTAGACTCTGGTTGTTGGTGAATCAATCGATGAGTGTGTGGTGTGCTGAGTTAGTCGTCTAGTTGCACACCACACACTATAAGATTTGAACTGTTAATCTGTCATGATTTGTCATCATGTGTGGGGTCTCTCACATTTTCTAAATCTTTTAGTGTGTGCCAGGCCTTAGAGAAAAGTCATGTACCAGTTGGTATGAATGCAATGAAAAACATTGAAACAGAGGGACTGCCGAAATAAAGAACAGTGTCTTTGCGTGACCGTACACTTTTTTTAAACTTTATATTGCTTTAAATGGCTGAAAAGGAATAAAACATGATTCTTTTCAAATTGTTATCCAGTCTGTTTAGTGTAAACTTTACTTTTTTTAAACTTCACTTGGTGCCTTTCTGCTGTGATCAGCAGTACCATCACACAGGACTAATACAGACTTCCTTAACACACCTTTGGCTAGATCTTGAACTTCCCCTGTTGCCCTTCTTATGACCGTCCATGGTGGTGTAATTGGCCATACAAGCCCCCATGAGACAGCAGCATGGCCGACACAGCACAGCTGCTTCTGGCTGATGGAGGTGGAAATACACCTCTGCAGCTGCTCTGTGGAACCATCTCACTTAATAAACATGCCAAGTTAAGCTAGGATTTGCTGCAGGCGCTGGATCACTGGAGGGGCTCACTGTGGCATCTGCAGCAGCGAAGGAGTATGTGAGGATGCAGGCAGGTGGGTATATAGTAGCCTCAGCATGCAGATGGGTCATCTTTATTTCAAAGATCTTGAGCCAGAGCTTCCCTAAAGGCAGCTGAAAGCTACCTGATCCTGGTTTGCATTCCCTGATCAGCACTGCAGACCTTAAAGAAGAAACTGCCCAGGTGTTTGAATGAGAGATTTGAGGCTGACAGACCACCTCAGCCTGGACAGAGTTTGACCGACAGCTCTATTCTGCTGTGGGCCGTAACAGGCACAGCAGGGATGATCTGCTTGGAATGAAATGATCTGAAATGGGCCTCAAGTGTGGAGTCATCTCTCCCTGCAGCTTTCTCGAAGGCTGGTGGAGTTATATAGGTTGTTGCTTCCATTCCGTAGGTATACAGTAGGTTCTTGTGCAGTTTTGTTTGAAAAAGAGTTACTCTGATTCAGCTATTTTCAATACCTACTTTTTTGCAGGGTTGAAATGAGCTACAACCTATTCCGGCATACAGCGGGTGAGAGCCAAAATGTTATTCATTTAAATGATCCGAATTATTGGAGAATAATTGTCAATTCTATGATTTTCCACGATGTGGCAAACACAGACAGAATTACGGAATTTGACAATGAAAATTGAATCAGCTGTTCAACGTAGAACATCATGGACTTTGCTTAAATGTGGATGTCATTTATTTAAAAAATCGTTTTTTTTCAGACCTATTAAGTTAATTATGCTGAGCTTTTTTTTTTGTACATTTGGTGTAGCTGCAACATTTTACTCCTGCTCCTCCTCTGTCTGCATGTCAAAGCGACGTAGGGGCATGGTGACACACGCACACACACACACACACACACACACACACATACACACACATACACACACACACTTCACACACAGGAACGTTAGCCATCACATGCACCTGTTTACTTTTAGTGCAGAGGAACACGGTCCGTGATCTGTACAGACCAAGTTTTTAGTGATCTGTGATCCAGTGATCTGGACAAATGGTTGGTTTGAAAAAAAAAAAAAAGGTGAGCAAATTTGTGAGCAGATCATTTTTTATCGTATAACACAGAACTCAGATAAATTAAAATTGAAAAAAACGGTATCTGGAAGAAATTAGAAATGCATTTCATAGGGCCCAATGATTGGCCCTAGTGCAACTGAAGATGTGTGTGTAGCTCATTTGTACATGCTCAAACATTACATCACATTCAAACCTGATATTATGTTAACTTTATCCTGACTTGTTATCCAGGTAACAAACAACATGCTCATACATTTCTGTTAACACCTGTTTTTATGCATCCTCTTTATTGTCTTGGAGATCTGACCTCCTGTGGTCAGAGGTCACAGCCGTTTGATAACGTAGGTGAAGATGCAGGCATCTGTTACAGAAAGCAATTACACCTACATAATATCAAACCACAATTTGAGGCAGACTTCCTCTAGATTAAGTCAGACAGATGTCCTCACAGTCTGATCGAGATGGATTTACACCTTGCAATATTGTGCGTGTTTCCTTATCAGGACATGCCCAGATACGGATCACATTTTCACAGGTGTAAATGGGATCTTAGATGCATAAATCTCTATTCCTTTACCATCATTCTCCGTTGGAGCAGGTGGATAATACGGAAAAATATTGAAGTTTGGACCCATAATTATATTTTAAAAAAAAACCAAATGTTCTCAGCTGACAATGCATGAGGCGAGAGGAGGTAAACAGAGGCCTTGAGCAGACACTGAAGCTGCTCTCTGCTGTAATTGCTGCCACAGTGAATATTTGGCTGAAAAGCTTCAATGATGACACCAATCCCCCTATCCAACACCCACAGAAAAAACTCTTTTCTATGACTTGTATAGAAATACCAGTAAAAACTGTTTGCATCGTGTCGCACTTAGTAACTCACACACGCACATGCACACACACACACACACACACACACGCACACACATACACACACACACACACACGCGCACACACACACGCACACGCACACACAGGCTGTCCTGTAAAAAAGTGTATCCCAGAATAGATAGCAATTACACCATCTCCCCCACTGATCCCAGACCAGTGCAATTAACACTTCTATTCCAGAAAGGTTATCGCTGTCAAAGAGAGTACAGACCCACACAGACACATGAACATACGCACAAACACACATGCAAAGTTATTAAGTCTGCTCTGGTTGTGTGGCTGATAGTATGAGAGGCAGAAAGGTGCTGGGCAGAGCCTGATATTTCCACTGAGTTAATATGCAGACCTGTTACTTCACATAGAGCCCAGCATTAAGCCTGGAAATGCCAGAGTGAAAATACACACAAAGCACACACACGCACACACACACACACACACACACATCTACACACACTGTGGTTCACAGCAATCCCACCCCATTGGCTCTCTATCTTCATCATCCCCACTCTCTGTCATTCTTTTTTTGTCTATGAGTTCTAAAGAAACCTCCATCAAACAAACTAATCTGAAATGAGATCTTTCAAAGAAGAACCAGACTCCAGCTTTGTCTTGACTTTCTTCTAACGCCTCTCATCCTCAAATGTGTGTCTGGTCAGCAGCTTCTGCATCCTTTAAGGCGAGAGAAGGACAGGGAGGAAATTGATAGTAATGGACTTTTGGATTATCCTGTTATCAGGTCATAAAATGCTTAAGTCTTGAAGGTTGGACTGATTATTATTTGATTTAAAAAGAGTGTGTGCAGAAAAGCAACATTTTGAACATCCATCTAACCAGCTTTAACATGAGCTTTCAGGTGTTTGACCCTGTGCTCATTAGAGAGTTTAAACGGGGTTATAGAGATGATCTTTTGACTTGAGGCCCAGTTGGTGTAATGTCTCCATTCATTACACTTCTAGTTTTTCCAATTCTCTCTATCGGTTGACGTTAAAAGTTAGGGGAAAAAAGTTAACCTCCAATGTTAAGTACATATTTTAACCTTAGATCGATGATCGATGAAGACCCTCTTTAGTCTTAAATGAAGATGTATGTCCATAAGTGCCTGAGACGTCCTAGCGTTTTTTTTATGAATGCCAGCTTCTTCTTTTAAATTGTTTCCATTGAGGAGAGAGTGTTTGCAGCAGGAGGCAGTTGCCTGGCGAAAACATGCAGTGCCCATCGTCCGAGCGCTCTCTTTTTTTGTGTGTGAGCGCTTCTAGTTGAAAATCATTCAACTTTTGAGAAGGGCACTGTTGACGTCAACAGTGCTCTTTGGAAATATAATATACCCTGTATTATTTTTTTTCCCTCCGGATTGTGTCGTGTACCCACATCTAATGCTGTGCGATAAATGGTTGTTTTTTTTTAGATTAATTCGTATTTATGGTTTTGGACGATTTAAAAAAATGAAAATCGAGTTTCACTTTAACATGGATAATTACGGTAAACAAACTCTGCTGCTTCTCTGGGCTCCCGTAGTCAGTAACGCCCCCTTCCCCTGGAAAGTTGTCTCTCAAGACCGTAGAGACAGTGAGTGAAAACGTCAACATGGCAGTATGTGCTATTAAAAGTGAGAAGTTAGTTTCCAGTTTCTTCAGTCGTCTGGAAGTAGTTCAGTTTTGCAGCATCCGACCTTGAACAAACCACTGTCCGATGTAAAGTCTGGCGCAACTAAAGGCAGCAGCACAAACAGTGACATGCAGCCGAGTGGGAGAAGTGTGTGGCCCAGCGAGCACAAGACTGCGGCAGTCCTAAAACACCCGCTTCATTCAGGAGAAATCCTGGAGCTTTATGGCTGCATCTGACTAAAATGACTCAAAATAAGCCATAAAGTCAGTAAAGTAGCTGTCATGGCTCCGATGTGCAGACGGGGACCCGACAGCGCGTTTTCTTTCGAGTCCGCCTGTCTTGTAAACTGAGCACTCTTCATTATCACGTAAAGCCATGCATGTGTTGTATTACGACGTTATGTACAAGAGGTAATCAGGCTCAGGCACGGTTAGTCCTGGAGTGAGTGCAGGCCAGCGGGGGAATGGGGAGGGGGGGACAATCGTGCAACTTTGTTAGTGTGTGTCTGTGTGTGTGGGTGGGGGGGATTGTACTATGCCACAGGCATTGGGCAGGCTTGTGTTCTTTGCTAAAAACTTGTTAATAACACTTTGAAAGACATTATTTACAAGCACCTAATGTTTGATTATTGCAAAGACATGCAAAGTCATGCAAAGAAAATATTTAATTTAGTTTACAAGAAGTACATTTTATATAAAAAAAAAAGGTTTGGTAAAGTATTGTTGAAATTAAAACAAATCATATTTGATAAATGTCTTGTTCTGTGTTTTGTAGGTTGTTTGAGAAAAAATCGATTAAAATCGTAAATCGGGTGTGGTGTAAAAAAAATGTGGGCTTTTATTTTAAGCGCCATATCGCCCAGCTCTACCCACATCCTCCTTGCTCTGTGTCTGATCGGAGCCGTGATAGCGGGCTGTCGTTATTATTACCCTCATCATCCAGGGTAGGAGGGCAAGCAACCTCTGTTTCTTAAGCTGGAGCAGTGATGGTCATACTGGGGCTGCTGTCAATAGATTGTTGTCATAGAGACTAAACAGCGTGCAGCACTTTTATTCTCCGCGCACAAGCTCTTCATCCAAGCGCTCCCTAATTCATAGCCAGCGATATCTGCCCGAAAAAAAAAACGTAAGGTGGACCAGACCCTGACAGCTGAGCAATTTTTCTTTCTTGGGAAAAGCAACATAGTTGAGAAAGTTAAGGCAAGGCAAGGCAAGGCAAGTTTATTTGTATAGCGCTTTTCATACACAAGGCAGACTCAAAGTGCTTCACTTCACAACATGTCATACAATAAAGTGAAAGAAAATGCAAGAATTAAAAAACAATTAAAAAACAGAGAATAAAAACATATTGACAATAGAAATTTTGGAGGACATTCCTTGGCATTTTTACTACTTTCAGACCCCATACTTGTGTTTGAAAGACTCACGTGAGATTTCCCCTGAATCCTGTAAACGTCTTTGCAGGATGTGTATTTTTATGGTTGTACGCCAAACCAGACAATCCAATACTTAGGATTGAAATCCAATACTTAGGATTTCCGTAAGATTAAGGCTTAAATCTTACTTCAGATACAGTAAATGCCAAGGAATGTATTAAAATAGAAAATTTAAAAATCACTGAAATTATTAAATCTGTAAATATGTTCAAGTAAAAATTATTCAAATAAAATTATAAATATAAAAATAATTAAAAGTTACAGTGCAGAGTGAAAGATTAAAATCTTATTAAGATTGTTTAAAGGCAGCTGTAAACAGGTGAGTCTTTAACCTGGATTTAAAAGAGCTGAGAGTTTCGGCTGACCTGCAGTTTTCTGGGAGTTTGTTCCAGATATAAGGAGCATAGAAACTGAATGCTGCTTCTCCATGTTTAAGTTAAGAGAAACCTTTGATGCTTGTTTGTCACTAAAGGTAAAAACACCATAGTACTTGCATATTTTGCAGGCTATGTTCCATCCATCCACCAGCCAACTACTTTCTGCTATTTATCTTTGGCTGGGTCGTGGTGGCAGCAAGATTGGCAAGTTAGACCAGATGCCCCCTGTGGAGATATGTACCTGTAGTCTCTTTCTTATGACTTCCAAGTGCTCATGACCACAGATAAGAGGTGGGATGTAGATCAAGTGGTAATTCAAAATCTCTGCCTTCCACCTCAGCTCCATCTCCTTAACAAGGGCTCAGGTAAATAGCAGTACACAGTCCTATTTAGCCTCATCTTTGAACAAGAACACAGTTCTGTGTAGGAAAACTCAAACTAAGGAGAACTTTACTATGAAGTAACTCCTGAAAAAGTCACCTCTCATTGAGGTACATTGCAGTCACAAAAGACTTCCCTAACCTCATCCTTTGTTGTTTCGTAGCCTGAACACGTCTCCTACCATCTGCCTTGTCTTCTGTCTGTGCGTAAGACTTTGGTGATCCGTCGAAATGTTGCCAGCCAGTGTTATCCGAGATGGCATTAAAGTTTCTTAAAAATGTGTTCGGAGAAACAATTAGTGGTTGCAAGACTGTTAAATAGCACAAAGGCATCATTTAAGCAGACACAGCTGCCTATTCTCACTTTAACACAGATTTTTTTTCTGTTATTTATTTTCATAAGTTCACAATCTATTCTCATTTTATTAACCCTGACCTAAAAGATGCTGCAGCCCAAGAGACCTTTAGTGGTTTTATTCATTTTTCTAAATGTTAAAGCCAAGAACAAATAAGTCACTTCCAGATACTCATGAACCGCCCACCCCTTTGTGAAATTGTTGATGAATGAATCTGTGAGTGTGTGGTGTGCTGGGTTAGGGTCGTATCGTTGCACACACCACACACTATAAGAAGTGAACTGTTAATCTGTCATGATTTGTCGTCGTGTGTGGGGTCTCTCACATTTTCAAAAAGTTTAAGATTTTAAAAATCTTTTAGTGTGTGCCTGGCCTTAGCTTGATCATGTGTTATTACTTTTTATTTGACCTACTGCACAGCACTTTATTTGACGTAATGCACTTTTCTGTGCTGTGTCTGTGTTGTTTCCGCCTCTGGCTCAGTGTGGTACCTTTGTTTTTCACTTGAGCTGTGGGTTTTCTGGATGTCTGTTCTGATGTGTACAGTGTATGCCCCACCTTAGAGGACGAATAGGACAGTGGAGGACGTTAATAACAACAAGTATGTGTAACTTTTTATATTTAATCTCAGTAAATGCAACTACTACATCTTGTTTGTTTGGCCTCGAGGACTTGGGCTAGTTTTGTGAGAAATGTAACGTGCCGTGAATGTGAAAGTAAAGCAGGAAATCAGCACAGCAGACTCCCTGCAAGAATCTGTGTTTGTACCCGCAGCTGCCTTCAGCTTCCTCTGGAACAACAATGATGAATGGAGCCTTAAACAGGCATCTCCCTCTCTATTGTCCCTCACACCAGCAGCACATAATCATCTCTTTTCAACCAGCCTTCTCTCTATATTTGCTAATCAATCTTTCATTCTCTCTTCATCTTTTAAGCATCCACATTCTTTCATATCATGTGTTATGAATAGACTGAAATTGATTTCATGCTGCAGGGCTTCGCACCAGGGAAGGCCACAAGATTTAGGCACAAACTTTTAAGACATCTGCACGAATACACTTTCATTCTGAAAAACAGCTTTTGTGATCTTCAAGCTACTCAGATTGCAACTTCTTTGTCTAAATAAAAACACTTCACAGGCTGATTAAATAAAGGAGATTAAAGGGAGAAGGGGAGTGAGGAGAGACAGAGAACTCAAGAAACGGGGATCAGATGTTTTCTAACTGCTACAAAGAGTCTGAAGAGCCAAAGAATTGTTGTCCAAATAATCTCTGGATTGCAAACACAATAAGTCGTGCATGAGAAGAAAAAATATCTACAGGCTGAATTTACAGCTTTAGTTTTTGTCTTATGTAATAAAGATAGCAATGATATCAGTCATAATATCAGATCACTCGGGGCACTCTGGGGCGATCAGCTGACTGAGGTAAGAATGAGTCACAACAACACAGGCTCAGATTTAGTACACTGGAACAACACACAGCTAATCTTCCACTCTCTCTTATCAACAATGTGTCCTGTCTTTCTCTGCGGTTCACTGTAGGATCACTTTTTCTGCTCTTTCACAACACTGATGTATGCCTCACAGTAGCCAGTGTTACTCACTGTTCTCTGGTCAACAGCAAGAATAATACTAGCTTATAATGATAGCAGCCAAATAAGTTACGCTACATAGGATAATGTTTGGGATGAAATAATTATATTGGAGAACCAGCTGTGCCATACAATTTGGAGACTTTAGTTGAAGTTGAACAGAAATTACACTTAATCAGAAACTGTTCAGGAGTTTCCTGAATAAGGATGAAGGTCAAAACGGACCCAGTTCTTTATTTTCAAAACCAAGAAATCAATAACGCCTGAGTTCATTGATTCTACTATTGAGTCTCATTGGTCCCATAACGTCATGAGTTTTAAATCAAAATCAAATCACAGATGATCAAACAGACATTGATTGTCTATTAAGGTTTTTTGAATGAAATATGATTGCCAGCCAACAAGCACATGAGCTTTGGTAATCAAGTTCAACTAAAATGCAGCACCTACAACTGTAAATAAATAAAATCATCTCAGGCTGCTGCAGCTTGAACCTGCAGGATAAAAGATAGATGCTAACTACACAAGTTGACATAGGTTATATATAGGGCTTTCACACTTGCAGAAAACTCCTGAAAAACTCCTGATATTTGCCGAAGGAGCTGTATGTGTGTACACAAACAGCCACATTTCTCGCTCTGACTTTAACCAGAGTTTCTCCTGCCAGAACCCTAGTATTTGTTTCCGCAGCAAGTCCGAGTGAACTGATGTGAGAATGCAGCAGGATATTCTCCAGAGAATTCAGCTCGAGCCAATAGGAGGGGGAGTGATGTTAAATACTGTGACTGCTGCACGACCACTATGATCTCCGTGCTCGTAATTAAACAGCTGCATTATGTTTTCTGTTCGTCAGTATGTTGTTCTCCACTCTTCTGTTGATATAGTGATTCCGTTGGACTTCACATAGCATTGATATAAAGACAAATATTCTCATTATAGCATCGTATAGCGGACTCTGTTGCTCCGTCCGCTACTTCCGCGTTGTTTTTTTTACGTCATCAGTCTTACCTCAGGAGACCTCCTGCCCCCCTCCTGTCTGACAGGGATAGTCTCCCGCTGTGAGGAGCATATGTTAACAGCCAGGTCCGGAGAATTTCCGGAGCAGTCCTCCTGAAATTATCTAGATATTTTCAGGAGGACATATTTGAAAATGGGTATTATGACGTGTTCATTGTCAGCTCAGTAAAATAAATACAATCATCATCATCATGATGTGTTCAAATGTAACGAGAAAGACAATTTAGTTTTTGGCGGGAACCTTAAACACAGTTATCTGGAGGAGAAATCTGGTCGTTGTCCTGGTATATAATAGGAAAGTATCGATAGTGGTATCACAATGGTAAGACTCAGATTATTAAGGACTTTCAAGAAGGGCATCAATGTCGCTAAAAATGAACAGTCCCCATCCCCATCCCTGAGTCCAGACTGATTCAAAATTCACCGTACTTAACCTTGAGTCGTTTTTTTGTCTTTTTTTCACCTCTGAAATGTATACAGCAAGATTCAAACATCCAGTGTGACATAAACACCATAAAAACAGAGTTGATAGACATTTTATTTTCATACACTTTGGTGTACCTGTTGTATACTTTGTATTGTCATTGCATGCACATATTAATCTGTGTGAGAGGGAACACTTTTGCTCTCTGTGTGCCATGTTTGATTTCTCCTGATGAGACCTGATGAGTTGACAGGCAGGAAACAGATGTGCAATTTACAGCCAATTAATTCCTCTCCCTCACCCTTTCTATCTCGCTGTTGTACTTTACTCTCTGTGTGTCCGTCTGCCCCACGCATATCTGCATGCCAGAACATACTCGTCACACACACGCACACGCACGCGCACACACACACACACACACACACACACACACACACACACACACACACACACACACACACACACACACACACACACACACACACACACACACACACACACATTTGGCTATTTTGAAGCACTGTACAATACGTTTTAATATTTGTTTTTTCATGTTGTTATGGTGCAGAAACTTTATTGTTGTGACTTTCCAGATTTAACAATGATGGACGATATTCAAAGGAAGATAAGAAATGCAAAAATGGAAGAAAATCATTTGACCATTAGATCTTGACATAAGTCAAAATTCATGATAAAACATCAAATATTGTCGTTTTTTTGTCAAATAGAAAGGATGTTTATTATGCTCACACAAAGGCAGTTCATTAAATCCAAATAGTGTTTGGGGCACATTTTTGTGATAGATTGCATTTTTTGGGGCTTTGTTTTGTAAGAGAGAAGAGAAGAAAACAACAAAGCAATTGTAAGCAAAAAAGAAAAAAAGATATATTGTATAAATTAAAGAATAAGTAATGAATAGGCCGTAGGGCAAGGACGAACAATAGCTTATTTTTATTTAAAGTATCAGTATTCTGGGGAGCTGCTTATTGTACAGCTGAGAAAGCAGGGTAACGATATCATCGCCAGTGGGGCGGTTATTATTTTGCCGTCTCAACCTAACTTTCAGTCAACCTGCTGAGAGCTGGAGCTGAGGCGGGGTTTAAGCCTCTTGACGAAGCGTAACATCGCACCCACCTGTCAATCATGTCAGCTACGTGCCTAACTATGGATAACACGTATCGTTTCCAAAATCAAAATGGAGCCGTTTAAAAAATAAACAGTGTGCCAGTGATGACAATAACTAATCAGACCTATTTCGTTTTTTGTACCAGGCTGAGAACATGTTTATTTATGCTGTAAAAACGGCTTTTTTGCCTGTCATGTGTTCCTGGAGCCAGCCTCAAGCAGACACTCGATGAACTACAGGATTTTGCACTTCCGCATTGTCTTCATTTTTCAAGAGCGGAGGTTGCCGCTTGGTTGGAGCGTGGTCAATGTGACATGACACTCTGATCAGTCTCCTAAAAGATCCCCATTCATTGCGGACTCCCTGATTTCTTGGCGTCTTTCTTTTGTGTGGCTGTGGAAGAGCAGAAGATTTCCAATATTTACATGACTTGCGGCTTCTCCCCTACTAACGATCTGACTTCCGCCGCTGTGATTCTCTTCTTCTGGAGAAAATTACATTTAGGAAAAATCTCAGATTTCCCAAGCAAAAAAAAAAGAGGAGGGGTTAAGAGTGCAGCTATGGCAAGACGGGAATAATGAGGAAGATAGAGAGGTTATACACCCCACTAATTAGCCGAGGTCTTCTCAAGTTCAAGGACGGATTCAATTTAGCTGATAAAGATTAGAGGATGAAGAAGGGAGGAAAAGGGTGAGATGGGTGAGACTTTCACATCATAATTATCCCACTGGTTTTTGGCTGGTGTCGCCTTGGGGAGTGTGTGTTAGTGGGGCGAGGAGGGGGGAGCAGGGGGACTCGGGGCTCAGGAGATGAGTTGGAGGGCTTCCGTGTAAAGCCTGAATGTCTTATCAGGGGGGCTGAGTTCAGCTAGGGGCGTCCCGAAGCTTTCCGGGGTCGACACTTTCCCTTTCAATTACTCTGCCGTTTGCACAACTATCCACAGCCAAGGAGGATCATGGGTAATACTAGGGTTAAACACACATGCATGTCTCCATTCTTGTATGCATACAAATTGACTATGCTGACGCTTAAAAATCAGTTCAGCATAGCTACACAGTATTGTTGAAGGTTAAAGTTCAGCATGACGATGATATAAGAAAGCCCCAGGTTTGGACACCTGTACTCCTCACTATGGCTCCTCTGAAGGAGGCCGGGTTTATTTCTTTTCTCTTGGATGAGGAGTAGAAAGGCATACAGTTTGATACTGAGTGAGTCACAGGGTTTGTTTATATCTGCTGAGATGGTATTTTTAGTATTGTTTTTTTTTAATCCAGGAATTGAGTAAACGTTCATTCATTAGCCTGATATCTAATGACACACTGGGCCAGTATTAGTCATTTTGGGAGCTTTGGTTAAATGCTGACTTAGGCGCCCCCCCAAACAATTTTAAAATCCAACCCAAATGGCATAATTACTTTCTCAAAGGGCTGTTTAAGGTATTTATTAATAAGAAGTAGAAAAGACAGATGCTCTCTGAATATCATCAAATCCCTGCAGTTAAGGTTGAGCTACTTATTTCCTCTATATCTGAGCTCAACTGTTAGAATAGTAGGGTGTGCAAAATAATTGATCTAGCAAAGCATCATGTTATTTGTTTTCACAGTACTTTATCCATTCTCCCACCCCCCACATTGATACATTAAATGAATAAACATTTATTTGTATTCCTCTTAAATTCTTGAAATCACAACTATCTCTGCCTGTAGATGTCTCTGTCCGGTGAGGCTGGTTCTTTGAGCCTAAAGCTACCAAAAGCAGGAGAGAAAAGAAGCAGTGTTGTAAATAAAAAGGTTAAAGAAAGAAGACTTTTTAAAACTGTTTTGTGAACACACCTTCAGCTGCGCACAAACCTGCAAGACGGAGGTAGATTTGTTTGTATGCAGCGCTCTTTATATACATATGCTTAGAGTGTCTGTGTGTCCAGTCAGACCTACAGCTCCTGAGCTGCATACACAGATGCATACTCAGAAACACATAAACAGATGAACAGCCGTTTAAATTCACAGATTGGCAAAAAACCTTAGAGTAAATACTTGTGCCAGTCTGTGCAGATACAGACACCACCACACTTCAACTGGATTATTAAAATAATTTAGATTCAGTTTCAGACCCTGTTTTGGGGAATTCCTCCTCATTATGCTTTGTGTTACTGGAAACCGTTCAAATGAGTTGGTATGTGTACGGTGACTTTTTCTGCACCAGCATTGTGTACTAGAGGGTGGAAACTAGACCCTTACTTATTAGGATGGGCATTTCTACATTTATTTTGACCGACGTAGTGTACATACACATGATAGACCTACTTTCTTTGTTCTGACTACTTCTTCCTGTTCACTGCTGAAGTTTGTTTATTTGTGTAACGCAGCACATGGCTAATAAAGGCAGTGAATATTCATGTAATAAGGATGAAGGACATCAAACACATTTTTTAATGGGAAGTTTGAAATTACTGCAAAGACACTAAATTGTCTCCCAATGTAGTGTCTCTGCAAACCCTGTATCATTATTCTGTACTAATCTTTATGTTGTATTTGTATGTGCATCCATCAATCCATCCATCATCCATCCATTCATCCATCCATCCACCCATCCATCCATCCATCCATCCATTCATCCATCCATCCATCCATCCATTCATCTATCATCCATCCATCCATCCATTCATCCATACATCCATCCATCATCCATCCATCCATCCATCCATTCATCCATCCATCCATTCATCCATCCATCCATTCATCCATCCATCCATCCATTCATCTATCATCCATCCATCCATTCATCCATCCATCCATCATCCATCCATCCATCCATCCACCCATCCATCCATCCATCCATCATCCATCTATCCATCCATCCATCCATTTATTCATCCATCCATCAATCCATCCATCCATTCATTCATCCATCCATCCATGTACCTTGTCATACACTGTGAAAATCTATATCTGTACATGCAAACTTATTTGATGGCATGAATCCGTCTTTTTACAGAAATCTTCCTGTGCATCCTACTACATGAAATCTAAGCATTTTCTGAGCTCTTGATCCGTCCATTTTTTTTTGTTGGAGCTCATATCTCACAGTACACTCAGAGGAGCAGATCAGACTGCTGCTTTTAATTAAGTTTGGTAGATGTACAGAAAAACTGGGTGCAGGCAGGGAGGTGTAATGCACATCAACACAGTAAGAAATACCAACACAATTTACTTAGTGGTCCCTGTTGTGATTCTATTATTGGATGCTGACAGCCTTCAGTAAACAGTGTAAGTCCAATCACATACATGAGGGGCATCTCATTAAGGGGGAAATGTGCCCTGTTGGAATTACACTAATTGAATTCCAACATACTAAAATGTAGAGCACATGGAAGCCAATTCTCATAAGGACACCGGGGGGGGGGGGGGGGGACTATCAGCATATTTAATACCAGAATGAATCCCAGTTTAACAGCAATTACTGAGAATATAAAATAATGCTTTGACACAAAAACACAAAGTGTATGGCCTTATGCCAAGACAAATGTTCTATCTGCTTGCTTTTGACAGTCAAAGTGTGCATAACTCCAACCCAGGGATAAAGACAACGAGGTTTGAAATCACCTACAATCATCTGGAAACTTAAATCAAGCTCTATCTTCAGAGAGATCCATATATAGCACATCATATACCGTCCACACTAACATGACTGCTGCATGTGTGACAGGAGTCGTAACGTTTCATTTGAAGTCAAAGCTAATAATCCTCCGATGTGGTTAGGGAGACACGAAGGCACGGACCATCATGAGGGAAATATACACAGAAGCTGAATGATTTGCAGCTTATGAATCTGAAACCGTGTGAACATTTGACTGACCCGGGAACATTTCTTTTGTTCTCTCTTTCTCTCCACACAGTGGGATGCCATTAATGAGATGGATGAGTACTTCAGTCCTATCCACACGTACCAGGTATGTAATGTTCTCAGTGTGTGGAGCGGATGTTTTATTTAAATGAACTCCTATAAGATAATGTGTAAATAAATACCTTTGGTCACTGCTGGGTGAGTTATTTCCCCCAACGTATTTAAATGTTTTTTCAAAACGCAAATTGGGTTTAAGTAACACAACTTTTTATTTTATTTATCTAAAATCATATCCTTAGAATTTCATTAAATAAAGGAAAAAGATTTGATCCAACAACCTCAGCAACTTCATTTATTTCTCTGGTACCAACTGTGCGGCAATAAGCGTTTGTTTCAGATGTCTTTCTCGTTCTTAAGGAAACAGTGTAAAACCTGTTTTCAGCAGCCTGGTTTACTTTAACGTTAATTAAAAAACCTGATCTCATGCTGACACAAAGGTTATTATTTTCATCTTGTCTCTGTCTGATGATTCTTTCTTTGGATTTGCTCTTGTTTTGGATAACATCATGTTAAGACCTCATCTTTCTCAGTTTGTTTGGGCATAGTAACAACGAAGCATGGACCTGAGAAATCAGTACTTCACTTTAACCTACTCTAATATCTACACAGTTAAAGTGCTTTACAATAAAAGGCCTGCACATCTAAATCACAGAATAAAAAAGCTTTAAAAACTGAAAACATTCTAGCACACAAACAGGGACAACAAACAGAAACATAATGAATCAATAGAAATAGAATTCAGTCGACTCCTCTCTGATAAGATCCAGAGAAAGCACTGGAACACACGAAACACTTAAGCCAAATTTATTTAGGTACGCACTGCGTCTTCCTCAGAACAAACAGTAAAGGTACAGATTTGAAAAAGCTAAATACACTCACCGAGAATCATCACTCATTGGTTAATGAAAGTGGGAGGAAAGCAGGGAATTATCATCATTGAGTCTACACTTCCCCAACCTTAATATTTTTAAGTACTGTATTGGTGACAGTTCAATAGCATGATCTCCTGAGCTTTATTTTGAAAATTAGAAGCTCGGGATGCGGCTTCAGGCCACCAGGCGACAATACTTACAATATCTATATAGTCTCTATAGAGAAATAGTTGCTAAGACAATAGAAACAAAATTACAAAAAACATGAGGCTTAATTCTTCATTTAGTCCATGAGGTTCAACTGTGTTGATCCATCCCTCCCTCCATGTTTAACAGTTAAAGAAAATCATTCAAAGAAAGACAGTTTAAAAAAAAAAGAGGCTTTTCTGAAATTGATTTAAATGACAATCAGTGATACCAAAATATACTTTATAAGCAAAGACTTTCATCACTGGATCTCCATTATAGACTTAGAAAACTTGATTTATCCCAGAAGGCAATTCAGTTCCACAGTCCACTAGGGCTGGGAGTCTTTGGGTGTCTCACGATTCAAACTTTTTATTCAACAATCTGAAGATATAAATGACATAATGAACTTTTCTCCAGCAAATCTGGTGACAGAACAAACTCATTAACGTGTGACTTTTTATCTAGAATTAAACATTTAAATGATGTGTCACACTAAAATCTGCTGACCTATAAAAGCCCATAAAATAAAGACACAGAAGTGCTAGTATTTAATTGTAGGATATAAACCCCAGTCAGAGTATGAAAAGCAGCAAATCTCTTGGAAAAAAATACAGACCTTACATCAGTTTCATCGGGGTGGCCGTTTTTTTTTTTAATCTGCAGCCAAAAGATGGACAATGAAAGTAACTGAATCCAGTGTTACAGATGATGTGAGGAGAATTCTACCATCAGATAGGAAGTTGCAAATATATCAGAGATATTCATGTCTAATTCCACTTAGACTGCATTTAACTTTCTGTGATGTTTGTAAATTAATGAATGGCACACACCAGGAAACACTCAATGATTTTTGAGCAACACATTTCTACCCCTCTGAGTTCAGGTTAATCTTTGTGTCAGCCTATGCCTTTTTATCTGAATACAAATAAGAAGTCATTAAGCTACTTGTGACTGCTAGAAGCCAAACATAGCTTCTTTAAACGCTGTAATGGTTGCTATTTGATGATGTATGTTGCTGCTACAGCTGCTGATGATAACACTTACTCTGAACCAGGTCTGTAATGTGATGAGCCCCAGCCAGAACAACTGGCTGAGGACGAGCTGGACCCCTCGAGAGGGAGCGAGGAGGATCTACATCGAGGTCAAGTTCACCCTGAGGGACTGCAACAGTATGCCTGGAGTACTGGGCACCTGCAAGGTATTACCCAAACTCAGAGGAGAGGGTGGGGAAGCCAGCAGAGGGAGAGACATGTGTGGAAGGGGGTCACGCTGTAAAATAGAGTTCTTAGAATGATATTAAGTAACTTCTGTTGTGTATTAGTCGGTATATATATGTTGGAACACAATGAACACATACAGGGTAAATAATACAACCTATCTGTTCTGCAGGAAACCTTCAACATGTACTACTACGAGTCTGACAGAGCGGTGGGCTCAGCCATACGGGAGAACCAGTTCATTAAGATTGACACCATCGCTGCTGATGAGAGCTTCACCGGGGTGGACCTGGGAGTCCGACGTCTTAAACTCAACACTGAGGTAAAATGAAAACACTAAACAAGGGAATAAAATCTGATTGATATAACAGGTAAATGCCAGTCCAGGCACATTGAAGAAATATCTCATTTTAGATTGTGAGTCTGTTCCAATTCTTTGCACGTACTCCTCCACAGGAGTTTAAGACAAGTTGGAAACATCCCCAGCCCCACAGAGCCCCTGAGAGCCTCTTCCAGCCTCGTCACTCAGGGGCTTATTGTGCTCACTTCTGCAGATCTGCAGAAGACAACAAACAGCCAGGCTCAGTACAGGAAATAGTTTTGATATTGATAACAGGTTCAAATTAGAAAGTGAATAGTGAAGCTTCTCTGTTATTGATTATGTTGTTGCAAATGTGAAGATATGGTGTAATTCCAAAACACCATCTTTAAAGTGCTTTGCCATCAAACATTCACACCAGTCTTTTTCTCTTTCGTTTCTACTGTAGGGCCAAATGTTAAACTTTATACAATGCTATAAAAGGTTCTTAAACCCACAGTATGTAAATTCTGCCTCCAGGGGGCGCTCAATCAAAACAGTAACAAAAGATGACGTCGAGGCTGACAAGGAATCATGGGAGTGATTCTCTCGGCTACTCGACCCCCACCCCCAATGAATACAAACTGTTGAGTTGACCGGACCAGACAAATGGGCGAAACCGACCTAAGGAAGGGAACATGTTTACCGACGATGTATCCAAGTATAATTTACACGTTTTTATAAACATGTCGTGTCTGTCATGGCGGCCGCCACGTAAAAAGACACGTCCAGTTACAACTATAAAATGAAGGATTTCTCTGGCTCTGATAATTGTTTGACATGTTAGAGGTAATGTAAGTACTCAACAAAAACAATATGACATAGGTTTAGTCATTATTAATATATTTAGGAGTGCCGGTGGCCTAGTGGTTATGGCGGCGCCCCATGTACAGAGGTCATAGTCCTCGCTATAGCGGCTGTGGGTTAGAATCCGACCTTGGCCCTTTTACTGTGTATCATCCCCCAACTCTTTCCTCAAAACATTTCCTGTCTTTTTTTGGCTGTCCTATTGAATAAAAAAAAAAACCCAAAAAAATAATAATAATATGTTTAGATATTTTAATGTAAATATTTGACATATTACAGTTTGAACTAAGCAGCTTTCATTGTTTAAATTTAAAGTTTTACTGTTGAACAATTAAAGAAAATATGAAATAAGTCTGTTTGGGTGTGATGATTGGTGAAGTAGCAGATAAATAGTGTAATTTGCCTTTAAACAAGACAAGACACACAACAAACTACAGTACCACATAGAATGTGTTGCAGCTAAAAGTTTTGTAGAGTTATAATCTCATCAAGTCTTTTTTAAATAGATCCCAGGAGAAGAACTTAAACGAGGATGTTCTCTGTCTCTCAATACTTTCAGTTTCTCTTCTCCTTTCGATGGCTCCAGTCCTGAAGCCCATTGAGTACTGTATGAACACAAACATATTTCAAAGCAGCTAAGTAAAGCTACATTTTTGGAAACGTTTCTGTCATTTACAAATGTCCATTTAAGCAAACTCTGTTAATTTTCCTCTGTACTGCACCGAGTGATGATATTTCTTAAAAATGATTCAGAGCCAGACGTGACACTGTTCCTGTGAGCTGAGATTTCCATCTGTGCTACACTGAACTGTTACAGAGAGCGGGACTTATTACTAATCCAGACAGAGTGCAAAGTCTATGTTTTTTAAAGTACCGTATTTTCCGCACTATAGGGCGCACTGGATTATAAGGCGCACTGTCAATGAATGGTCTATTTTCGAACTTTTTTCATATATAAGGCGCACCGGACTATAAGGCGCATTAAGCGCATAAGGCGCATTAAGCGAAACAAAACAGTCAGATAAGTCAGTCAGTCAAACTTTATTAAACACGTTCACAATAAATCTCAAAATTGTTCAGTTATAACACGTAAAAGTTCATTCCTCGTCCACAAATCCATCAAATTCTTCATCTTCAGTGTCCAAGTTTAAGTTGAGTTAAGTTAGGCGATTACGGCATCCAGCATGCCCGGATCCCTCTCGTCATTATCCGAGTCAGTGTCAGTGTCATTGCTGTTACCTGGCAGTTCAGTGATGATTCCGGCCTTCGTGAAAGCTCGGACCACAGTTGAGACTGATACCTTAGCCCAGGCATCCACGATCCATTGGCAGATAGTGGCGTAAGTCGCCCGGCGCTGTCTCCCTGTCTTGGTGAATGTGTGTTCGCCTTCTGTCATCCACTGCTCCCACGAAGCTCGCAGTTTAGCTTTGAACGACCTGTTGACACCAATATCTAGCGGCTGGAGTTCTTTAGTTAATCCACCCGGAGTGACGGCAAACTCCGAATTAGTTTCCTTTACTTGGTTTTTAAAAGCATCGGTGAGATGGGCGCGCATGGAGTCGCGCGTCGTAAGCGTGTCTCCTGACAGGTGCCATGTTGGGGTCTTTATACACACACACTGTAATGTTATGGTAAAGCACGTGCAGTATGTATCACTCCGCGACGCTCCTGACTCTACGGTAGCCATAAGAACCAGAATTAATCCATATATAAGGCGCTCCGGATTATAAGGCGCACTGTCGTTTTTTGAGAAAATAAAAGGCTTTTAAGTGCGCCTTATAGTGCGGAAAATACGGTATTGAATTAAACCTACTTCACTTCTTAATTTTCAATTAATAAATGAATACATAACAAAGTAACCTACTGAATAAATAACACTGGTACATCAAAATCAATTATATCAGAAAGGTCACAATAATTCAGAAAGACGAAATGAATATGAACACTTAATAAAAGACTAATTTATTTATCATGTGTAATATATTTATTTTCTATTAAACAGTATTAAGAAGGTCTTGAATATAACTTGGAGAACCCTGGTGGCAGCCTGTTCATATAATATTCCTTTTTTCAGTCCAACAAATATTGCCACTTTAAGAACCGTGAATCAGAAGAAAAATGTAATCGACATAACTGAAAGCATACAATGTGTGCCCATAACACAAACTGTTATCACACAGTGCAGGGTGGAGAAATAGTAACTGTTGATTGAGACTATACAACATGTTTCATTTCTGGCATTTACATTAAATAGCAACTAAACAGCCCCCATTCTAACCCTAAAAGAATGGCCCATATAAGCTCACAATTCCTAATTAACTGTCTAATTAGCACACAGCGTTCATCAGGAGCTTTATGAGTTAGTTTGACTGTGCAAAATCCATTCAATCCATTGAGTCAGTCTGTCAACAAATCTACTAATCGAGCAGCAGCAATGATGTTTCAGCACACAGAGACTTCTCCTTTAAAGGAAACAAACTAGATGTTTGCAATCTGTACATCAGCATACCGCTTGTATTTCACAGCTTGAATGAATACAAAGTCCATCCAATGAAGGGTGAGAATCAGTGTTCAAACATTCAGGAAACTTTCACCAAAGATCAGCACATTTCTTGTAAATTGTGATATGTTATATTTCCATGAAGTCAGTGTGAACACAAACATAATCACTGAATGATTTAAGTTTTCACTTCAAAACTAAAAATTTAAATAGAGCTACTGGGGTTGCTGATACTATAGCTCCTACCCATATCCAATATCCATCATACCAATATTAAAGGAAGAATGTGCAACATCTTACACACAAATAAAGCAGAAATCAAGTATATCCTCTGTAAATGTCTCTCTGAGTCATGACTGACTACAATCAGTGAGAAATGTGAGTCCTGCCAGCTGTACTGTTGTCAGAGCCGTGTTTACATCATGTTAACATGGACGGGACGGCCTTGTGTATAAATCTGTTTTAGTCAAG
Organism: Tautogolabrus adspersus; assembly: GCA_020745685.1. NCBI lineage: Eukaryota > Metazoa > Chordata > Actinopteri > Labriformes > Labridae > Tautogolabrus > Tautogolabrus adspersus. Next base: position 6,687,236 of record CM036538.1, on the reverse strand, counting down.
GACTAGAGAAAAGAAGAATAAGATACTACTCACTGCTTATTTGGATGTCACGTCAGTGTCTTTAGATCACGGTCATTCTGTGTTAATTTATGTTTAATATGAAGCTACGAGCTAACTAAAATGTGCTTCTAATGAATAACTCCTTTGTGCGAACATAGTGGAGAAGGGTTGGAGGTGTGTCGCTGGAGAGCGGAGGCTTCAGTATGGAGGAGGTGTGGCCAAACAGCAGTGTGTTTTCGTTAAATGTCGGTGCTCAAGGGCGACATCTACTGGATCAAAAAGTCTCACATTCTTCCTTAAAGGACGATGACATTTTGACAATGACATTTTGCAGTAATTTCGAATTGTTCCAAAAGAGTTCTTGCAATTATTTGCTGGAGGAGGGAAGGTTGATCAACCCAATGTAATGCTGAGTTCTACTAGGGTGGATTTCGGTTCAGAGATTTTGTGATCTGGTGTAAAGGGCAGTTCTGACATTTAGAGAAAAAGAGTGTGAATGTTTAAAACAAGCGATTCCAAAGATCTGTTAGAGACACACCTCTTTAGAAAGGCGTTTGGGGCGGCTGTGGCACCATTGGTAGAGTCAGTCGGTAGAGTGGGTCATATCTCAACTAGAAGGTTGGGGGTTCGATCCCCAGCTCCTGCACCAACATGTCCAATGAGTACTTTGGCAAGACACTTAACCCTAGGATGCTGCCGCTGCTTCGTTGGCGCTGTATGAATGTGCATGAATGGAATTAGTTACTTCTGATGGTCCCTTTACACAGCAGCCTCTGCCATCAGGGTGTGAATGGGTAGATGTGACCTGCATTGTTAAATCACTTTGAGTAGTCTATATAATACTGCTATACAAGCTCAAGTCCATTTAGCATTTGAATAACTATCCTTCATCTTTTAATGTACCGTACTTTTCATGTGTGACAATAGAAGACATGACAAAGTTTTCTGTTAAAACAAAGTCCGTAGATGTTCTTGTGTTTCCAAAACAAACTTGTGAAATCATGTTTTGAAACAGCTCCTGGGTGTTAACAAGATACTCAGCTGTGATATGATGATATTTTATGAAAAACAAGCATATTAAAGTTTTCCGGTTGTTGTTGAAAGCGGGGCAGTTGATTAATGACTGCTGCCAGAACACAACAGCAGACAGCGGTTAAGAGATTACATTAAGGCTGTGTTCACACTGTTCATCCTGCTTTGTTCACGAATTGTTGCAATAACCACACTTTGAGCTTTTAGTATGAACTAGTTAGAGAACTGGAGAGTTTTTCAAAAAGAGAACTTTGAAAACTCTAGTAAGTTGTCCTGTAAGTCAAATCAAATGCACAGATGTTTAATGTGTTTGCAGTATGTCAATGTATGGTTTGTAATGTATACAGTTGTCAGTCTTAAAACTATGTCTTGAAAGAACGTGTTAAAGTTACTACAGTTACAGTAACTATCAAAATAAAGACAGTAAATGAGCTTTACCTTCTAAAGTAAAGCACAATTGCATGTTTTCGGGGTGGCTGTGGATCAGTCGTCAGTGTCCTTGGGCAAGACACTTATCCCCAAGTTGCTCCCGCTGCTTTGTCAGCGGAGTATGAATGTGATTAGTTAATATACTGATGGACACTTTACATAGCAGCCTCTACCATCAGTGTGTGAATGTGTAAGTGTGACCTGCGGTGTAAAAGCCCTTTGAGTAGTCAGAAGACTAGAAAAGTGCTATACAAGCTTAAGACCATTTACCATAAGGGCAGTTGTTGTATCACTGAAGGCAGTGGTTCTTTTTGCAACACGATACCAAACTATTCAAAATTGAAAATGTGATTGTAAAGGAATGAAACTTGTTCACAAAAGAGTAAAGGAAAATCTGAAAAGTACACTTGTATTGATAACAGCTTATTTTACAAATGTTGTCCTTTTGAAAAACAACCAAACATTCTCATGATGCCCTGAAGTATCTGTAATGGAAATATCAAACCTCTTCTCCTTCCAGGTGCGAGGTGTCGGCCCTCTGAGCAGGCGAGGCTTTTACCTGGCCTTCCAGGACATCGGTGCCTGCATTGCCCTCACCTCAGTGCGGGTGTACTACAAACGCTGTGTGGGTGTGAGCCGAAATCTGGCCGTGTTCACTGATGTGGTGACAGGAGCAGACTCGTCTTCTCTGGTGGAGGTGAGGGGACAGTGTGTGGATCATGCAGAGGAGAGGGACACGCCTAAGATGTACTGCAGCGCTGAGGGGGAGTGGCTGGTGCCGATCGGGAGGTGTGTGTGTTCTGCAGGATTTGAGGAACACAGAGACTCTTGCGTGGGTAAGTTCACTCAGGTTACTTTCTTGCCTTAGTTGTGTGTTGCTGTTTTAATAAGCTCTGTTTTGTTATCCATTTAAGTGGGTTGTTTTTTTCTGCACTTGTGTGAAGACTGTAATTGAAACTGGTTAGAACCAAAGAACCGCAATATCATACTCAAGTTTTGGTTTTGCAGGTGTTACGTGGCTGTCTAGGGGATTAAGTGTGCAACATAATGAAGAAAGATAAGTGTTCCCCTCCCCGGTCTCCAAACCAAATGCTGGTAAAAATGATTAATTGCAAACAAAAAGAGCAATACCAACAAGGTAGCTCAGGGTGAACAAAAGCCCAAATAACAAACAGAACCAAACTATCCCTTATTATAATACTACCTTCCCTGAATAAAAACTAATTCAACCAAATAACAATAACTAAACCTAACTCCCTAACTTAACCATCGTAGAGTACAGCTCATCTACAGACACAGAAAGGGCCTGTTCTGTGCAGGGTTGAAATAGAGGGGTTTATAGGCATGAAAAATTACAGGAGTGGATTTTTGGAAAGAAACTACACAGACAGGTTTTGGGGACCTCTAATAATAATTTAAACTTGTTGAAAAGGAGGATAATAAGTGACTTTTAACTAAACACAAGAGAAAAATGTGTGCAAAAGAAGATGGCAGTTCAGCCCTAATGCTTCACACTAAAGGTTTACCCCAAACCACAGTTGACAAAAAATCAAACAATACATTTCCAAGCAAAGTGAACTCATTTACAATCAGGAAAAAAATATAATGTTTGGAATCCAAGGACAGAAGTCAAACTGCCGCTGTCAGTTTTCAGAACGCCACTCTTCATATGGAAGCCCGGTGTATATTAAAGCTGGGATGCTGAGCACTCACTCACTCACTCACTCAATCAGGCAGGCACCAGGTCCGTAACAGCAGGACTTTGTGATAGTAAATTATTTGATTTTAAATTATTTTCTAAAATAAAACTGTTGAAGTTAGTAGGTGAATCAATTTCAGGTTAAATATCATTTGTCTTTTACAGATTGTGATTCTGTAAGAGAGCCGTAATGAAGTTTCGCCATCACCACGCCTTTGTGCTCAGACACTGGGTAATAATGGTATCCCTGTGTGTGATTTCACGTGGGCCTTACTTTAGCTGAGAATGAATTCTCTAGTGTTCCTGAACCAAAATAAAATCAGACATTTGTTAAACACAGCTGGCCTTGCTAATCTCTGCTGCGAGGAAAAGCACTAAATGAAGATGAAATGGTGGATTCAGAGATGAGGGTAACACAAACTGTCATATCTCCAGAGAACGCCGGAAGTTAGTGAACCTTAAGAGAGTGAGGTTAACTTCAGCCAGGCTGTCCTCAGATTTAAAAAAAAAGATTCAAGAACTAAATACATGCCAGGAGAGATGAAGTATGCACACAAGAGTAATGAAAACATGTAGGAGAGGGAGTGGAGAGGAAACAAAACAAAAGCTTGTAAAGTTATCTGAGATAAGAGAGCTTCACAGTCTTTGTTGGAAACAGCAGTTTTATGACTAGACAACTTCTTCATGATTCAAACTGTCCTGATAACAGTCACACATTTGAATATTGGTAATGACAATTACAGGCAGAGACTTGTTTGTTTAAGACAGTTGAAGGAATAGCCATCTCTCATCCCCTCACACCTCCGGTCATCTTTCTACAGTCCACTATTAAAAGTGACAGGAAATGCCCCAACCCTTACAGACTGTATGAGTCATCTCTCAGCTCTCTGCAGCAAGTCAACCAGACTGGAACAGGCCTCAGTCCAACTTGGTCTGATTACACATTAAAACCCGGATCATCATATTCTTTATCAGCTTACAATGTGTCTCCTCACCTCATTAAGTTGTTAACACTAGGGGTCTTCTCCAGGGCCACAGTCTCTATCTGTCAATGTCATAAACCATGTTGTTCGACAAGACATTATGAGGAAGTGGTTTATACTTGAAGTTCACAGTAATGAGCTGCATTTTCTACATTCATTTTTTATCTGCTGACTTTTATACAAACATAAGTATGCACAGTTAATTTTTAAAGTCTTAAAAAGTGGAATTCAATTTTATTTGTAGAGCTCATTTCATATGTAAACTCAATGTGCTTTACAGAAGACAAAAATAAACAAACACAATACAAACTTTAATTTAAAAAATGAACAAACAGATTCAAAAGCAGATTTTAAATCCAAAACACATGTATAAAAGGACCCTGCACCATTCCATACAACACATATACACACATAGACCTGCTCCTATTGAAGTGCACACACAGGACCATACACAAACTGTACTTATGAGAGAAGTGATGTTTTAAGACCGCTCTCAAGACAACTTAAAGGTCACATATTATGCAAAATACACTTTAACATGTTTTTTAACACTAACATGTGTCACTATGCTTTCTACAAAACCCTCAATTATGAGAAAAGTTTATCCTCTTCGTCTTTTGCCTGCTCCACTTTTCAGAAAATGTGTGCTCAAACAGGCCGTTTGGAGATTTTCCCTTCATGACATCACAAAGGGCAGTAACCCCTCCCCCAGGTGGGTGACACTCCCACAGCTAGGTGTTTGTTTTGCCCCCTGAGTCTGCCTGCATTTGGGCATGGAGTGGGGAAGCCCAAGCCACATCCCCTTCCAAAGGGGGGCGTGGTCAGACACAGCTCACTTGTATTTAAAGCTATAGACACAGAAACAGCCTGTTCTGAGCAGGGCTGAAATAGAGGGGTTTATAAGCATCATAAAATACAGGATCAGAGTGGATTTTGAGTGAGAAACTTCACAGACATGTTTTGGGGAGCTCTGAGACGTGTTTAAACTTATTGAAAAGGAGGACAATATCTGACCTTTTAAAGTTTCTACAGACCTCAGGTCAGCAGGCAGTTTGTTCCACAGATCTGCATCATGGTGACTAAATGCACTTTCACCTAAATTAGTTTTGACTTTGGGTAAACTCAGTAGACCCATACCTGCTGATCCGAGGAATCTGATTGGGCTGTAGTCAGTGAGCAGGTCAGAAAGGGTGGCGTAGCGTTTAATGCTTTGTAGACCAGAAGTAAATGTCTGAATTTGATTCTGTACTGAACTGGAAGCATGCAGAGGAAATGAAGCTGATTTTGTCTCAGGTTAGGTTTCACAAACATCTTTCTACATTTAGCAATGAAAAAGAAAGTAAAACAAATGGAGTTTACAATACAATAGGATTTATTAACAAACCCTCTTCATATTAATGTTTAAATGAAAGCTTGAGAGGAGTCAGATTTGGGCCATAAATCCTTGAGGCGACGAGTTCCTAGTCTCCCCATAGGACTTTATATTTACACATTTTGGTGGGTATGGTGAAAGCCACTGTGAGTGTATAAGTATACCAGTCCAGAAGTGAAAGGCAGCATAATAACATGTTTCTTTCTTAGTGACTGAATGAAGCACATTTACTGGAGTGAATGTGACCAAAGATGGATCTATTCTGCAAAGGATGCTGAAAAGTCCTCAATCCTATTTACTCGATTAAAATGTTTCAACTCTGGCCCATTTTTTCCACTTGGAGAAAAATGTTCTCAACAAAGACACATAACTATCACAGTTGCCAATTTATTTAACCATCTAAGGATTCTTGAGAACTGAGAGCATCATCAGAGATGACTCTTAAATTTAAAAGTAACACATGACTTTGGAAAGGTTCGAACCTTTCTAGTGAATCAAGAAGTCTGTTTGAAGTCATGGCTGTGGATCCAGAAAAAGTAAATAAGTTCAAGGTCTGGCCAAAAGCTTTTTAGAGGTTGACCACTGCCTTCTAAGGTAAATTCTGAGACATCACCCATGTGTCTGAATTGTCTTCTCTTGTTTCACTTTGATGAGATACAAAAGATTCTCGATCCTCTTTTGTTTTTGACAACCACATCCTGTTTGTTTTTGTCTTTTTTGATATTTTCACGGGTTTTGATCAGCTGACCTCATGTAGAGACCTGTGCATATTTGAGGTTGCCATGGGTTACAGTAATTAAAACCTATTAATCACAGAGCGATGGATAATTAAACGCTAAAAGCAGTTTGTCAGCTAAACGAGCCGAACGAGACACGCAACAGTGGTTTACTTGCATCCTCCCTCCTCCCAACATGTAGACACACCTACACACACACACACACACACACTCTCTCTCTTTCTCAAATCTCTGTTGTGTCTTAACCAATCTGAGGGCAGCAGCAGAGATCCACTTGGTACAACGCAGTGGGAGCATCTCTTCAAAATGTATTTAATGCGTAGGAGATGGGGTGTGTGTGTGTGTGTGGTGTGTGTGCGTGTGCGTGTGTGTGTCTGGTCAGAGGGCCACTCACAGACTTTCTATAATTAGTTGCAGGCAATTAGCATCAGCACAGAAATGCAAAACAGAGCCCATAAAGAAAGCAGAGAAGGGGATAGGAAAAATCACCTCGAGTCATGTTGTGTTAATGAAACTGGTTTAAAGACATTTTTGTGTAAAGCTGTAACACACTTTTGAAAGTTATCTGAGGTTCTGGGGATGGCATCTTTACAGAGGCTTAAATAAAAGCATAAAAATGTCTTAGAATATACATCTTTTTTTTATAATAATCCTCAGCTGGAGGATATGTTTTCACCCCGTGTTTTATTTACCATTACATCATGACGCCAGAGTAGAAAGTGGATTTGCAATAGAAGAGAAAGCAAAGAAAAAAAGCTCTTCAATATATCCTCCGCTGACGTCTTGTCTCTTCTGGCACCAAATTGGGTCGCCGTGCTAACTCACCCTCGCCAAAGCCAGCCACAGTCACGCACACACGAGACCAGACAAGACACAGAGAGGGAGTGGAGGGCACGAGATGGTGAAAGGAAGACGGCTTAAGTGGTGCAGGCTTGTGTGTCTGTGTCTGTGTATGTGTGTCTGTGTGTGTGCGGAGAGAGAGAGAGAGAGAGAGAGAGAGAAGAAAATAAGACATGAATGTGCGTGAATATGTGTGTGTATATGAGCGTGCTTAAGTGGTTCTCCCCTGACAAAGGTGCAGAGCTTTGGCTGAGAGCACGACATGGTGTGCATGTGTATGTGTGTGCATGTGTGTGTGTGAGCGAAGGGTTGCGTGACATGCCGTTAAAAGTGTCACAGGGAGGGAGGCAATGAAAGGCGAAGGAAAAAAGAGAGAAGAAGACTGGTGGAGTGGTTGACTGGACCCCTCGTCTACTTGAGTTTATGTCAAAACACTAAGTCTGTGGGTGTGTGAGTGTGTGTATAGTTGTGCATACATGTGTGCAGGTGTGTACTGTGTGAGTGTGTGTGTGTTTGTGTGTGTGTGTGACTGTACTGTATGCGTGCCTCCTGGTGCCAGTGAAGAATGGGCTAAAGTGCCCCATACAGTGAGAGCGATTGAGGACACACTGATATGAGACACACACACTTAGTCTGGTCGCATCTACTCAGCTCAGCCGGCCTATCCAAGCCTGATACACGCACACACACATACACACTCTTACAGGGGAAAGAGGGGGGTGTGTATTCGCACATGTGGGTTAGCTCACTCCTCTGCTCAGTCAATGGGCCACAGCCCCTCCTCCTGCTCTGTGAATTGAACTGTGACTCTGATTGTTTGCGTGATAAATGGTCAAGTTTGGAAATAACACAATTAGGGCTGCCAGCGTTAACACATTAATCGCAATTTGAATCAGGTCAGAAAGTAATGCATTCTCTTTTTTTTTTTTTTACTACACTAGTTATTGAAATTCAGCGATAAGTAGTGATTTAAAAAATGAATCACTTGACAGCCCTGAACAGGATCCATCTACTGTGTGAAGTTCAAACACCAAATGGATCTTTATTGATGTAAAACATATACAATAATCACTTTCACATGCAGTTTTCCCCTGGAAGTATTGTTTAATGGAGGTTAAAATCTTCATTTCACTCTCTGACAGTATCACATGTTTATTAGATAGATAGACTTTATTTGGCATGGACATCACAGATGCATTCTGTATCAACTTTCTAATGATATTGACCCCTGTGTGAAGTATTCCAAGGTGGGACTCAGTTATTCTAACATGCCTATCATGTAAAAGTTAGGCCCAAATTACACACATGCACAAACTGGACCTGTGGACATGCATTAGTTGAGATATGTCAGAGTGGGGCTGCTACAAACTGTTATGCAGGGAGCCAGAGCGGTTGGGGGTTCGATGCCTTGCTCAAGGGCACCTCTGCAGTACTCTACCAGTACCAGACCAACTTCCATATTTTTGGTCTGCACCAGGATTTCAACTGGCGACCCTCCGGTTCCCAACCCAAGTCCTTACAGACTGAGCTACTGTTTTTAGCATAACCTGTTATTATGGTCAGTACTGGTATGACTTTCCATTTTTACACACCATAGAAAAACAAATGGTATCAGGCAAAACTAATTGCACTATTGTATTGATGTGGAGCTAATTTGCTAATTGCTGCATTTACTGTAGTTTTGGGATAAAAGTCAGTTTTCAAAGCTTATTTTTAATTGAAGAGGTTTGATCCAACTTTGTTTGCAATTCATACAGATCCATGCTCACAGATCCACATGTTTATCATCCGAGATTATAATGGTCTAAGATTTATATTTTTGTCCTTTTGTACCGATGAAATCTTGATCAGAGCAAATAAGGAGATTCAGGAAATTGTCAGTCAGAACCACCTGTACAAAACATTCAGGCTATTTCTAGTGTCTGATAACATTTGAATCTGAAAGGATTATCCCATGTTCTATTGAACATTGGCTTTATCTCTTTTATTCTGGTTGAATGGTAAATGACAAAGACCAGCAAATATATATGAAATATTAAATTGATATGCAATATGTATTGTTTCAACAACATTTACAGATGTGAAACAAACGCTGTTAAAACTGGAAGTTTTGTTAGTTTTTGTCTGGAAGTATTTATTTCAGATATATTTCTAAGATGATGACTTAACTTGTAACTTTATTATAGATCATAATCCCATTCTGCTGATTTAAGACTGGAGGGGAGTTCCTGTCATACTGATTAAAATAATGTGTGTTATATAACTGAATGGGTATGTTTGTGTTTAGGTGTAATTCATCACTTCTCCCTCTTAAGCAGACAGCATTTATTGGCTCCTCCGGTCTCTGAGGGATTGTAGGATTGCTCAGAGCCTCTTTGACTCTCATGTAAGCAAAAACTCCTCCCTTCCTGAGAAAAGAGGAGGAAGGCTTTAAGAGGAAAGAAAGAAGTTGGGAGACAATAAAAAGCAGGCAGCATGAATACAGGGAAAGGTGAGCAGACACAAAATAATTCCAAAAGACTAAAAAATTCAAAGACTGAGAGACCGAGATTATAAAACAAAGTAAAATGAAGGAGGTGAGGCGTCAGAAGAGGAAAAGGTGTGACATCTCGCCACATAATGTGATCATTATCTGTCAACGTGGCACCAGAGAGAAATATCAGAGAAAGAAGGCAGCAGGCGACAAGCAGGATTTAATATTGCTCTATTATAAATTTATTTTTATCACACACACACACACACACACACACACACAAAAACATGCACACACACAAAAACATGCACACACAGGAGCTTTTTCCTTTCTCAGCCTGTCAGCACTTACCTCTGCTGTCACTCCTCCTCACTTTTGGTATCTTTCATAATTTTTCATATAATGCACATATGCAAGACAGACACACACAGACTTACAGACACGCACGCACGTTTGCATACTAGCACCTACACACACACTCACACAGAGTTTGCTGAAGCTTTAGAGACTGAGCTCTTCACTGTCGTCTCTGACAGGGTGAAGCCCTCTCATTGGCCCTTGGTCCCAGAGGTTCACACAGGTGAAAACAGCTGACACTCATCCGTAGAATCGGGGGTTAGACCAGTTTAATGGCCTGCTTATGTATAAGATAATGTATAGTGTGCAGGTTGTTATCGGGGAATGGAACCCATACAGCAGGACCCTGACGTGAAGACATTTAACAACTGGTTTACTATATATTATCCCGCTCATAACAGGACTACTACCATGAGCTAACCTAGCTGTTATTACTCACATTAAACTGACCATGAGCTAACCTAGCTGTTATTACTCACATTAAACTGATCATGAGCTAACCTAGCTGTTATTACTCACATTAAACTGATCATGAGCTAACCTAGCTGTTATTACTCACATTAAACTGATCATGAGCTAACCTAGCTGTTATTACTCACATTAAACTGACCATGAGCTAACCTAGCTGTTATTACTCACATTAAACTGACCATGAGCTAACCTAGCTGTTATTACTCACATTAAACTGACCATGAGCTAACCTAGCTGTTATTACTCACATTAAACTGACCATGAGCTAACCTAGCTGTTATTACTCACATTAAACTGACCATGAGCTAACCTAGCTGTTATTACTCACTTTAAACTGACCATGAGCTAACCTAGCTGTTATTACTCACATTAAACTGACCATGAGCTAACCTAGCTGTTATTACTCACATTAAACTGATCATGAGCTAACCTAGCTGTTATTACTCACATTAAACTGACCATGAGCTAACCTAGCTGTTATTACTCACATTAAACTGATCATGAGCTAACCTAGCTGTTATTACTCACATTAAACTGATTATTGTCAGCCATGTTGATCGAGTAGAAGGTGATCAGATCAGCATGATTCATCGCAGCACTTGATTGAGATTTCTGCCTCGTCATGCTAGAGTATGTTGACATTTTCCTTTCCATCCAGCAGTCTTTAAACTCCACCGTATCCCATAGCACATTGCGCTATGGGTTTTGTTGATTTCTCTGGCATAGCGTACGGTTTTCTTTAAATCTGGTTTTCACCGCTGTTATCCTCTCCCTCTCCTTTCACACAGTTAAAAAACTGAAGACAAATTAGGGGACATTTTTACCACGGGTTATATACCAAACCAAAATGTCTTCATTACTGCAAAAAAAACGTTGTTGTTATTGGAAATTGAACATTTTAACTGAACCGTTGGTCTTAATAAAAGCAATTTGTAATCATCACCTGACTTCTTGGAAACTGTGATGGGAATTATTTTCTCTATTCACCGGCATTTTATCATTATCTGATGAATCAAAAAGATTCACAACATGTGATAACATTTGAGGTACTCAAGTTAAAAAAAAATTAGATACAAAAACTGCAAACAGGCAAAATGTCTACCAATGTGCTTTTCTCATGTGTAGTCTATTATAAAATTACTGATAAAGTTAAATAATTTAAGATTTTGAGTTGTAAGTTGTAAGAAACTTAAGCTGAAGTAGTCATGGTATTAAAGCAGCTAAGATGTAATATGACTGTTTCAGCTGAATTGAAAGCATTCAAAAGAATTGCGCTTAAATCTGTTTAAAAGTCTGTGGTAAAAAAAAAAGTTTGTTTAAATGAAATCACTGCAACTAAAATCATACAAGTGCAAATGTATTCAGTGTTAAAAGTGGAGTTTCTGCTTAAACATCGCTAACTACCATGAGACCCTCTCTGTAGACGGCTCTGATGAAAGAGTATAACGAAGCTTAAAAATGAAATCCTTTGTCATTTATTGAATTTTGTGTATTTGCTGCATCTTTCCTCCAGGCTGTAAAGTTCCTAATGAAGATGCAGTTAAGTGATTTGGGGAACAGATGATTTGGTGAGAACTTCATTATTCCCCGGCTCACGGCCACTTGAGTGGAACACGATATTCATAATTGCTGTCAGAATCAACTTGTGGCGGGCCGCTATCGAGAACGTATAAGGAGCTCAAATTGAAACGGTCTCCAGAGGGGGAGAGACGGGGGAATACGTCGTGTTCAAATTAGTTCCATCCTCCTGGTGTTTTGTAAACAACCGCTGATCAACAACACTGTTACTGTTTGGAGGCAAATGACACAGAGGCTCCAGAAATCCACCCACACTAACAGCCTTGGGTGGCTGGCTGGCTGGTGTTCACACACACAAACACACACACACACACTCACACATGCCTACACACATTTGACTTGAATCAAATTATGCATTTCATCACTTGTCCTGTGTCTCGCCAATTGAGATGATGTCCCGCTTATGATTGGCTCTAGTTTTCCAAAGGGCTGGACAGTCATCTTTCTAAACTTGACTTTTATCTGTTAAAAAGAAAGAGAAGGCTATCGCCATAGCCTGTTTCAAAGAAGGCAGCCCAACATCTCCCGCTCTCCATCGATGGACAGGTTGTTGAGAGGGTCTCCTCCTTCCGCTTCTTAGGTACCACCATACACCAGTCCCTCTCATGGGACCTGAACATCAGTCTCATTGTGAGCAAAGCCCATCAGAGACTCTATTTTCTCCGTCAGCTGAGGAAATTCGGGGTTAGCCAGAAAGGTATGACTCATTTCTATCGATCAGTCATAGAAAGCGTGCTGACCTTCTCTATCCTTTCCTGGTACGGAAACTCGACCAGCCAGGATAAACAACAGTTAGAGAAAGTAGTGCGCAGAGCCTCCAAGATCATTGGCCGCAGTCTGCCTACAATAGCCTCACACTATAACACAAGAATCATCAGGAAGGCTAGACACATCACCACTGACCCCTCCCATCCAGCACATCACCTGTTCATTCTTTTGCCATCAGGGAAGAGTTACAGAAGCATCACCAGCAGAACATCACGCTTCAGAGATAGCACCTACCTCCAAGCTATACGAATCTTAAATATGGCTTAACGTTTTATTGTTACGTACAGTATGTGCTGCATTTCTTTACAGTATAGACTGGAAAAACATTCTGTTACCGTTATTATTGTTCTATGTACTAATGGACTGTCCCCTCCTGCACTATGGACATCCATTCGCCATTTGCACTATGAACTCTGGCTTGTGCCTCCTGCACCAAGCACTTTATGGACTAGTCACACAACCTGTTTACACACGTCTTTATGTATTGTGCATTATTTGTTATCTTTGTTTGTGCATTGATGTAATTGTGTGGTATATGTGAGCACACCAAGACAAATTCCTATCAACTTAATTGTTTAAATGGCTAATAATAAACTTGAACTTGAGATGTCTACAATTCAGTCCACACGTGGGGTCAAGGGCTCGCCAACCTATTCACCATCCTCATTGCTTACATTACTCCCCACTGTCAAAAAAAACAAGGACACAAGCTACCTGGATGCACTTCTGGGCGGAATATGGTGAAAGCTACAACAAAGAAAGGAGATGCAGCTACAAAAAAGTCTGGGGGAAAAAAAGTGTTAACTCTTTGGTGATGCTACTGGAGGGCAAATCCCAGAAAGTTTTTTGCAACATTTGCCAGAGTTTTTATAATTATTTAATTGCGCATGGAGGAGAATACGACTTGAAGCGTCACTGCATGTGAGACTTACAAGAAACGCAATTTTCATAAAGAGAAATGGTGACCTATGGTACAATCCTCCTGAAACCAAAACATTGCCTTACAGATGTGCAGCAATTGCAATCTTACAGGTCAGCAGATACAGGTCATTTTTCCATACTCTGAAAGTCCAGAAATTGCTTTTAAAAAACATGTGGATGAACAAAAGCAGTGGCCATAGTTACAGATGTGCTTGCACCTGCCTCTGTGGAGCTATGCTCAATTCAGTGTGCACAACCAAATCACCCTGTGGTAAAGCAAAGTTTTTTAATTAGCTAACATTGTCAATAGATGTGTTAAAATTTATAGGTTATTTGGAAATTCTATTGATGTCTAACCCCCCTCTAAGCATCACGGTAACATTTCTGACATTGTACCTCACAAACATTTTCTTTGTGCCACATTTGGCCTAGTGGCACCTGGTCACCTAGTGGCACATGGTCACCTAGTGGCACCTGGTCACCTAGTGGCACCTGGTCACCTAGTCACCTAGTCACCTGGTCACCTAGTGGCACCTGGTCACCTAGTGGCACCTGGTCACCTAGTGGCAGGGCTTGACAAGCAGCTAATAGAAACATCTCAATAAGCTGAATTAGGAGTTTTTCCTCGCTGATGAAAACCCAATCATGTTTATACAGTATACACAGACAAACAAAGTGCAGTTTCTGCCAGAGAGCGATGTCAACCATACTAATGTGGCCCAACAAAAACTTTACAAAAGCACAAAACATCAGCCATCACAGCTGCAGTGGCTGCATGCAGCGCATTGGGAAACAAGGCTTTGGGAACGTGTGTGTTGTTGCACAAATGTGTGTGAGTCTCATTAAATGTGTAAGCGGTGTACATGTGTTCGAGCGTCAGTGCTGAGGGATTTGTTGTTGCTGTGCCAAGACTAATTAGTCTTTTTGTGTGTCTGGTTGTTCCTTGTTGGGGGATGACCGAGGATTTTGATTGGTCAGTGTGGAGAGGAGGCAGTAGAGGATAAGGGATGAAAGAGAGATGAGTAGAAAGAAATGAGGAGGCGAGACGAGCAAAGGAATAAAAGGTTGTGGGAATAGGGGAGAGAAGTGTAAGGAGGAAAAATGAAAAGGAAAGAGGACAGGAAATATGCAGGAGGAAGGAATCAAACTAGGGAGGATAGGGGATGAAAGTGAAGGAGAATGAGTGGAAAGGAGGGAGAAAGTGAGAGGAAGAAAGGATGAAAAAAGGAGAGCAGAGGATGAAGCTGAAAAGGTAATGGGGGAAAGAAAGAAAATAATAGTGGAAGAAGGAAATAAAGGACAGTAGAGGAAAAAGGGGGAAAGGGAAAATCTGGAGGGGAAAGAAGTGAAAGAAAGAAGTGATTAGAGATGAAGAGGAAAAGAAGCAGTGGTGGATAAAGATGGTGTAATAAAACATTTTAATAGTGTTAAGCAATCATGATTGAGGAAGTGTGTGTGTGTGCGCACATGTGTGTGAGAGAGCGTGGAAGAGAGCGAGCGATAACAGAATGAATCATATCTCAGCCAGACACAGCACTATTGTGTCACTCAAACTTCCATCCAATCTTTGTTGTGATTGGCCGAAGCCCTATCTCCACCGCAGGTGCATAGGGCTACACATCAGTACACAAAGCAACTCTGCAGATATACACACACACACACACACACACACACACACACACACACACACACACACACACACACACACACACACAAACACACACACACTTGCATACCAGTGTTTCCAGCTTCACAAAGACACACTCTCACAAACAAATCCTCTTATGTGCAGCCCATATGAATGCTTAATGCAGGAATGAAAACACACACACAAAAGGCCGAGAGCTGCTGGGTAAATTATTGATTGAGTGTGTGCCACCCTTGGCCCATTGTAGCCACCCTCGTCCCAGTCCAGTGTCTAAGAGCTATTAGTGCTGACAGTAAAGAGACAGGCAACATGATAGCAGATCACTGAGAAGCTGGCAGCCTCCGTCTGAAGGGACTGCGGGACTTCTTCAAATGATTTTCTGCCCCGACTTCTTGTTGAGTTTAACTGATGTGCACGCAGGGCGCTGTCATTTACTTCTCCCTCCTCCAGGCCTCCAATGACGGGAGCAGAGTTTGTATGGATGTGGAGGGTTGAGTGGGTGTGTATGTGTGCGTTATGAATTGTAATTATGTTGACATTTAACATAGGGGGACATGATGGGACATTGTTGGAAGGGAGACTAACTTTAAGTCAAAGTTTCACTTTTTTGGAATAATTAAAATGCTGGCTATTGAAATATTACCAGGACATACTTTGTCATTTCCTATGAAGACTCAAAATGTTCTCGGATGCAATCGACAAACATTTCAGTTTCACACTTAATTGGCTTTTATTTCCAAGCCGACAAATATAAATATTTTGTTCTTGTAAATGCTGCTTTGTCTGTTTATGCTCTTTTACAGATGGCTATAATTAAAGTTTACAACACAGTACATTGGCATAAAGCCTTATATTGTGAGCCATAATAACAGAGTGACTCCCTTGTTTCTCCCCCTGCCAGTTTAGCCTTATGCAGTCTGGATAGGGCTGTTGACAATTCAGAACCACTTTGGATAGATGATAACATATTCCTAGAACATACACTGTTACCACCTCTGAAGTGATGTGAATGTAAGAATATGAGAAAAGTGAAGGAAGGAAGTTAATGACCAGGTTGAACTGCTGTTTTCCAGGCTTCATGTCCTGGCTTAAAGATTGAATATGCTATTTAAAACGTTAATATAGCAGATATCAAATATAGGGCTTGGAATCTTCGGGTGTCTCACGATTCGATTTCGATTCTTGGGGTCACGATTCGATTCAGAATCTATTTTTGATTCAAAATGTTTCTGGATTCATGATTCAAAGTCTATTTTTGAATTAGTGCATACTTCAGGATCTACTCCAGTCATCGATTTTTGGAAGTTATGAATCTATTTAAACCCTTCCCCATTGCCACCACAGGTAGGAAGAGAGGTTACCCCGCCCTCTCAGGGAGGCTGATAGTAGAGGTAAAATGGTGGAATTAATTTACGAGGGTACAATTCAGAGAGAACCAACAGACTTTTACAGCCAAAAAAATCCTTTTTTTGGTATAAAATACTTAAGAAAAATAAAACCACATCAATTTTGGGCTGCATATCTGGATGGAGAACAGTCATAGAAAAGGCTTCACTTAGAACCCTGACTGCAAATGTACACAGCCGTTTGCCACTCTAGTCAATGCTTGTTTCCAAAGCAAGCACCATGGTCCGTCTCTGGAGTGTCAGCTCTGTTTCCAACAAGCGGTCAAGTTTGGTTCAGTACAGTTTGGTACAGTAAACCCTGTTCTTGCTTGTGTTTCCACATCCAACCATACCCTTACACTAAATCACAGTAGTGCAACATAATGTAGACAGCCAATAAATTCAACAAATAAGAAGAACGTGACACAGTAAACAAAGATCAATGATTCCTAGGAAAGTCTGCATCTCCGAGGCAAACAAAAACAGTCAAATGACTCTCTCCAAATCCGAAGGATATTTAAACATGGTCTTTTTTGTGTTTGTCTTTTATTACCACTGTAACACAGGAAGTGAAGATTATTTCGACCAATCAATGTACTGCAGTGTGTCTAGCACCGCCCTTTATGGGGTAGTACTGTCCAACTTTTTATCACCCAATAATTTTTCCCCCTCAAAAAAAAGTAACTCCTCGCTTCTCGAAAAATGAAAAATAAGAGTCCTAAAAGTAAAGTCCTTTCAAGTCATCTGTCTCAAGTCTAAGTCAAGTCAAGTCTTTTATCAGTCAGTCAAGCAAGTCTCAAGTCCTCAAAATTTGCAACTTGAGTCTGACTCAAGTCAAATCATGTGACTCTAGTCCCCCACCTCTGAACGGTACAGATCAGTTACTTTGGTACCCTTCCCAACTTTTGACAGTGGAAACGCCAATAAATTCGTACTGAACCCGAACTGAACCCGAACTGAACAAGACAGCTTGGTGGAAACGAGGCTTTAGTGACTTTAGGTCATCAGATATCTTCCTAGCATTGACGGAGCAGTCCTGTGCAAAAGAAAGAAAGTGAAACTCATTTGTCCTGCTTTCCTAAAAAAAACAAAAAATCACCTGGAGCGGTGAAAAACGTACGTATAAATTAGTGAAACTGCTTCTTTCTTTGAATTTGTTGAACAGTTTGGTCTGATGTCTTTGGTCTAAGCACTTCTTGTTTGTCTAGATGTCCCTTAACTGTTATTTTGACTTGGTTATCTGCATCCTTTGGTCCTGACAGGAATTTTTATTCCACCAAATTTCTGCTTAAATACACTCACTTATCCCAAAACATGAGTTCTAAAGTTGTTCTGTCTGTTCTTCCTAATCCAAATGTAGACTCCCTCCTCGTTATGTGAGCTGCTTGATGAATCAGAGAGGACTTGTACCTTGTTTTGAATGTTAAGTGTCTGAACCTTCCTTCTTTTTTTGGATGCTGGAGACGGATATGTTATGACTGGAGCTGCCTGGCAGACCAGCTGTGACCATATTAGCACAGTGTGACTCCTGTCTCTCTGCAGTATCTTTCCCCACACACTTTGTCCTTTTCAAATATATAAATAATCAAAAACAGTTGATTAATTTCCCCTCTGATGCATCAGAGCAAATTGCTAATGTCGGAAAAAGAGGAAAAGTTTTAGCGTCCCTTCCTCCCCCGCCCCGTTGCTTCTCTCCCCTGCTGCCTCTCCCCACGCTTTTCCCCTCTCTCTTCCATTTCCGACACACGCGCTTCACACTGTCTGATCTTCTCAATCTGCCGCTGATATGCCTTTCAGAAAGCCAGTCTTTTTTTGAGCTGCCACCCCCCTCGACCCTCTCCCCGCTTACCCTCCCTCCTCCCCTTTGCCTCCCACTCCCTCAGTCAGACATAGTTTAATGGTGACAGCCATTCAATCGGATAATTAACATCCGTTTAATGCTCATTAACCAGGATGTATTTGTCTCGTTTGATTTGTAATTACCAGGGCTTTTTCACAGGAAAACACCACGTTAATGTTTCCTTTGTGATGGCTTCATTGATGGGATTGATTTGAACCCAGCAGGGAGGCGAACATGGAGGCAAGGGGTGTGTATGTAGAGAAGAAATTGATGCATGCTTGTTATTTATCTTAGTTGAACTCACATCAATGTTCTACAGGCACACAGAAATTTTAACAGCTGGAGCATCAGTACCATGAAGAACAAGATTATTGTTTAATCAAAGTATTAATAGCCAAAAGGGATCATTTTAAACATTGCTGTATTTTACACTACAGTCTTTGTTGATAGTTAATCTAATTAAACCTTTATCTTGCATTAAATATATTCATTTATTGATTCATTTTTCACTTGAGGGCAGTGAAAAACATTAACACACCAGCCTAGCCAGTAAAACTTTGTTAAACAAACAAAAGAAGCCTTCATTGAACGTTCATTTACATAAACAATAGAATAAAATAATATTGTCCCTGCACAGAAATACAACACAATTTCAGAGCATCTTTTCTCTAACAAAAAACATTTACACAGAACAACAATAATAAAATAAATAGAAATAAAAGTCAGTTGAATTGCACTTAGTCGTGATTACTGCACTTTGACCTATAGCTGATCACAGTCCTGGATCTTTGCAGAGTCCAGTTCTTTAATGGCACCTGGGTAAAAACCTAATAAACCTGTAGTGTCTCCCAGAGTGCATCATGGATGTAATGTGAACTCAACTTTAGCTTTATTATTTACATTAATACTGTATCTATCAAAAGCTCCATGGTGTTCACAAGTTAGCTGCTAACTCTGTCTTTGTGTCAGTTGGTGCCGAGCAGGTAACTACATTATTTTGTTGTTTTGTTTTCTGCAATAAACAAACTTATTTAGAGCCAAAGAAATGTTAACATGCTAGAGCTAAGGCGCAAAAAGGGAATTAAAACTGTTTAATAAAAAAAAAAGATGATTGTGTAGCCCAATGTCAGCATGCTTCCATGTTGACTCTGAGTGATAACCAGGCAGAGGTAACCAAATGCTAAGCTTCAGACTGAGAATAGAGCACAATGAGCTCTGCAGCGTCTCTGTCCTCGTTACAGTTCTGTTAAATCCTGTGCTGCTTCTTTTTCTGCTTGACGAGCAGATAATCAAACATCCACCTTGCGTGAAGAGCCCTGCTCCCTTAATTCTGCAAGCTAGAGAGCTACTCAGCTGTAACATTAGCATACTTAACAAAACATTTGACAACTAAATATATCTCAATCCAATGGTTCTCATTCTTCAACACCTGCGCTCAAAACGGTGTCTGTCTTTTTCCTGTAAACTACAAATATTCACAAGAATGTGTCTACTTTGTGGTTTGTTACCCTTCCTGCTCAGCTGTTAATCAAACACCTGCACAGGCATTACAACGTAAGAGTTAAGAGACTTACAGTAATAAAAATGTATTTTCAAATTAAGTTAACAATACAGAAGGGGGAGGGGATAAAACAGCTCGATGTCTTTCTTACAATTGAATAAATATTTTTCTAAGACTTGTCTTTTAGCATGACTCAGAAATAATCACAAACTTAATAACAACTAACCGATTGGACCATGGCCTTGTTTCCGTGCTCTTATTTGTTTTCCTAATAATAATAATATTGTGTTTAGTTCCAATGGTGTCATCTGAACCTAACACAAACAAGCGGAAACAACTACACTATCCTCCCTAAGCAGCCCAATCCAGTCTTAACCCAAGGTCATTTATCTCCATGCACCTGGACAGGCCACTGACTGAATCAGGCCTAACTCAAAGTGGAGGGGTGAACAACCATTTAAAGGGTACAAGGGTTTGAGACAGTAGGACAATCCAGCTGGTAGTATATGAACGAACAGGAGGGTCTGTGTGGATGGTGAGTGTCCCATTTCCACAGCTGATCTCACCGACACGTTCATCCATCACTCAGACAGCTTCAGCGGCTCGTTAGCGGATTCATGCGCTCCCCTGGGAACCAGCTAAGGAGTGTTTGGCAAACTTTCACAAAGGATTTAGGAGCATGTTCGCTTCCTTTCAAGGTCAAGGCTGCAGGAGGTCTAGAACATCACGACTGTAAATGTCCTTGAAGCACATGTATCATTTTCAAATCTCCTACTGTTGACAGAAAAGTTTTAGATTCATTTACTGCATTCTCACTACTTGTCTACCAGATGTTGCTGATTGAGGCACAAGAGACCTTCATCTTGTGTAAATAGTCCATAGTTCCTGTTTCAAAACACAATAGTTCTCAGTTTTTTTCACTGAAAAAAAAAACAGGAAGATAAACAAATTTGTTAAAAGCATAGCCTGCAAGAAGACAGAAAACCCTTCAGATTATGCTTTTTTTGTGTGCTGTCTCTTCAGTCGATTTGATGTTCTCGTAACTCAAGTTGCTGCTATACTTTCCATCCACAGAGCACTTTGTTGGATGCAACAGTGGGATTTGTAGTTTTTATTTTTTCTGTCAAATCACTTGGTGTTTATGGTTACATTTTTGTATTATCTCGTACTCGCTCTGGTCTGGTGGATGTTTGGACTTAAACTTGGCCTCTTGTCTCTTGATTTTTTAGCTTTCAAGTGGTGCTAACTGCTCTAACAGCAGACAGATGCTTTGTAGTCAGTTTCACACAGAGGGGGAAAAAGTCTTTACTCAGCTCAGTCATGTCAGGCCTGGGCGCTAAGGACTAATGTTCATCATTGAACATTCTCCAACTAGGGATTCAGTACCAATTGTCGGAGCAAACTTCTTACTTTAAGTGTTTTTTCACTTTTATATATCTGTTGGCCACTATTGTGGATTTGATGAGAAGCCCACCAGATGTTTGTAGTATTATTATCTGTAACCTAATTTAAGTTCTGAGGATTTTAAAGGTTAAAATCAAAAAACTAAAACAAATGAAACACAGCACCAAAGTTCAATTAAGTTTCCTTTACTTCATACTTTCACTGTTAATAAAAGACAACCATTCAGGGTTTTCTTTGAAATAATGGACTTTTTTGGAGGAGGAGAAAAAAGGTTCTTGACAATTTTGTTGTTTCTTTGTTTGATTTGCTTTAAATGAGGCATTTCAAATCTTCAATATTTGAGATGCTTTTTTTATTTGCTGTCACCCCAATCATTCCCTTTTCAGACTGTGCTTGACATAAGAATATTGTTCACGAGAGAATCTGTCATGGGAAGTCAAAAAGGCACAATTGTCTAACACTAATGTTCCTGCAGAATAAAGGATCTGTCATTTCAAACTCAGGATTTAATACTTACAGTGAAGTGTTTTTATTTCATGTATTTCTGCTCTACTGATGGTTTTTGATCATATATTTGTGATACATAAAATGTGTATAACATGTATATATATATATATGGGCTTCCAGAATTAACCTGTTAATTGCGATAATAATAATAATTATTATTATTTTTATTCTGATGAATCCCATGCTTTTTTTGTCCCTTTTGGCGCTCCGTTGATAAACCTCTGCAGTGTCTCACTGTAGCCACAGTGATGGAAAACAACAACCCAACCTGTGGGGTGGCTGTGGCTTAGTTGGTAGAGTTGGTCATCCTTCAACAGTAATGTCAGGGGTTCGATCCCCAGCTCCTGCAGCAACATGTCCGATGTGTCCTTGGGAAAGACACTAAACCCTGATTTGCCCCAACTCCTTCGTTGGCGTCGTATGAATGTGTATGAATGGGATTAGTAAATTCTAATGGACTCTTTATATCTGACATCAGTGTGTGAATGTGTAGGTGTGACCTGCGGTGTAAACGCAGGTCACAGTCAGAAGACTAGAAAAGAGCTATACAAGCTCAAGTCCATTTAACATTTAACAACTCTGAATGTGTCATTTCACTTTAAAAATCTCTCAGCTCAGCTGACGAGTCAAAAGTAATATCCACTTTATGAAATCAAACATTTTTACGTCATAATTTTGAATGTTCCTTTAAACTGTTTTCAATTAGTTTTTGATCCGTAACAAGTTCTTGTGGATAAGTTAATGTCGTAACCTTTGATCTACCACAAGGTCCTTACTTTATTTCAAATTAAAAGCAGGGTTGATTTTAAACAGCAAATAAAGTTCTCTGAGCTTAAGACAATACAAAAATCCAAACTAAAAGTCTAACAGTTTATATTCTTAAATGTGAGACAATGGAATTTATCAAAATGTGGTTTATCATGAATAACTATTCCAATTTATCGTCTATTCACGAAAAATTGTTTGACAGGCCTAATTTCTATATTAGTTTCAATAATAAAACCAACATTTTTGTGGAATGACAGTTTTCTGTTTCTACTATGCTGTAAGAAAACAGTATCTGGACTCTTGATTTTTAGGAGCAAAAGAAAAGCAAGAAGCTGCCTGATGAGAGTCTGTGTGTACACTTTAAGAGCGTTCAAACAAGTCTAAACAGCAGCAAAGAAACACTGACTAGTAGAATACAGCCTTGAGGTAAGCAACAGAAAACAGACCAGAATAACATGACCTGCACTGCGATGTGGTGAGGGAATGACAAAATGCTGGAGTAGGGTTAATTGATGGGAATACGACCATCACCAGTCGTTAATGGATTTCAGCTCATAAGCCTTCAACCTGGCACCGCTGATGGTTTTGCATCTTCAATATAATTCTTCTCCATTTTAATTCCACCTTTAAGCCCTTTTACATTTTAAGGAGACTTTCCACAGCAGCCATGTCCAAATGTTGCGTTGAACATTTTGACTGTCTATTCAGAGAAAGATTTGTTTTTTTCAGCTCTTATGTTCGTCTTTAATGAACAAATGCATTCATCGTTAAATCTTTTTGTTGATTTCTAGATTCACTCTAATTTATCCTTGAAGCAAATTCGACTCTAAGCAAGACGAGGAGGCAAAATGTGAGCTTTTCCCAGCCATCCCAGTTTGCACTTAAGACCCTGCTCCCCCTCGGCACCTCCACTCTCCTCCCTCAGTCTCCTCACGCGTGGGAAGATGATGTGCTTTCTCCAGCTCCTCTTTATTCCAATGTATTTATTTACCCACTTATACAGGGAATAAATCAAGGTCAGCACACAATGCCGCACACGGCTATTAAGATTCATTGTAATGCAAATTCTCCTGTAGCCAGCGCACTACATTGACAGCTACTGACACGCCGGGCAACACACACACAGCGTGAGCACACGCGTGCATGAGACACACACATTTACCAACTTACAGAATCTGTAAACAGTTCACCTAAAGAAGTGAAACCTAAGAGAGAAAAATGTGTTTGTGACACAACCAATACCTTCTCCATTCCCATGATGTTTGTCTGTTCATTGTCATTTACACATTTCATATCCCTTACTTTTCTAAGTAATCTTAGTTTTACCCCAATTCTAGTCATGGAGCTTATTAAAAACATGCTGAAGCTTTTTATGTGGGGTAGAATCAGTTATATCTGAACCAGTTCTCTTGCCCACTTAAATCGCTGCAACACCTTTGGGTTTGCCAGGTAAACCGAGGGGCGCCCAAAACAGCTGTGTGGTGGTGCCACCTACTTCTTTGGCCAAAGCAAATACAAACCATTTTGCACCAGAATCGAGACTTAGGAGGAGGATATACTGGCTGCTGCGTTGTTGTCAGAGAAGCCAGCACTTCAACAAAGCATGTTTCCTTAAAGAGGACATATTATCCCCATTTTCCACCTTTTCAAACAGTCCCCTGTGGTCTAAATGATCATCTGTGCTGTGCTTTGGTCAAAATATAACATGAATCAAGCACCAGAGGAGGTTTGTGACCCTGTATGAACCAGCTCTCTCAGAGCGCTCCGTTTTGGTGTGTGTGTCTCTTTAATGCAATGAGGCCCCCTGAGTTTTCCCGGTAGACATCGCTCCTCTGTAGCGAGAATAAAAATGGCGGACCTGCGCAAAAGTTTTGCTCTAGGCTGGGGGTGGAGTCCATGGGTGGAGATACCAGGGGAGAGGAGGGTTTTTTTTTGTTTTTTACCAGAATCCAACTTGTGATGTCACAAGTTGAGAAAATTTGAAATGGAGAATTTTTCTGTGTTTACCACACAGAGAAAAATTCTCCATTTCAAATTTTTCCAGACCACAAACAAAAGACTGGATGGATTTATTTCACATTTTGTGGGTCGATAGACGCTCAGGTTAACCAAATATATGTTCAAAAACACTGTAAAAGTGGATTTTTCATAATATGTCCCCTTTAATGTCTGATCATATAGTAAGGTCATTTTATTATTTGCATTCAGTAGATATCTTACATATTGCTCTAAGATCTATTGAGCATAAATGTACCATAAGTCACTTACTTGATGCCTCGCTATACAAAACACAACACAACTTCTAGTTTACATCATGCTTGTGATGCAGCTTCTTAAACTAGAACTCCAAACAACAGTTTGACACATGCAGGCCTCGCTCTACAAATCATTACAAAAGTTGTTGCTATTATGCAGGATCCACCTTCATTGTTACAGCTCTGTACATTGAATTTGCAATAAAAGCACGTAAACATTTTTCTAGCTTTAATCTAAATGACATGATGTCATTGCTCAGGTACATTACAGCTTTCATGGCCAGGATGTCAAACGTGTAAAAATCAGCATTCCAGGGGTTGAAAGTGGTTGAACCTGCCATCAATCAGCCCGAAACCTTGTAAGGCCAAAGCGAACATTGAATTGATAAATATCTGTCATGAAATGTGTCTTAAAAAACGAATCAATGCCACTTAGAAGCTCCTGTCTCACATTACCTACTTTTCCAAAAATGCCACTCATGACATTATTTTATCATAATTCTCTTCACTAAGGCTTCAGAAGACATTAATAACTTTTTCCTTGCTTGGTACCACTGTGGGTGATGCCTAAACCGATGTTCATGTGTAAAATGAAAATGAAAAATTCATTTTACGTGCGGAAATAAATTAAAACTGCTGGCTGTAATTGACTTCCTTGTGTAGCAACATCATTTTTTTATTACTCATCTTCTGAGGATGATATTTTCTAAATATTTAATGTTCCACTGTCCAGAGAAATAAATAAGCAGCACAGCAGAGGTGAAGTGAAAGGCTATCAGCTGCTCCTGACACTGACAGCCTTCTCTTTCCATTTTTACCTGTGTGTGTGTTGTGATGTTGTTTGTGGTCACTGTGGCTGCTTCAGACATCCCGTGTGTGCGTAGTTGTTTTTTTACATTATCATAACCTTTGCACGTTTGTGTACGTGTGTGTGTGAATCTGTCAGTTTCATCAAAGCACTCACTGCCTCTCTCCTGGATGAACGAGCTGTCCTGATGTTTATCGTGACCTGCTTTTCAACTCGGGGGCATCACTAGAAACATCAAGGGATGGAGGGATTAACGGGATAAAAAGGAGGAAGAGAAAACAGTCCGGGATAAATATTGCAAATAGAAATAGTTTCTTTTTGGCTCTCATGGGGGTCCTGACAATGGAAGAGGAAGGCTTTATCTGCACCAGTGTCTTTGTCCACTGTGATACATAGCCGACAGTGAGAATGTGTGTCTGTCTGCAGCTATCAGAGCATCTGATCTGTGCTTAACATTATCAGCACTTGTGCGGTTGCATGTATGGGTGGGTTTATGTGTTGTGTAGCATATTTTGCATGTCCATTCTCGGGTATAACAGCAGGAAAGCTACAGCTTTGTGACCTATAAATGTATGCAAAGGCTTAATTTCCTGGTGATGGATGTGGCTTGATCCTTAAATGGGCAGACGTATAAATATTTCTCTAATGTATCTGGGCTAAATTAACACTGTTTCATGATTGTTTTCCAAAGATCTCTGTATCGCCCAGGATATGTTGCCCATTTAGGGTATAATTTTAACATTTCCAACCTTGTTTAAAAAGTTCATGTACCAACTTTTAAAACTTTTACACACAATGTATTGGATCTTACAATTAGTATTAGCATATCACGTTTTTAAAAAGTGAAAAAACTGATCAGTAGTTATTCACATGGGTAGTAACGAATCAAATCTTTTATTAAATAAGAAGTTCTAACCAATTATAAACTGTTGTTATACTACCATCCCTGTGGGGCCCCTTTACTAACATTTTATAAATATTTTGACCAGTGACGATGCAAAGACTCCCTCAGCACTGCTCAAAAATGAAATGGGTGCAAACTGGTTTAAATAACCAATAAATCACATTTAGGGGTAAAATGAAGAGTAATCAATATTTCACACATTTATATGATTTATTTTTTAAAGAGTCTAAACCCATAAAAACAAATGTATATTAGTGACATAGCTGTTTTATTCCCCTATCAGGGCGATGTATCCTCCAGGATACAAACGTTTAAGACAGGTTTAATAAATTAATTAATAACAGTGTGAAAATCCAATTCTTCATTTTTCAACAAGAACTTATAAAATGTTTCTTTAAAAAGTAGTTTCAAAAACTTAAGTCCCCCCAAACTCTAATAAACATGAACAATGAACAACACTAAGTTCATGGTTGGTGTATTTGTCACCACACAGCGCCATTCAGGATTTTGATACAAATGATTTGTATCAATTTGAATGTTGGCATGAAGTCACATGACCCGAGGACTTGACTCAAACCTCCCTTCAGTGTTTCTCATGAAATTAAGTGCACCCAGTAGTTAATCCAGCCCACAGCCTGTCAAATGTCTGTGTCCCCCAGGATCCAGAAACCATTAAAGGGTTCAGGTGAATACTTTTAAAATAATGTTGACATTTAGCTGGAAAGAGCAGATACTAAACGTTGTGGTATAATGATGATATGATATCTAGATGAAATACAGAATAGAATCTACCATTATAAAAAGAAACATTTGAAGATGCCGTTAATAATTTCATGTAAAAATGCTCAGCTCAAGCAGTGCCAAGTAAGATTTGGGGTTTTTCCTGAATATGCTTAAACTGCACAGTCGGGTTTCAAATTCATATTGTTGGCAGATGGACTTCTGTGTAAAAGTCTTGACACTGTCTTTGTCCAAATGTGCAATGCAAACACTGCTAGTCCCTCTAGAATTGTAGGCATGTCATCTCGATGTCTGTATATCCTTTCTTTAGTAAACACAGTGGAGGAAATCTAAGCTGGTAATCCTTTTCTGCAAGCTGCTTCCTCACCTCATATCGACTGGCTCACCCTGCTTGATTCCAGGTTTCCCAGTTTGTCCTCAAACTGAAAACACTTCAGGTTCGCACAGAGTTTAAGATGCTAATATATAAGTCACAAGCTCAATTACTAAAAAGTTTGTCAGCTATCCGTACTCTGTTGCTGTTGTCTGACCTCAGCTGAATAAATCTCAGATAATCCACAGTCTGTTTCACGATTTCATCATTGGACGATTACAAAAGAAACACCCTCACCTATCAGAAGCCACTGAGGGCTTTTGTGCAGGTGGATTAAGATTCAACTTTTCCATTCAGAAGATCTTTCAAGGATGTTGTGAACATAAGCACACTTTATGAGGCAATAGTCACATTACCACGGAGAAAAATAAAGTTCCATTCGGGTCGGCTGAAAATAAAAAGGCTGCTTAAGAATTCAGCCTCTTCAAATAAGAAATCACAATTCAGGATGTCATAAACTCTAATCACATGGATGAATTGCACATCCAGTGTGTGTGTGTCTTTGTGTGTTTTTGTCCAACCGTCGTAAACGTTTTCATGTGTACTTTTCAGGTAAAAGCTCTGGAACCTTTCATTCCTTTTCAATCGCATCTAAAAATGTCTCAGCCGCTAATCCAGAGTACATCCTAAATGTTCTCTTTGTTATCATTTCACTCATGTTGGTTATCCAATTTCATGCTCCTTTCAGCCCCTTTGAAGTCTAAGCACCTCAAACGGTCTTCTGTAAACTTAACAAGGAAAGGTTAGAAAAACAGAACATGTGTAAACTAACACTCAGCATTCTATAGAAACATAAATTACCCTGCAGGGAAGAGCACAAGCAGTGTCTGCTGCTGCTCTTTATATGAGTGTATGCGAGGTTTACCCCTGCCCCATTTAACATAGCAGCAGCCTATTAACTGCTCGGAAAGAGAATATATTTATCAGAGCTCCCTCCATTATTAATCAGTGCAGAGTTAAAAGTGAATATGTATCAGAGGACTTGAATAAGGTTGAAACAGGGTCTGGATTCGGAGAGTCCCACTGGGAGTATCAACAGTGCAGAGGCTTTTCAGCCCAAATCTGAGCAGAAAGAAGTATGACTTTCATCTCCCCTGCTCTATGGTCTCTACGGTTACAAGGCCTGTAATTATACATAGATTTGGAGGAGGGGGGGCAAGAGGAGGAGGGGGGGGATATGTCCTAAAATGAATGCTTTGGAGAAGATGACACAGTTTAGAAGAAGTTGAAGCAGTGATAATATGCACAGCTTGCTATAGGAGTGTGATTCATGCCTCTCTGGCTGCACGCTCTCATTTTTATCATGGTCTCAGTGATTATGGGAGTGCAGAGCCCTTTCTCACAAGTTCTCTATTTACTCTATTTATTCTCTCTCTCCCTCTCTCCCTCTCTCTCTCTCTCTCTGGGCAGCATGTGAGGTGGGTTTCTATAAACCGGTGGCGGGAGATGGACTGTGTGGTAAATGTCCTCAACACAGCCACTCAGAGACCAGGGCTGCCCTCTCCTGCCCCTGTGACTCCAACTACTATCGAGCAGCGGATGACCCAGCAGCAGCTCCTTGCTCCCGTAAGCACAAACACACGGTACACAAGATCAACTAATCCCTCAGGCAGGAACATCTCCAAGTAGTTCAAAGGCATTCGCATACACCGATAACACACAGCAGCTATGGAATGTTGTGCAAAAACTATCTGTGCCTTAAAAAATGCAATTTACTTTTTCCGACAGTGATCAAACCTGTGAATGAACTGAAACCTCCGTCTTTCTGTTCTCCAGGCCCTCCATCTGCTCCAGTCAGCGTCATCTCCTCAGTCAATGGGACGTCTGTAAATCTAGAGTGGGATCGCCCTCTGGATACCGGAGGTCGCAGCGACCTGCAGTACAGCGTGTTGTGTCAGAAATGCTCAGGGGAAGGAGGGCTCTGCGAGGACTGCTTATCCTACCCCGGAGGCTCCGGTGGGGGGAAAACTGGAGCGAGTGTAGGGGTCGGGGGAGGAGGAGGATTGGTGGAGCGTACAGGATCTGCAGCTGTTCGATTCGTTCCCCGCCAGACAGGCCTGACAGAGCCGTGGGTGACGGTGCTCAATCTGGTGGCTCACACCAACTACTCCTTCCGTATCCTGGCCATGAACGCGGTGACACACCTGAGCAATGAGCCGTCGCTTTACGCCGTGGCCAACATCACAACAAACCAGGCAGGTAGGGTTCAGAACAGTGATGGACAATTACTCATCTTGAAGACTGTGCTGCAATGCATACGTAAGCAGTTTTTACCAGAAAAAAACGTAATGTTCCCTCTAAATCAGAATATCCGTTTACGATTTTTGAGTCAAATGGGTTGAATGATTGTCACCTTAACACGAGTTTCTAGCCAAACAAGGACAACACATTTTTTTTGTAGGTATTCATGAAGAAATCTTTCATCTAATTAAGGACAGTTTTTTTAAGTCTATCGCTTTCAGCTACTGTATATGCTACAAAAATAGCCAAAGTATATCCACAAGTTCCTCTTTACTTTTATGTCTATAAAGGCCATAGTCCTCGTCCCAGCAGCCGTGGGTAAGAATCCGAACTCGGCCCTCTGCTGCATATCAACCCCCACTCTCTCCTCCCAACATTTGTGTAAATCAGTGTACTTCTAGTCATGAAAGATACAAAAGAAAACTCAAAGTACTTGCTCTTTTTCAATTCTCTAGTTTTTTTGAAATCTCACTTTTTGTTTAAAGATGGCTTCAGTAAAGAAGGACAGCTAATCACTCTAAGAAAGTGTGCTTTGATATACTGGATTTACTGGATTTTATTTAATATGTTGTGACAATATGAAAGAGGTGTCTCAAAGTGATGACCCTACAGAGGTTTGTTCCCCTTAGTACAGCTGCCCTCAGCTTTATGAAGCTCTGTGAAGCTTTGTGAAGAGTTCCAGCTCATTGTTTTGCTTCTTGGCTGCAGCTTCACTGTTCTGGTTCACTCTCATGCTCTCATGCAGTAGCATCATTTTCAGACATATCATGCAGTGGTTTTCAGGCCAAAAGTAGCACCAGCTGTCTCGTCTGGTTCAATACTGCAATCACAGACCTCCGACTGTGGGACTGTTCCTTACAAGTAATGAAACCCATGTTCAGAAGTCATTAGTGATAAAAATGAAAGAGATTCATTATTTCATTCTTGTCAGGCTCAACAGAATCTCAGAATGACAATGTTGAGGAGTGATGTAAATCTGGAGCAGTGAAACATTTTCTCTGAATTCATGTTTGTAAAACACAGAAGAACTGAACTTACTCAAGCTTGGGCAGCGGCCCCCTGGTGGGCCTAGAGGTTACTGCAGCTGGGCAGCAAGAGGTCCTCCCCCAGCATCATTTAAAATCAAAAGTTCTTACTGTCTTAAAGATTTCATCACAAATGTATCAGTACCATGCCAACGTGGTTATTTAGGGTTTTATATGTGGTACATTTCTCATATTGAGGTATCTAAATGATGGCTCAGCATTTTTTATTTTATTTTAATCTTGCTACACTTGATGGCGTTTAGGCCAATTGATGCATTTATCTCAACTGCATGGACAAATGTAGACATCATGGGAAACAACAGATTCACACAAACTGAGATTTATCTGCTTAAAACATCATCCTCTGAAATACTGTCACAACACAGAAAATAAGTAGCTACATGTAAACTACATACAACAAGGTAAATAGACTTTGCAATCCTGCACAAGGCATGATGGAAAACAAGACATGATGGGCTGATTCTACGTACTATCAAGAGTTTACCTGGTCGGACCAAACGGGTCTTTTAAGGCAGTCTAATTACACGTTTTTTTTCCTTTGATCTGTATGCTATAAGCTACTGATTTAATGATTATCATTAATGTCTTCAAAGGTTCTAATTAGAGTGATCGGCCTACTATCATATTTGTTGTTCTCCCTCTATCCCACTTTCCAAGCCCATCACAGTTGCAGTAAATGGCTGTTCAACATGAGTCTGGTTCTGCTCGAGGTTTCTGCCTGTTACCTTAAATAAAAGAATAAAATAAAAAAAATGAATTTTTATTTTTTTTATATACTTTATTAATCCCCAAGGGGGAAATTCTGGTTCGCACTCTGTTATTTTAGAGACATGCTTCTCACACACACAGGCCTGAATCACACACATGCACAACGAGACCTGTGGACATGCATTAATGGAGAGATGTCAGAGTGCGGTGGCAGCCCCCACGGGAGGCGCCCCCTGAGCTGGTGGGGGTTCGGTGCCTTGCTCAAGGGCACCTCGGCAGTGCTCGAGAAGTGATCTGGCACCTCTCCAGCTACCAGACCAACTTCCATATTTCGGTCCGCATTGGGACTTGAACCGGTGACCCTCCGATTCCCAACCCAAATCCCTACGGACTGAGCTACTGCCGCCCAATTTAACATCATCTCTGAAAAATGTCAAATAAAATGTGTTTTGGTGACTGACTTGCAGCCGCCTCCTTTCAGCTCTGAAACCGGCCATGGCGCTTTCTCACTCTTACTGTCAAATTCAGTGAAGGTGTCAAAATAATTCACTTTGAAAGAAATGTGCTGTCTCAATGAAATGCTCTGCTGATAATGAGAAACAGGTTGGTGCACAAAAGCTTTGCTTCCTTAAGGACTTGCTGGAGAAGTTGCAGCTGTAAGCAAACAGAACTTGTGTCCAGCTCTGGGACTTTTCTCTCCACACTGTCACTAAAAAAAAAAACAATAGCAATATAATTTGCAGAGTGATCTGCCATTAGTTGTTAGACTCTATGAAGTCGTACCTGCAATCAAATATAAATTATATTATATTATTAAGTTTGTTTCGAAACAAATAAAAAAACACATAATATTATTTCCTTTAAATATGAAATTTAGAAATAAATCCATTTAGGGATTGAAGTGACTGAAAAGGTGTGGGCCGAAGTCATGGCTTGTTATGGCCACCCTTTTTACAGAACCTGCTCTGTTAGGCAACCCTTTAACTTCACTATGACACAAAACATTGCATTGCATTGGGTTTTCAACTTGAATAGTACAAATCGCTGCACGATGTAAAAAATACAAAAAATAAATCCACCCATCCCCCTCTTATCTCCCCCATTCACCACCCAAAACCACCCTCAGTCCCACCCCATCTCAATGCATATAACAGCAATGATAACATAATATACTGTCTATATTTATACACATACATTTATCCACATAGTCACTGAACACAAATAATCAAGGTCATGCAGCCGCTCCTATTAAACCACATAGTCATAAAGAGTGCTATGTGTCATTCCAATTTTTTATCCCAGTAACAGTAGTGACATTTTTTTTTAATTTGAATAGGCTAGGAATGGAAACCACATTTTACTGAACTCAGCCTTTTTCCCCCTCATGGTGCATTTAATCTTTTCAAGTTCGAGATGGAACATGACTTCCTTCATCAGCCTCCGTTTATTTTAATGTAGAAAAGTTTCCAGTGGTTTGAATCCACTGGACTAGTGGTAACACAGCCAGCTAATCAAACAGTTGATTGAAGTTTGTCTGGATTTGAAGTTGTAGTTTTAAAAGAGCAAAAAAAAGTGCCAGCTAACGTGGTCTGCCATCAAAGTCAGAACCAACCACAGTGATCGAGCCTCATAAACAATAGAGTAGAATTTGAAAAGTGTCAGTGGTCATTCTGATGAGTAAAATTAAACATTTTGGACTGACAAGAGATCAATGTTGTCATCATCCTACAGCACAGGAACTGCACCAGTATTAAACTGTAGACGAGCCCCATGTGTGAACTCTGTATTTTGCTCTGTGTATCAGTCACAAAGGGTTCCACCACTAGTGTACAAGAAGTCTGTGTTTTATTTTTTTAGCTCAGGCACACAGGCACAGCTCTGGCTGCAGGCATTATGTTTATTTCAGGTGAGCTGTCTGTACCTTCCATTCTGTGGAATCTGATGTCTGAGGAACCCCTTT
The DNA here is from genome assembly GCA_020745685.1 of Tautogolabrus adspersus. Classification (NCBI taxonomy): domain Eukaryota; kingdom Metazoa; phylum Chordata; class Actinopteri; order Labriformes; family Labridae; genus Tautogolabrus; species Tautogolabrus adspersus. The sequence continues at coordinate 6,653,487 of CM036538.1, read as the reverse complement.
AGATAGTAATTCAAATGGAAGGACTCGCGGTCAGTTTTCATCATTAATCAAGATAAAATGTTCTACCTTTGTCACTCATTTTCACAAAATCATCTCGTAGGATGAAATTATGACGTGATGACATTTTCTCTCAGAAGTCAACGTCACTGTGATTTAATAACGTCTTGGAAAATCACTTTATGTCCGTTATTTCTTTCCCATTTTTCAAAAGTGAAATCACAGGAACACCTGGAGGGAATACCCTCAAAATCTGGCAAAAACTTCGTCTTGGATTAAAAGATGAACTAATCAGATTTTGGTGTTCAAAGGCCAAGTTCAAATATATTTATAAGTACGCCTGGATGGACTTAAGTTGCATCTGGTGTGGTTTTCTTGTTATCCTTTCACGAGAACAGTGCCATCTGTGATTGATTAGTGGACGATCTCGCTCTTTTTCTTGAGAAGGGTCCACTGACAGTCACACTTTCTGCAGAGAAACATTAGAGGACAGAAAGAATGCTAAAAAGAGACAATGAGACCAGGCTGAAAGCAAAGATTAAACTCAATTCTTGTCTCTGCTCATAGTATTTTTAAATGTTGTTTCCTATAAAATTGTTTCTTTCAAGACACTTGTAGGATCATAAATACAGGATATAAAAAAATTTCCCCAATTAAGTGTAGGAGACTGTACCTGAGGGCAGCACGGTGGGCCAGTGGTTAGCGCTGTTGCCTCACAGTGAGAAGGTTCCTGGTTCTAATCCCCGTCTGACAGGAGCCTGTCTGTGTGGAGTTTGCATGTTCTCCCTGTGTATGCGTGGGTTCTCTCCATGTACCCTGGCTTGTCCAAAGTCATGCTGGTTAGGTTAGTTGGTGACTCTAAATTGTCGGTAGGTGTGAATGTGAGTGTGGCTGCTTGTCTGTCTCTGTATATGTCAGCCCTGTGATTGACTGGCAACCAGAACTGGAAAAAGTTATATAGAAACTGGATGGATGGACTTGATCATGATGTATGAAGTTCTGAGCTCATTTACTTTGTCCACGTAAACCTTAATAACAAACAAAACTATGTTAACGTAACAAGGAACTTGTGGCTATGCAGATTTTGAATGTGGTGTCTTGATGTTAAGATAGCAAGCGAAAGTCTTGGAGGAAGTGGTTCGTCCATAACCTCAATCTTTTCTCAAACTGAAACATTTTTTCTGCCTCAATGTAACCAAATATTAACTGTAGTCGTGAAGGATCATTTATCATCTGAATGCACTGAACACAATGTTGTCTGGACGATTGAGGCTAAATGTGTCTGCAGTGAAACCACATGGCAATCTCGTCTGTCAGAATGTTCACATCTTTTCAAAGACGGTACGAAGTCTGCACCAACAGATGAAGATCTCAACACCCCCCTTACTGTACAATGAATCATATCTGAGTGTATTTCATGAAGTGTTAACATGACTGACTCTCTTACATGTGGAGTTTATTCATCAACACATTTTAAACTGACAAAGCAGTAATCTCTCCTGTTTCTTGTGCAGCTCCCTCGGAGGTTATGGCGATCCGTCAGGAGAACACCAGTCAAGACAGTGTGATTCTGATGTGGCATGAACCCCACCAGCCAAACGGAGTGATTCTGGAGTACGACATCAAGTACTATGAGAAGGTACGTCACCCTGTGCTTTCACTGTACTGCTCCATAACTACACTTACAAAGCACATACCCAAGAATATAGATAAACTCGTACTAAGGTCTTGTCAACACATTGTGTGTATTTACCTACAAACAGCTTACAGGAAACTGTTCAGGCAACTTTTGAGAGGAAGAACAGTGTCATGGTCTCCACTCTACCTGAGAACATTGTCTTCAAAAGGCTGCGACTAAACAGAGCTGAGACACTTTAAATGCAGAGCAGTGGCGGTTGGATAGACTCTGGATAACTTAATCCAAGAAAAAGATCCTGCTGGCAGCTCGGCTAATTGAAAGGAAATGGGGGTCGAGAGAGGGAGAGCAATAAGGAGGATGAGACGGTGTAGATTCCAACTTAGCAAAAGTGACAGTGACAGCGAGCGGCTGGCGAGCGAATAAGCCTCGTGATGAGCTAATTGCTGCGAGTGTGTGTGTGAATGTGCACATGTAGTTGTATGTGTGTGACGATAGAAATCAGCTAATTGCAGAGGAAGCAGCCGGGGAACAGGCAGTCTCATAGCCCAACAAGCAGGATGGTGTGGGGAGTGCTGAAGGATTAGCTTGTCTCTCGCACTGGTGTCTTAATCTGGCCTCGCCTGGGGGGGAGAGACGTCTGTGGGGGATTTCAAGTGGACAAGTCAGCAATGTGCTATCCTAAGGCTTTTCTACTACTGTACTAAACAACCATGAGTCACAGCGAGGCTGGCAGTCGCTGCAGCAGCACACTATAGCTGAGGATGATAATATAGACAAAAAAAGGCTCTTACTTCTGCACCTTGCACTTCTTCATAATTAGGCTCTTCTCCTTTCTAAGGACACATGAATGATTCACTTTTTCTGCTGTTTGTATGCACCTTGCACTTCTTATTAGTGCTGAACTTACTTTACCTCCACACTTCGAAAGAATCGCTGTTTGCAGAGATGCTGCAGAAGGCGAAACAAAACAAGGCGAGAAGATGAAAATGAACTTTATTGTAAATCAAGACTTCAGATAGAGACATTTCCTTAAAAAAAAAACAAATGCATCCAGTTTTTAATGACTGGGGGCTTATAAAAAAATCAATGCCAGTTAGGCGTAGTAAGCTCGAGAATTCACTTTCTAACAAATGATGTAACATAAGACTAACACTCCTCAAAGTGCCTGTCAGCGTTCTGGCTGATAGAATCAGATCAAAAGATATCTGAGGTAGTTACCTGCCAATTACGTTTGACTGGCAGACCCGTTTTATTCATTTATGATAATTTAAGATCCAGCACAATCTGCCCTTTTCCATCGATTGATGTTTGTTCAAATGACTCTGAAGGCACTTGGCACAGCATTGTTTGTAAAATGATGTTGTAAAAATGAATTTTAAGACTTAAGTGTTTATCAGATAAGATTATTGTAATACATCAAGCATCATGAAGGGAGAATAAAATCCTGGCAGTAACTGTTGAAGCACAAATATAAAGCTACAAGCACTTAAGTGATGGAAATATTACCTCTGGATTCTGTGAAGTACTTCAACTACCCCCAAAGATGGAATCCATCACTCGCAGCAGCTCTACAGCAAAATGTAAAGGGATCATAAACTGGATGACAATAGGTACTGTAGTAAGAGGTGTTTGTGCATCAGATGGGTCTGTTGTGACTGAGGACCATGTTTAAAATGGGATTAGAGAGAAGGGTGAACCCTCGTCTTAAAAACTAGACAATCTTCATGGCCAGACCACAACCAGAGAGAACTGGGACATGTTATCAAGTTAAACATGTTTTTGTAAAGGTGACACATTTGAGGAAATTAAAGTCTTAAGACAATAAAATAACCCTCTGTATACTAATAAACATCATCAAATGCTGCCAACTTGCAGACTTTTGGTTCAATGACTTCTTATTCAGCAATAAAACGCGTGTCCATGCATAGAACACATGTCTGTGCACAGATCATCTTTATGATCATCATCCTGCACGCTGCAATGTGACGGCTGAAAACAATATAAAATATTAATATTAAGCAACAAGGATATAACAAAACCTTGCTATACAAATAGAAATAGAGGCAGATATTGACAATTTAAATCAATTAAATAAAATATATTTTGCAATACTGTTTTTTAACCAGCAGAGGGCGCTAACTTCTTTGGGCGTGTCTTGTTTGACGTCAAAGAAGAGAATGTTGTTTCAAAGCAGGAGAGTAGACGCGAAGTTAGCAGCTAACAGACAAGACAAAAAGAGTTCAAATATTGCAAGAGTCTGATTAACGACACAAGTAGCACAACCACCATGATGCAGCATGAAAAACGGCTCCTCGCTGCGCAACTCAAAACACTAAAACACATTAACATGTGCTGGGAAGCGGTTTTGAATCTCTGCTTGCCTAAACGAGGGCAAAAGCCACAGACATGACGACGTTGATTGGTGTTTTTAGGATTTGTACTAATGATTGACACATAAGAGTCAGTTGTAACGACCCAACTTTTCAAGAACCTGAAAATTATACCTGGTGAAACAACAGTTGTTAGAGTCGGTTGTCTCCCAACCAGAAGGTCGATGGTTCGATCCCCAGCTCCTGCAGCGATGTGTTGATGTGTCCTTGGGCAAGACACTGAACCCTGAATTGCTCCCGCTGCTTCGTCTGCGGCGTGTGAATGTGTATGAATGGATTAGTTAATACTGATGGACGCCTTACAGAGCAGCCTCTGCCATCAGTGTGTGAATGGGTTGGTGTGGTGTAAAAGCGTTTTGAGTCCGAAGATTACAAAAGTGATATACAAGCTCAAGTCTGTACTATTTACAAAGTTGAGAAAATTAATTGTCTGATAAAAACTTTTCTGTGCTTCAGTGGCAGAAACTCAGACTACAACTCTGTTTATTTTAAGAGATTCTCCTTATTCGTGCTACCAATGCATTTTGTTAAATATTTGTTTTAAACTAAATTAGTTCAAACAAAAGTTTCAAAATGTTCTTTTAGTAAAATATTATCAATGTCACATTTTATAAAGAAGAATTATGCATTGTTTTATTAGTATCTAAAATAACCTCAAATTTAAAAATATTTATTAGAAGAATTGGAAGATTGTAAAAAAGATGGAATTGTATAGTGAACCCAATATTGTATGGTTATTTGGGTGTATCGTTACATCCCTATCAAGCAAATTTCATTGAAATCTTTTTTAAACTCCATGTTCCATGAATACTCCGTATTCATCCGGTGACATAACAGCAGAAAATGTTTGATTTTTAAAAAGATGTTTTGACCTTTTCTGAAATAAAAAATCAAGTTTTAAAGCCGTGATGCAGCTGAGCAATATTCGCTCTACTTCAAATAAATTCACTTTCAATCTAAAAACTTTGTTCTTATCACGTCTGTACAAAAACACAGGGCTGCTGTCAGATCCTGATTCTGTTGAGGTGCAGAGACATTTGACATTCAATGGAAAACTCCAGATTACATGTAAGGACATGACAGACCCCTTATTGGTAAACCAAAGTTAGTATCTACCTGATCTTATGAAATGATGTTTCTTGTGAAGGAGCTGCTTTGAAGCACGCTGTTCTTTGGCGGGCAGTTTGTTTGGGTGGCGTAAGAGCCTGAGAGCAGGTGTCCTGCACCGCACTGTGAGAGTTGGCAACCATGGACATATTCATGAGGTGGTGCTCGGCTCTGACAGACACTGTCCTAATTTAACCCCCGCTGACACATCAAACTACCTTATCCAGTGGAAAATCAAAAGATAAATGTCATCAAGCAGTCCTGTTTATTTATCTGCAGTAATCTTTGCAAAGCCCAGATACACTCAGATTAATTAAAAACTAAGTGTAAGCAGCAAATCTCTCACAGCTAACTTGTTAATATTATTATCCTATTATACACAGCATTATACACTGTTTCTTCAAAGCTGTTTTTATCAATAATTTAAAGAAATTACAAAGTGAAAAGAGGATGGAAATGAAAAAGGTGTTTCTAAATAGTGATTGAACTATGAAGAACCGTCTCCAACCAAGCTCCCCTCAGATTAACAGAGCTTTAAAGTGAGTTGAGCTGTTTGCAATGTTTCCCATACTTTGTTTTTAACCACTGCAAGCATTTGTTTTCAGAAAAAAAAATCTAAAAACCTGCCATGCACTACCTGCTCTGCACAAAACAGCGGACAGACAAATAAGCAATGAGTATAGTGAGCCATATCATTTCTTCAAACTGTCTCAAAGCGGCTGTGAGAGTGAATATTAGACTTGAACAAACCAGGTAGACATAAATATTCCATTACTCAGATAATTAAGGGTTTTGTTTTGTTTAAGTTGGATGAGTAAAAAGCTAGCTGACTAGCTAACAAGATATATAAAACAACTTAAAGTAAATGGTAAATGTACTTGAGCTCATATTTTACACTGCATGTCACACCTACACATTCACACACTGATGGCAGAGCAATGTAAAGTGATCATCAGAAGTAACTAATCCCATTCATACACAAAGCAGCGGGAGCAACTTGGATTTAAGTGTCTCGCCCAAGGACACAGTGAACATGTTGCTGCAGAAGCTGGGGATCGAACCCTCAACTTTCTGTTTGAGAGACGACCAACTCTACCAACTGAGCCACAGCTGGTTTCAACAACTTGTTTCTGCTGCTCCCAACTGAGCCAAATCTGTGACAGTTTATTGCAGATGCAATGTAACAAATAATAAACTTTACACCATCAGACATATTTGTTCATGTTTCGTGTTGTGAAATATACCGCTCTAGTCTACATCACATGCTTTATTACAAACCCCTTCCTATAAGGTGTCTGCAGAGCTTTTTTAAGAGCTCATAAACTGTCCAGAATGTCCTCTTAAACGTTACCTTTAATACAGCTGTCTCTTTTACAGGACAATGAAGAGCAAAGTTACTCCACTCTGAAGTCTAAAAATACCAGTGCCCGTGTGTCAGGGCTGAAGCCGGGCACTAAGTACATCTTCCAGGTCCGAGCCAGAACATCAGCTGGCTGTGGACGCTTCAGTCAGAATGTGGAGATCCAGACTGGGAAAGCAGGTGTGTTTGTGATGCTCTACAAGAGTCAGAGAAACAGGAAGAAGGCAGCTGCTCACAGCCTCCCTCCTACCCTGAGCCGTTGGATCCCTCTAGCAGTTGTATGTTCTTTACACACTAGAAAGAGTCCAGTTAGAAAATGGTTTGATGTGTTAAAAGATTTGGCACAGAGAGTTTCTCAAAGCTAGGCCAGGCTGCACAGGCATGGTCAAGGGCTAAAGAGTCCTGGGTGTCAGAGAGGCCGGTAACCGCCTGAGTCCATCCCCCTGTTTTCATTGATCTGCACTTTGTTAGAGGGTCTCCCCTGTCAGCAGAACGGCAGCCTATCCAAGCTTCAAACAGCTGTACACAGAGTTGGGGTCGGGTAGAAGTCTTCATGGGTCTGTCCACCTGAGGCAAGTACAACTCTCAAAGTTAGGAATAACAAAAAAAAACCTTTTATTAGAACATTTTTCTCTCCTAATAGGGGATTTGGCAGATAACGTGCAGAACAGACTCTAGGTCTGCAAGCTAAACCTCCCGCCTGGTTGGAGTCCCAGTGCTGTTTCTTTGACTAATAGTCTCCTTTCATTCCGCTGCTCGCTGGACCCCGACTCTCCTCCTCTTGATACTGATTCATTTTCACACTGGAAGCAAGAGGACTGCACAAATCCCACTAGCCTACATGCTGACTAATCAATACATCCTAAAGTTTATGAAAAACAGTCTGGGTAGCCTTTTTCCTCGTCTGTTTTCAGCAAACATGGTTGAGTTAACCTACTATACTTACTTTTATTCCATCTGTAGTACATTTTGGAGGTAGCCTGGTATTCAGGCTGTTAGTATGTCGTGAGCTGTGAAGTTTGGAGGAAGAAATGGCAGTCCATCATTTTCATCTAGACTGAATTATCTTTACAATATTTGGATAGCTTTTCAGATACTGATGGTCCTCAGGTGATGGTCATTTGCCATCAGGAGCAAAAGCTGCAGCTTATATGGTGAAACTTATTATCCACAAAAAAGATAGTGACATGTTTTTTTTACAGTTAATCCTGACAGATGTTTCTTTAAAATTAAAATCAGATGCTTTGCAATTAAAGAATATGGCAATGAGTTGTAGCTGTTTGACGTTAAAAATGCAAAGCTCTGATTTTTGCTCTGTTGTCTTCTTAAAGGTAGAGTCAGTAGCATTTTTTAATTCCTGCTTGTAAACACAACATTCAAACTGGGACCCTCCTCCTGGGCTCATATCTCCCCAAGAATCACGCACTCATTGCAGGACGTAGTGCTTACTTTTACACTTAAAGCTACCGCACGTTAGCACAGGCTAACCGCCCGTGTTTGGCACCTGCCTGTCCAACAGAAAGCAGGCCAACTATGTGTTAGTGTAAAAGACAAGGTTCACCCCCAGTTTTAAACAATCTTTATCCGCTCTGTGTTTGCCTTACTATGATTATATTTTCTGTTCTTTGTCGCGTATATGTCCATCATATTCATCAGTTTGAATCGCGTCCAATCGCTGAATTGTATCAACTCCTAAACTCACCTACGCACTGTCATTGGCTGGGGGAAACACATCAGCTCCCCGGATAAAAATGTGCCATGTTAACCAAAACCAACCAAAACGAAACATGAAAATCCAGTCAGAGGACAGGGTCTCTGCAGACACAGTCACCACTGCGCATGTATGGAGGCCCATAAGTGATGATTGAGTGGCATTACTTTTTTAAAATCTATACTTATTTTTTAGGAACAGCTACTGACTCTTTCTTTAACATAAAAAGAGCATCAATGCGTGAAGAACACTTATTTTAATCATCTCTGAAACATGTTTTAAATGTGTTACTTATCTTTCAATCGTTCAATCAGTCAGTCAAGATTTTTTGTCACATGTAATCATATCTGATACATGATGTAATCCTGTCATTTCTTACTGGAGCTGGAAGTGGCTACAGTGAGTTTTGGTCCAGGCAGCACTGAAGAGGGCTTAAACTCAGCCCTGAGGACTTCTGGTCAGAAAGGCAGGGATCCTAATACACAGTGAGGTGTTCAATCCCAGGTTCTTCCCTGGAGGAACCTGTGGTGCTAACAGCTGAACTGTACTCACAGAACAACCGCCTCAAAAAGCCTCGAGGTGAAATATTGGGATATGGAGGACATGTGAGGACTGTGAGGACTGAAGTTCATCAGAAAATAAAAACTTGTTTAGCTAAAGGATGGTTAGGCGCAGTTTGACCCTCAACTAGCTGTTTAAGGTAAAGTTAAACAGTTTTCTTGGGATTTGGTGAATTTTAAAAAACATTACATTTGATATGTGGGTGTGCCCATGGGTCAGAGCTGGCATAATAATAACATACAGTGTTTGAGACAGTAGAGCCTTTAAGGTGTCAACAGGTAAATAGAAAAATACATTGGTAATGACAAAAGGACAATATTATTAGAAACATGTGAACATGTCTGATGTCAGCACATTTCAGTATCAGCACCTGGTTGAATGTAAATGTCCACGCTTTAGGAAATGAAGTCCCTCTTGTTACAGTCATTAGTCATTTTTAAATTGTAATTTCATACTTTAATTCATTGGATTTTACATTTGTATTTAATTGCTGCAGAAATCTGAATGCACTCACAGTCATAAAAGTAACTTTATTCAGACATGTTTTTTAGGCCATGTGCTACTCTTTCAAATAACAAACAGGTTAGTACACTATAAGTTCAATCAGGGAAACTTTAGGAAAAGATAAAGATGCAGTCAGACTCCATGATGACTTCATGCACTCAGAGGGGTCGCGAGGCTGACAGCAGGATAGGATACCCCCCTATGGAGTCTAGACCCTGGAGGTGGTGGTGGTGGTGGTGATAGAAGAATGCAGGATGTGATGAGCAGTGGGTTTCTGAGGCTGTATCTTAACTCTGCGGAGCTGGAATGGAGGTGACTGGGGCGGAGGAGGGTCGCAGCGATCGCACTGAAATGACTAACTGACTGTGGAAGAGAGAGAACAGATTTTAAAATTTGACCACAGCAGGATGATTGGTTAAGAGAGGTTGTGGCAGAATCTAATTGGATTAATACTTAAAGAGTAAAAGCCCATAATCAGCTGATCACCAGAGCAGGGAGACGGAGGAGGTGGTAGAGAGGGAGTGGCTAAGTTGAAGGACGATAACTGAATGACTGTGTGAGAGAATATAACCAGACCTCCTGATTGAACTAACGCTGAGCTCCATTTTTTGACTCAAGAAGGCACAACTTTTAATTTAACTGCTTCTCTGATAAAAACTCCCTGTAAGATTTTTTCCTCATACATCACATCTCACACGTCCAGTACAGTAGTTTTTAAATATAACAGTGTGTTGAAAGTTAGAGGATCAATCACAAGTTTGGACAGCGGCATTAAGTATTTATAAATAGATGACAACATAAGCTGAATATTCCCTACCTCTAATGCCATGGACAAACTTTCAAAACGCAAACAGGAAGCAATTTAAAAAAGCACAGAGCTCTTTAATGAAGCTCCAGATTCTTGTTTATCTTGTTTGAGCAAGAAGACTGCACCTGCCGCTTGTGTTTGCCAGACGGTGTCAGCGTGTGTGTTAGTGTAAACTGCAAACTCTCCACTGTTGGCGCCACCTTTTCCTCACACAGTGTGTTTTTTTTGTATGCTTTCAGCTCCTCTGCGCTACAACACCATGTCCATAATCTGGATCTGCATGGCCCTGGTATCTGGCCTGGTCACCTTTCTGGCCATCATAATCTGCAGGAAACGGCAAGGCTACACTTTACCACACTACCCATCGCTGCTGTGTGTGGAACACTTTCTTACACTACTCTACCGTATCTCTCTTGTGTAATGTTGCCTGTGATCAAAGCCCCGTGTGCACTGCTTTTTTCCCCTGCTTCTCCCACATGTAGTATTGCCTGCAAGTCAAATGAAAGTAGGCTGTAATCTGAGAGAGGCTTTAAAGCAAACCTAACAATTTCCTCCAGAAACGGAGAAAGATCTCACTTAAGCCTGTCTTTAAGAATATAAAATACCTTTAGTCCCCCTTGTCATCATGAAATGTTTAAAATGTCGAAGCGCACAAATAGTGTGCATGCTTTTCTATCAGTAATAAAGACTGTGAGTAGAAAGGATTTTTTTTAAAGCTAATGCTTTAGCTTATCCCGCCTCCTCAACCCGTAACATCTCCTCACTGTCTTAATAACTAGCTAATTTCCTAACTCGTAATTTCCACCTCATATTGAAGTTAATTATGTTGATTCATGTCCAGTATAGCTTGCAAGCCAAATGTTCCCAATTATCCCATCAGCCCCCCTTCCTCCCGTTTGATGTCTTCAGCTAACATCTCTGTAGTACTGCACCCAATAATTAATTTCATTGCACTTAATTAATTTGTACTTCAATGCATTTTATCATTTTGTTTCATTACAATCTGTTTGAGGAGCAATAACAGAAAACATTGAAGGATGAGAAAAAATATTATCCAGGCAAAATCCTGTTTATGTAACGATACTGAGAAGGAGAATCAAAAAGACAGTTATGTGCTGATGACCACCTCACTGATAAACACCCACTAACACAGACGTACTAACATACCTGACCTGCAGATAGTGAATGTTTGACCAGCTCAAAGGGTTTTTCTACACTGACTCAGGGTTACTTTTTGAAGTTTATTAATAAATAAAATATGTTGGCCTGACTCTAACTCAGTGGTGTATGCAGCCTGCTAACATGGAGACCCATTGATTACTTTCAGAACCAATCAGCCAGTATTATGCTGTTAGCCTTTTGTTATATTCTACTTAAGTCTCTGATAGCTTGAATAGGTCCATGATTTGTGTTGAAGGAAACAAACTTCTAAGGATATAGACATCTCAAAAGCAATTTCAGGTTTCAACATTTCTATAAAGATTTTTATGAAGGCCAAAACTGTAATTTATTTTCCCATACAATTTAAATCAAAACTTGACACAGACAACCTAACACTGATGAGGTGACAGTATGAAGGAGTTTTGAAAATAAACTTAAGAATATTTTGTTTCCAGGCTTTGAAAATGAAAGAAAAATCTCTACCAGTCTTTTTTATTCAGTTATTTAAGATTCTTACCTGAAATCAAAGCATAGATTCTGATTTCCCCACACCACTGTCCTTCATGAAGGAACTGAGTGTTTTTAAGTAACATAAAACAAGCATGTCAAAGGGTAATTATCCAGTAACAATACACTTATACAAGATATTGAAATAGAGTCAGAGGCAGAAGTCGGTAAAATGAACACAAAAAAACCCCAGCTCAGTTAGAGCGAAGTATTTGAATGACTGGCTCAACAGCTCTGGATTCATAAAGAGAGTGAGGCTGCCGGTATTTTAATCTCTGTTTAAAAAAGGCGTTGAATGTGTTGCACTGTCTCTCCTAAATCCCCTCCTGAGACATGTTTATTGCTCCTCCCTCACATGAATACTGTTTTATTCTTTAACTTGAAAGTATGGAGTGTAACGTGCGAGCACTGACCCTTTAAGCATTCTTTGCCCTCTCTCCCCTCTACCTTTTTAACTCTGTAAACGCTCATTAACAGGTTGACTGGTTGTTCTTCATTAATAACTAAGCATCACTAAGTGATGAATAGCTCTGCTGAAGTTAATCATTTATCTTGAACAATTATTGATTTATTAATTATAAGCTGTGGTTAGAGTCTGATAGCACAAATGTTTCACGATTGTCCTGTATTCATCCCACTGTATGTTTATGTGTTTGCATGTGTGTGTGTGGTTGTCTTCTGTGTGCGTATGCGTGTGGTTTGTACAGACACTGTGGCTACAGCAAAGCTTTCCAGGACTCTGACGAGGAGAAGATGCATTACCAGAACGGTCACGGTATGTTTGGCCCATTCCTGAATTATTACCAGTAATAGATTAGATCGCATTCCTTGCGAAGAGGTCGCATTTTCATCCCCATGTAATAAAGTTCATCCTTAGAGCAAACAATTTTCATCACACGCTGAGTGATTACAGGAGCACACAGGCTTTATTCCTCGCATGCTGTTTATTCTCCCCCTCTCTCTCTCTGCTCCTTTCTGCAAGTCATTTCTTCCCTTTTCATCAAGTTTCCCCTCCGCACACACCAGTGACAGGGGCTCAGATGCGATGTTGCTCTCATTCTCCGATATGTGACCAAATGCTAATGTTGTTTATCTTAGTGTCATTCCCCGACACGAGGTTTTATATCGACCCGCACACATACGAGGACCCCTGCCAGGCGGTGCACGAGTTTGCTCGAGAAATTGAAGCTTCCAGGATCAAAATAGAGAAAATCATTGGTTCAGGTAAAACCATGAACTCACACACTATCACAGCACACACAAACGCACACACACACAGAGTAAGAATCATTGGCTGAGCTAACTTAAAATCATTGGCCAGTGTAAAGGCTGTGGTGTGCAGCAGAGAGGAGGATGGCAGAGCGGAATCAGAGCGTTGCGTGGAGCTGTCAATCAAAGCTCCTCAGACAGGGAGGGAATACTAACGGTGTGTCAGCTCTGCAATACACTGTGCTTGTTATAAACCCTGCAGACTCACACCTTAATGGAAAGTGTTCAATAACAGCAATCAACGTAAAAAAGTTCTTCTAAACTAAAGAAAAGCGCTAATGACAACACAAACAGTAGATGATCAGCTCAGATTTGCAAAAAAATTCAGACAGGTAGCCTTTCATTGTTTTTTCTATATGAATGAGGACATTACCTTAAAGGAAGAATGTGCGACTTTTTGATCCAGTAGATGTCGCCCTTGATCACCAGGATGAACCAAAAAACAAACTGTGGTTTGGCTGCCCCTCCGCCATACTTAAAGCCTCTGCTCTCCAGTGGCACACCTCCAACCCTGCTCCATTCGCGTTCGCACGGAGGAGTTTAACGCAAGCGGCGGACAAAATTGTCCTTGGCTCGAGCTGCAATTGCCGGTGGCCTGCATTGTTGTGTTAGCAGTCTAATGTTAGCACACTTTGGTTAGCTCGTAGCGTCACATTGCATATAAATTGACACCGAATGACTGTGATCTAAAAACTCTTACATGACATCTAAATAAGCAGTTAGCATGTTATTCTTCTTTTCTCTAATCCTTGACTAAAACAGCTTTTATCCTCAAGGGGAGGAGTCGGCCGTCTGGTCCATGTTAACACGGCTCTGCAACTCACTTCTCACTCATTGTAGAGAGTCATGACTCAGAGAGACATTTACAGAGGATGTACTTGATTTCTGCAGTATTTATGCGTCGCACATTCTTCCTTTAACCCTAGTTCTCAGTTAGTAGTTAGCCTTCAAAGCTAGTTGAGATGCAGCGTAGTATGTTGAATAAAGTGGAATAAAGTTTATACTTTAATGATTGTTAATTAAACACTTGAATGCTCAAAGCAGTCGTTCTGACTGTTCATATTTAATTAACTATAATTTCAATTACCAATTCAGAACCTACAAATAAATGGATCTGTAATTTTAAGATGGGTAATGCAAAAGCCTCAGAAGGATAAAACCCAGACATGAAGTGGTATTTAAATAAATGTGAATATTTATTAGTTAATTATCAACTACAGAGCCTGCAGATGCACGATCAAATGAGATCAGACAGTTTTCTTTGTTAAATGTAATTTTCCACGGGATATGTGAACTTTTAAAAACATCCCAAATCTGTATTTCAATGCATTGTTTCAAACCTTTATGGACCTGTAGGAGACACATAGACCAGCATGCTGACTCTGCATGTAACTGTGTGAAGAGTCAATGAGACCATCACTATAAAAACATGAAGAAACACTGAACTACAGCTCAAATAAACGGAGTAACCAAGCTACTTTTTTTTCTCTATTTACAAAAATATCTGTTAATTGTTAATGACAACATCAAGAGAATAAATGTATTCTCCTCCCAGTTGTCTCCCTAAAACGAGGCGTCTGGTGGTTTTGGTTTAAAGCGTTAGTTTGGTTTTATACTTTCAAAAGCATAAAACAATAAATACATGTTTCAAAGCAACGCTGATGTGCAAACACTGATTTGATACTACATCTATAATCAATATTGTCAGTGTTACTGTTATGGCTATTTAAATACTCTTCAGTGTTTTGTTATTTTAATGAAATATTAGAATTAAAGATTCTCACATTTTGCAAGAGTCAAAGTCGTAAACTTACATGTTTATTATCACATTACAAATTCACCTCAAAATGTCTACAGTGGTGTTTTTAGTATCAAGACAGCATGTATTTCCTTTGAGATAACGATCATTATAATATATCCTGGTGTGTGTTTTAGGGGAGTTTGGGGAAGTTTGTTACGGACGTATGAGACTTCCGGGGAAGCGAGACATCCCAGTGGCCCTGAAGACCCTGAAGGCAGGATACACGGAGAAACAGAAGAGGGACTTCCTGGCTGAGGCGTCAATCATGGCCCAGTTTGACCACCCCAACGTCATCCGCCTGGAGGGAGTGGTAACCCAGAGTATGAAGCTTTTTAAACTATACATTAGTAAAGATATGTTCAGGAAAATGAGCAGAGTAATAATAACTTACACTAGTGTAGGCTAAAGACAGCACTTGGGTTAAAGTTGTAACTACTTTGAAACTTAGTAAGCTTAAAAAGAGCTTGACTTAGTTAAGCTATCAATTAACATTTTACTGAGTTAAGCCCTCGTGACTCGGGATGAAGACTTTAGCAGCAAAGGCTTATTAAAAGAATGGAACCGATAAGAAAATGTGCCAATTTTTAAGCCTTCACATGGGACCACTGTAACTTGTAGTATTTTGTACTGGGAGATTGAAGATAAAAATGAGGCAGAATGGTAAATTTAGCTCTATTGGAATGGTAATACTGGAAACAATTACATGAACCATCTCTTCCTTTAAATCCTAAACCATCCATCAGACCTCTCCTTTGTGTAAATGTGACGTTGCTTTTCAAAATCTTTAATGTTCATTTCTCGAACAAAGTGCATCTAAAGGTCAGTTCACCCAGTGATCAGAAAAACACTGTGAAGTGTTTCAACATAAAGATCATTAGCTATTCATTTGAACTGCATTATGGTCAGAGGTGGCATGTGTGTGTGACGACGTAATCATGTAGCTTATATACAAAGACATCAACTGTGGCTCAGTTGGTAGAGTAGGTTGTTTCTCCAGGAGGTCGAGGGTTCGATCCCCAGCTCCTGAAGCCACATGTCCGATGTGTCCTTGGGCAAGACACTTAACCCAGAATTGCTCCTGCTGCTTCATCAGTGGCGAATGAATGTATATGAATGGGATTAGTTACTTCTGATGGTCACTTTACACAGCAGCCTCTGTCATCAGTGTGTGAATGTGTAGGTGTGACATGCGGTGTAAAACGCTTTGAGTAGTCAGAAGACTAGAAAAGCGCTATCAAGCTCAAGTCCATTTACCATTTAACATTTACAATTAAAAATTGCCAGTCTGTTAACCTCCCTTTAAATGGATTTGGTAAACAAGATTGTTAACAAGTTCTCTATGACAAGTTCTCTAAACATTTTATTTTATGTTTTGCTTCTTGTGAGCAGCAGTCACTGTGTCCTTTTTGCAAAGCATGTTGGGACAGTAGAGTATTCGGTACACTACAAAATGACTATTTTTTTGGTTGTGCGTGTTTTTTGCATCTGACCATTCTGACCTTTAGAGTAAACGTCATTCTCTCGCTTCTTTAAAGAGCAACTTGCAGGTTGAAGACACCAGTTAATCAATTTATAGGAAAATAACTTAAAAAGAATATTTTGAAAGAAATTCATGAATTAATAAACCACAGGGTCTCCTGGAGACCTTTTAGTACGTTAGTTTTTACTTCCGCATTTAAAACTGGCATTCGAACGTGACGTCACATGGGTGAGTCCCGCTGATTCCCCGTCTGTTTAACATTAATAAACATGGATCCGTGTGTCACTCCCGTCAATGAAGAGGAAGAAAATCTGTATTCCTATACATATAATGGTCCACTGGCTTATAATTATGAACCTCGTAGGTGTGATAGAGAGCAGGAACAGGGCAGGATTAGGAGGAATAATGTCCACAGGAGAGCAGCTGAGTTGTGGTGCGAGGAGAGACCCAGTGGAGAACAGGGCCGGTGCTCAGTGACCGGTGTTAGCTAGCCATATGTAATGCTGTGTTCACATCAGCATATGTAAAGTTTGTAATCAGATACAATAACTTAAAAAATAAGTAGTATTAAGTGCAAGTGCTGATCATTAACCGTTCAGTTGTATGGGATCGCCTTGTAATAACGGTAAATGTGTAGGCTACGTTTCACGGCGCCACAGCGCTGCGTGTGAGAGAAATAGAGACAGAGCCCGATCATACAGCCGGTGCAAATACAGCACAGGTGTCTTTATATTTTATTCCTGATGCAGCCCAGTGCTCACGTTGTTTAAATAGAGAATTAATAGGATAGCCAATAAAGTTTACGGTGCAGTATGTTCCTGATATTAAAGAGTAGGATTCCTCTGAACTTAATCCACACACAGGGTGCACAACAGCGCACATACTCCACAGTTTAATATCAGTGCGTTTGCTGATAGGCCTACAATTAAATGTGTGTTATTTGTATAGAGGACTGGGAGACGAAAAGCTATTGTTTCTGTTTGTTTCCAAACTCTCCAACCTGCGCGTCCTGTCTGTAGCCTACACACAGAAACACATGCAGAAGCACACACTCAAACGCTCCCTGCCAAACGGGAGTTAGATTTATAATACATCGTATGTCTACGAGTGCCTCCCATATATATTAATACAGACTGTCCAGTGTCTATTACGCGCACATTAGAGAATTTAACAGAGGATTCCAGCAGAGCAAATTATTAAATGTTTTTTTTTGTGCTATTCAACTTGTCGGTTTCATCGTTTCTGAGGTTGTGGAAATAATTCAGCGCATTTAAGGCAGAGAGCTGACACTCTGATTGGCTGGATTCACACCCAAAACACACGATATAATCAAGCCACATAATCCATCCGCTCTGCGCTCTGTGCCCAGATTGTGCGCCGCGTAAATTCCAAAATATAGTCGGACATGCCCCAAACCGCAGCGCGCCACGCGCTTTTGAACAACGCGCTTTAAGCCGTCATAATAAAGCCCATACATAGAAAGAGGGAGAGGGGTAACCGTCTCCTGTAACTTTAGTTTGATAGGTGCTTGTGCAGGATATGTCAGCCCATAGCTTCAGCCGTGGAGAGTCTATTACCTTTGTTTATACAGTTTTGGTTGTGTAAATAATAGGATTATCAAGTTTCATCGTAAATATTTTGTCCCTATCCCCAGGCAATACCGTTACCCAGGTTACAGGCAGGTGATCCTTCCTGTGTTGTGTCTGCCATCAGGAGACAGTTTCCAGAAGAGGGAGTGTTTATAAAGGCTTTAAATGACATTCATTTAGAGGAGAATAAGAAAAATAAATAAATAATCACAAAGTGTCTTACCAGTTGAAATCTTTTTTTAAAGCTTATATCAGTTATGTATCAAACACATTGTACTATAAGGGTACCCAGCATGCAACTACACGACCAATATGCTCTTTTTAAAAACAAACTATGAACATGTTCTTCTATTAAACATTTACAGTCACAAACACATGAAAGGAACAATTGTACACAAATGCAGATTTCACAGACTGATATAATACACATGTACATTATACATTCATTTCATATTGAATAGTACATATCCGGTTCCTTGCTTCCCCCTCCAGAGGTGGATGTGCACATCTGGGAAATGCAGGATTACCATGGTCATGGATGTCCTGAACATGGTTTACCAGGCTTTCCCACCTGGCTGCTATCACACCTGGATCCCCATTTGGAGTGGAAGCTGCAGTCCAGTATAGATGATTTATTATAACTGGCCTCCACAGCTTCAGGTCTTCACACTCCCGCTAGAACCTGGTCAGGCACAAACATCACACCGAATGAAAACGTGGCGATAAGAGGTTCCCCAGTTATTAACAGCAACTCTAACGGATTTAAGAACAATTCAATAGACATCAAACCTCACACTGAAAGTTCAGACGTGGTTTATGATCAGTTTATAGTTTTTTAATAAACAGAGCAGGGAGGGTGACGCGCAGACGCGCAGACAGACAGATGAGCACTCAGCGCACATTGGAGAGTAGGACAGCACCACCGTGTTAACAGAGACTGCAGTCTGCCATTTAGTACACATACTTTACTGGTAAACCTGTAAACCAGAGAGCACATTATCAATTCAACTTTTGTTTTTTTGTCCGTGCGCAATATGAGCACTGACACGTTCCCAGACTCTCTCTCTCTCTCTCTCTCTCTCTCTCTCTCTCTCTCTCTCTCTCTCCAGACTGTTTTAGTTACGGACAAAAAAGTAATCACACATAGCGGTGTAGGCTTCTACATCCACACATGACATGCAACTGTAGTTTTAAAGTTCTTATAGCTGATGGTTTCAGTTGACCCTGATTTCAAGGGGTGCTGCAGCACCCTTAGCTCCCCTCGGCTAGCTACTTACCCTGATGCCATGTCGCCGTTATAGAAGGCTTCGATTATATTATTAATAATTATGTATTAAACACACATTATTGTACCTATTGAAATTCGTATATCCACTTATCTGGAGTCATAAAACAAAAACTAAGACTTACGGTGCTCAGTTCACGTTTACGTCGGGCAGCTTCTCTGACAGATCCTTGTTTACTTCTGCCACCGGGAGCCGGGCTGGGGGCTGCAGCTGCCGGTGAACCTGACGGGACCGCACCCGCCATCAGTGTCACCCGGTCCTGGCTTCGGTATCCCCTCCTGAACTCCATCATATCGCCGGGCACATAATCTTCCTGCCGAAAATGAGCGCCACAGACGACCGCGTTTTTTTTGTGACCATAAAGCCCCGTCTCTTCATCTGCTCAAAACAGGCACGAAAGCTAACTCCATGAATCAGTGGACTCGATGTCCCGTTTAGATTGTATTCAGTGCATCCAGCACAAAGTCAACATTTAACCATCTTAATGATTGGTCAAATTTAATGTAATAAGATGGAAGAAACACAATAAACACCATCCGAAACGCCCGCTCTCATTCACTACCGCCTACTACACAGCAGAGTCAGAGGACACGAGTCCCCCATGCTACGTCATATGACGCGATGTTGAAAAAAAGAGCGTTCTAAACAGCTACACTGAAAAGGGGCCACTTTCTCCTCTAAATTTGTGCCTTTTGTGTTGGAGAACATATCAAATAAATAATTGACTTCTTATAAAGCCCTTTTCAGACCATTTTAAGTGTTAATTTACAAAAAAAAATTTAACCTGCAAGTTGCTCTTTAATGATCCTACCACATATTCACAACCGGCTCAGAATGAGCATGCTGGGTGGAAAGTAGACACAGCTTTGTTAGCTGAGTGGATTCCTGCTCACGTCCAATTATGTAGTTTTGTTATCAACTTGGTACTTCTTTTACTTTTGTTTTTTTAATTCTGTGCCCTTGGCAGAAAGTCAAGTTTTCTATCTGGGATTTTTTTTTAATTAAAACAAAAAATGTTGTGAAAACGTTAATCAAAAACAGAAATACACACTCAAGCTGCATTGTGCTTGTTTTCTGGAACAAGCTGTGCACGATTTGAAATCCAAAGCTATCATTCATACACATGAATAAAACACTGTTTTTAATTAGTGCTGGAACCAAACATGATGAGCTCAGCATAGGAAGGATCCTGAAGGACCTTGTTTGTCTCCTCAGGTAAACCAGTGATGATCATCACAGAGTACATGGAGAACGGCTCTCTGGACTCCTTCCTCAGGGTGAGATTTTACACATCATTAAGCAACTGTTTCTTTTGTTTGGATTCTTTGACCCTGTCCTTTGAAAACAATGCGTCACTAGGGCTTGGTACCATTTTGATTTTATTGAAACTGGTTCTCATTCTGGTTACGCTTATCGATTTCCAGTTCTCAGTGATTCTTGATCTCGATTTAAAAAAATGTTTTGTTGATAAATAAATAACAAATATTTTCATTGTAATTTTGAGAATAAAATCTTTATAAATATAAACCTTTATAAAAATGAACATTACTACTTCTTATAAGGATAGATCAACAAACTGCACATGTTGCACTTTGTTGTTTTATTATCATTTGAAGTGTAGCTTAGCCAAACTTCGATCGCTTGCTGCGGTCGGCCATGATCCGCATCTCACGACTTTGTTGACATAGTCAGAGGCGCTGCTCGTCAACAGGCAAGGCAGGCATCTGCTTGGAGACCCAGCCAGTAGGGGGCCCCAAAGCAGCGGACGAAAATGTGAACATTTTACAATGGCGGAAGGAAACCTCCCTAAGGGGTCCCCATCTGACAGCACTCACTCTTGTTGCCCTGCTGAACGCTGGTTGGAGGGCCACCCAATTGGTTATCGCCTAGGGCCCCAACAGACTCTAGAATCACCACTGGACATAGTGCATCACAAATGACTTCATGTTACGTCAGTACAACAGGTCCTCGCAGATAAGTACAACTTTTATTGAGAGCAAAATTCTCACTGAGGTTTAAGCCTCAATGACTTATGTTGACTGAAAGCGTAACTGAAATTCACGTGCCTTAACAAGTCCACATATCTCTCTGTGCCTTTGTGTCGACAAGTTGTTAACTTCTCAGATATGTTTTAAAGCTTTATTTTAAAATGTTTCATTTGTCTGGATTATTACTGCATTTCTCAAACAGCTGTATGACACTCTACGATAGTTTCATTTCCCATCTCATCATAAAGGTTCATTTTTAAGCATATTTTCAAATGTAACAATCTTTGAATTTGTTGAACTGTTTCCAGTGAAGAGATTTCACATCACATCACATGGCTTCTTGAATGTCATTTTTTTTTGCCACGAGAACAGCAGCAGCATTTTGAGCAGATATCAAAGTTTCTTTAACAAGATTGTACTTCATAGACAATGTCAACCAGCTCCTGTATTTGCGTATATGAATGTGAATTATTACTAAAAGGCAAATTCTCTGTCATGTTTTATTCTCTTATCTTCACTCTCTTCTCTATCTTGATTAAAATCTCTTCTGCTATTACTCTGTTTTTTTTTATCTCCACATAAATCTCTCTCTCATTCTGCTTCCTCCTTCCTGATTTTCTTTCCCTGTTCCTTCTCTTCCTCCTTGCAGAGACACGATGGCCAGTTCACCATCATCCAGCTGGTGGGCTTGCTGCGTGGCATTGCAGCTGGTATGACCTACCTGTCTGACCTGGGCTACATCCACAGAGACCTGGCTGCACGGAACATCCTGGTCAACAGCAACCTGGTGTGTAAGGTGTCTGACTTCGGCCTGTCCCGGGTACTGGAGGATGACCCCGACGCCGCATACACCACCAGTGTGAGTTTTCACATTGAGGCAAGCATTAACGAAGCTCACACAAACATGCAATTTGATACACATGCACAGATCTCTCAAAGAAATTGTAGCATTAAAGAGAAGTGATCACAGGAAGTAAGGACTGACAATACAGAAATTCAACATCTGAACACACCTTTAAAGAATGGTGATGAATTAACATCTCCACATATGTCATATGAATGACATTTTGAACATCAAACACTGTCATCCTTGTACTCTGGTGTAGTTTTGTGCACCAATTTGGCAACAATATTTACCTTCCCTTTAATTTTGTGAAAAGAAAATGATTCTATGTAAATAATCAATCAATCAAAAAAGCTTTATTTATGTAGCACCTTACCATACAATTAAAGTGATTTACAGTGACTAAAAAACAAGAAAGAAAAATACGTAAAATAGTGACAAAACATGGTCGAAACAAATATCTGGTACTTCCCGCATGGATTTCAAATTTCACATTCTAGCAGATTTAAAGTGTTTTCATCAGTGTTAGGTGAAGTAACTGAAAATTAGTAACTTGTTATTGTCAAGACCATACTAACCTAGACCAAGACATACCCGAGACCAGAGCGCACAGAGACAAGACCAAGACATTTAGGGATCGAGACCAAGACCAGGACCAAGACTATAAATATCACTGAAAAATCATCATCTTGTGTGCAGGGGGCGTGTCACCCACTTAGACCGTAACATCGGGAAGTTTCTGGCCTTAAACGGGGGATAAAAATGAATGAAATGAAATTATGAATGAATTGAAGTTATTTGTTCTTTTAGAAAGAGGCGTTTTCCACCTATCAGTGGTGGTCTTGACCAGCCTTGTTTTAAAATCCGGAGTCCGTCCAAGACAGACGGAGACCAAGACAACATCGAGTAAAAAATGTTTTTGATTCCGAGACAAGACCGAGACTGATCTTGAGACCAAGACCGATTTCAAGTACTACAACACTAGTAACTAGTTACAGTTACTTGGTAAAGTAACTTTGGTGTTACTTTTTTTGGCTTGAAAACTCAAATTATGTAAACATGATCTAGTGTTACTGTGGCAGTGTGAGAAGGAGCAACATGCACCTTTAATTTCATATAACACTGGAGTCATTTTCAAAATGTAGGTAAGCTAGTCTACTAATAAGTTCTCTGAAGAAAACAGACTCAACAGTTTATTTGAAGCATGTCATCAACAACATATCTGTCTATCAGTCTGTGTAGTCCTGGCTTACTGATAGTGGAGTGGCTGTTATTTAAAATCAAGCCGTGTCTCCTCTTTGGTCTGCTGAGCTAACGTTAGCTGCACCTGGGTCTCCAGTCTCTGCAGCACGGCGCTTAATGACAGCGAGTTTAGTAGAGGTGTGTTGTTGTTTAGCTCGGTGCTTTGTGAGATTAGAATGACTCTCCTTAGCGGGGGACAGAGTTTGCCTTCCTGCACACAGACTACAACTCACTGCTATATTCTTGTTGTTAAACTCAAGGAGGGAAAAATGATGTCAGTATTTCCGAGACAGAAAGCTCACGCCTGAACGATCATCAGCAATCATTTGTGTGTGTTGACTGCGGGTGATATTCTTTCTCCCAGGATGCCACTGTGCTCGCTCGCTGACTCGATGTCAAGAAACCCTAATTTTGTGTTGTCGGCTGTTTCACGTTAAGCAACGAGTAACGAGTGCTTTTAAATGTCAGTAATTGTATCAGCGCTGTTATTCCCAACACACATGGAGTCTGATGATGAACAACAAGACACAGAGAGAAGTTTACCTCTTCACCTTAGCTGTATTCACCTTTCAGAATAATAAATGAGCCTGATTTGAACATAATTAGCTTTCTATATTTTTGACTGCAGTCAGAAACTTTTTCTCCTCTATAGACATTTGACTTTTTTTAAACCATCCCCAGGACTGTAAACAGTTTTTAAAAGTGTCAAGCTGATTCCATGACTTGTTGATCCTGACTGTGATCATGAACTCTCTCTCTCTCTTTATGTCTTAAGTGTGAATGTTGTTTGTGGCTAAGACGAGTTTCGACTTCTGTTATTTATTGTTTTTTCTTCTACGGTACCTCTATATTATGTCGGCATGTCAAAGTTTTTTAATCACACGCCACAACGCTGAAACCAATGTTACGCGATGGCGCTTAATATTAAATTATATAATAATTCTACATCTTATATTCTGACAGTGCTGGAGAAGGAGAGACAGAGAGCAAATGCATATTGACAGAAGTGCAGACACAAAAGAAAAACTGCACATTTAATCATGAAGCTTTGTGTTGGTGTGACTCTGTGTCACTCTCAGATCTGTCACTGAAGTGTATGAAATCTGCTGTTTGGAGTCTGGAGTTTCTATCGGTCATAGCTGTCTCAAATGAATAATCCCTCTGCAGGCTGAACCCGCAATCGGAGTTCTGTGATTGGGACGATTCATTAGTAGTCGGATATTTGTGTAGGGCATACCTGTACGGCAGAATAGCAGGAAAAAAAACAACTAATTGCAGTTAGAAGTGACAAATTCAAGGCACTGTAAGCGTAGTGGTTAGTGCCCGCACCCAATATACGGAGGCTTTGGTCCTCAAAGCGGGCTGCCCAGGTTCAGGTGCAACGTGTGGCTACTTTCCTGCATGTCAGTCCCCACTCTCTCTCTCTCTCTCTCTCTCTCCCTGACTTCCGACTCTATCCACTGCCCTGTCTCTATAATAAAGGCCCAAAAATAAATCTTATAAAAAACAAGTTACAAATTCACCAGGAGCTGTATCTGAAAAACTGCGTTCTCCATGAAAACACCCTTCAGACTTTGACGATGGCCAATGGCGGCACGAAATTAGTCGAAAGCGGCCATCGACAATTTCTGAATGCAGGAAAAAACACCCTGACATGAGGTGTGGATCTCTGCAAAGGATCAGCCCAGAGACGAGATGTGATAAAGCTGAGTTAATTGGGCCAAAGGAGGGTTGAAGAACAACATGTTTAAAGTTTGAAAGCAGCATTATGATTGACTGAAGGAGAGCTTAGCAGAATCCTGCTGGTTTAAACTGAAATACATGTGAAGTCCAGCTGATCAGAGAAGCAGGAAGAGAGATCAGGAGAGATATGTTAGATTAAGGTATGAAGATAGACCTCTCACTTTAACACACACTGAGGAGCTGTAGTTATTAACAAGCACCTGCAGCAAGACATAAGTAGGTAGCTTTGGTTTGGAGAAGTGATGTAATTGCAGATACCCACAAATCCTTCTGAGATTTGCTCAATAATAAAGAAAAGAAACGGTGAGTTGAGCCTTTTTTTCTGCAGAATGTTATTACAGCCATTACATTTTATTTTTTGAAGATTCATGTCTTAATATTTTATGAAGTTAACTGACAAGTAAAAATGTATTTGTGATTGTAATATAAATGTTTAATGAGGCAGCGCCATTGAAATCTGTTCAGGAAAGTATCATCGAGACAAACACGACTGTAAAAGCAATACAAATGCAATCAAAGCTACATGAAAGGAAGAGCACAGTCCTTTAGGAGAGAACAGTCCAATATTAAACCTTGCAGCCTGACGGGAACAAATCGTTTAAATCTCAACTAAAAGAAAAAGGCCAAGGTGGCTCCTCGCACAGTCAAATGCTATCAGCTCACAGCACACAGATGGAAATCCGCCTTTGACACATTTGTCTGTTACAGTCTGTTAAAGCACAGCTATCAGATTACAGAAAGCAAGGTGATTACATGCAGCATCTCTCTGGATCACGGATGATATTACAAACTCTATAGCATCATTACAGCACATCAGGAATTAATGCCTGATAGTGGCTGAAGATTAATACAGCTCACATTACTGCCGGGAAATCTAAATGAAGTGAATAAAGCTGCCTATTATGTGGAATCTGGCTGCAAAGTCACTTTGAAGAACCTGAAGTATTAAGATCATAAGTTAAGGTTGGAGAATTCAGATCAGATGGCTGCTTTGAATGTTCGGCAGGACATAAAGTGTTTCTAATGGGATCCTCTGAGTAACCTTCAGATGTTTAAAATAACCCAAAGGGAGCGCGTTGCTTGTTTAAGATGTGATGTATCCATTTGTCAGCCTAATGAAGTGTCAGTTTTATATCCACATAATGTAAGTAGATCACATATTGGCCCGCAATTGCAAGTCCATTTAAGACCTTTCCTGTAAAACATGCTTTTAGGAGCTCTGCGTAGTAATTTAACGACACCGTGGTCATTTGATCTCTTTCTTCTGTCGTACAAGATAGTGATCAAATCAGATGTTCAATATTGTTTCTCTGAGTCACTCGTTTGCTTTCCTTCACTGTGTTAGACTTTATGCTGTTATGATACTTTTACTCATGGTTAAGTACTTCAGTTAAAAGTCACATGTTATCCTCCTTTTCAACACATTTAAATAAGTCTCAGAGGTCCCCAAAACATGTATTTTATCATGCCCCTGTATTTCAGCCCTGCTCAGAACAGGCTATTTCTGTGTCTCTAGCTTTAAATGCAAATGAGCTGTGTCTGACCACGCCCCTCATGAAGGTGATGTTGCTGGGGCTTTCTTGCTCCATGCCCTATTGTTTACAGTGAGAAGGCAGCTTTAGACTCCCTTCGTGATGTCTCCAAACAGCCTGTTTGAGCACACAAAAAAGAAGAACAACACATAAAAATCAAATCAACTTTGAGATGCATATCATTACTTGAACTACTTCAGATGTTTATAATTGTCTGCTGCTGTCTCTGCCTAACAGTTCCAGTGAAACAGGACATGAGGGAAGGGAAAGTGTGGAGACAGGAGGGGAGGAGGGGGTTGAGGGATGATGGAGGTGTGTCTAAAGAGAGCATTTGCTTTGATCTGAGAATCTGCTCTGAAAGTCACATATACCCTTTTCACACATATAGACATTTCCTGAAAAACTCCCGGAGGTCCTGTATATGTGAGCGCAAACAGCCACATTTTTCGCTCGGACTTCACCCGGAGTTTCTCCTGCCAGACCACTATTATTATTTCCACAGCAAGTCCGAGTTGACTGATGTGAGAACGCAGCAGGACATTCTCCGGAGAATTCACCTCGAGCCAATAGGAGGGTTATATTTCTATACTGTTACTGCTGCACGGTGCATAGAGTGTCTGCACGTGACCACTACGATTTCCGTGCACTTGATTAAAATGCTGCATTAAGTTTTCTGTTCTTTGTTCTCCGCTCTTTTGTTCATGTTGTCATTCCATTGAACTACACATAGCATTGATATAAAGGCAAATATTCTCATTATAGCGTCGCATAGCGGACTCGTGCTTCATCCGATACTTCCGCGTTGTTTTTTTACATCACGTCTTACCTCAGGAGACCCCCCGTCCCTCCTCCCGTCTGACAGGGATAGTCTCCAGCTGTGAGGAGCATATGTTCACATACTCCAGGTCAGGAGAATCTCCGGAGCACTCCTCCCAAAATTATCTAGATATTATCCAGAGTGCATATGTGAAAACGGCTATAGTAAGGCTTTAAACAGTTGTAGGTTAAGTGGCTTCCTTCAGTCTGTCTCCCTCCTGCATGTAGAGGCCAAAGAGTCTCATATCTTTTAATACTCCCCTACAGTGTTCAAAGACTAAGACAAGCAATATTTGATCTACTTTTTATTCTCAAAAAAATCACAGAAAAAGACTAACTATCCACACAGAAAAATTCTCAGCTCTAAGTCCCTTTAGTCTTCTGAAAAATGGGAGAATTAGTGCATTTATTGAGAACTCTCTTCAGCTGTGGATTGGTGCTACAGTAGAGTTAACATTTCTAGCTGCATGGAGTCAAAATAAACAGTATGTGTTTCATGGTAATGTGGCGTAATAATAAAGGAAAAGTTCACTGACTGCAGATGTGTCAGGGATTAGATACAAATGTATTTTTATGATAGCAACAAAAACAATACACAACTGTAATTGTGGGTTTAATACTCTAACCACAAAATGCCTTCCAAACGTGTGAAAAAACCTGTAATTCATCCTGGCCATTCCTCCTTATGATCCTAATAGGGCGGGAAAATTCCAATCCGCTGGACAGCCCCGGAAGCGATCACCTACAGAAAGTTCTCCTCCTCCAGCGATGTGTGGAGCTACGGAGTGGTCATGTGGGAGGTGATGTCCTACGGGGAGCGGCCATACTGGAACCTCACAAACAGAGATGTGAGCAATATTTGTCTTTAATACTTCACCTTTAGTGTATTTTTATTACTGATCATGCACATTCACATTTTGCTTTCCATGTGCAGGTGATCAAATCGGTGGAGGAGGGCTACAGGCTGCCTGCTCCTATGGGCTGCCCTGCTGCTCTACACACACTCATGCTGGACTGCTGGCAGAAGGATCGCAACGAGAGGCCGCGCTTCTGCCAGATAGTCACTGTTCTTGACAAGCTAATCCGCAACCCAGAGAACCTGAAGTCTATGGACACACTCTGCAGGTGGGTGGGCCTCTGAATAGATCTTTATTCGCTGAAAGGCAACATGGGTGCATTGTGTCACATGCCGAGGAGTCTTTTGATTTAATTTGGCGTGACAGTTCGCCAACATTTAATCAAATATTGGTTCATGTGATTAGCGGATTAGGCTGCAAATCAAAGCTAGACACCGCCTGCGAGGGGCTGAGAAGATGATCTCCCGGACAATATACGTTGACAGACTGTTAGGCTCCTAAGTAACTGTCCTGGTGTGGGAGGCAGACTAAATCCAATCAAATCCAGCTGCTTTCAAACATGCACACAGTGGGATAAAGTAGCAGCCTAAAGTTTCCCTCAAAGTTCTCTGGCAGATGTAGGGAGCAGTCGCGTTCGTTTTCCGATAAGCTCATCTCTGATAGACGCGCTGTGCGTTAAGTAAAAGCCCAGCTGCGATATTGACATTGATCCGCAGTGAATCTAGGAGCAGGTTTGAAAGGACACCGGAGCCGAGGACGGACCTGTGTAAATTGCTCTGTTCAGATCGCAGGTCCTACAGAGTCAGTGGTGCATGACACTGTGCTTCTGTGTGCGAGGTGAGAGAAGTAGCAGGTATAGGAGGAGTGTGAAGGATTTTTCCCTGTATTAATCTACCCAAAGCAGCAGCCCTGCTACCACAGAAGCCCCCTCTTCTCTATCATTTTAACCACTATTGATTTTCTGCCTCAGCTACTAACGCATTTCAAAGCCCCCCCCATTCCCCTGGTCGCTCTGCCTCTTGCTCACTTTTTGACTCTCTTCCTGTTTCGGACTCTCTCCGACTAATCTCTCTGTCTTCCCATTCATCTTCCTCTCTCCCTTTCTGTATCCACGGCCATCTGTCTCTCTATCGGCCGCAGTCTAAGCAGTCCCCCACTGATGGAGAGAGCTATCCCAGACTTCAGTAGCTGTAACTCAGTAAACGAGTGGCTGGACACCATAAAGATGAGCCGTTACAAGGACCACTTTGCAGCAGGGGGGTACCACACTCTGGGACATGTCATAAGCATGAACCAAGGGTAAGTATTGACCGTAATGGAGGGTGAAATCAAATGTGAACTCTTAGCTGTTGACAGAAGTGAGCTCAAGGGCTCTTCCAGCTTTAAGACCCTGTAGGGTGAGAAATGACTACCCAGGGAACTTAAACATTTAAATGTTACACTGAAGTAAGCTTTCAAACACTCGGGTAATTATACAACTCCATTAAATCTTAGAATAGAGATAAAATCGGTTTGTTTACTATTGTGTCTCTGAGCCACTCATTTACTTTAACTACCACCTCCACAGTTACATCTATGCAGCCACTTCTACTGACATCAGATACGCAGACTTTACACCCTCCGGTCAGAGCGTTAAAATGATTTACTTATTTCATTTGGCTTTCAATAATCATCTCACACCACATGACCTCCTCTCTTCTATGATTTTGCAGTAAATAACCTTTATCTGTTGGCAGTATACTGTGAGTCGTGCCCATAATAAAAGTCGATATTCACAGAACCTCAAATACAAAAAATGACACGGTTTTTAACTCTGTGTGTGTGTGTGTGTGTGTGTGTGTGTGTGTGTGTGTGTGTGTGTGTGTGTGTGTGTAAAATAGTAAAAATAGTTTTACATATTTTAATAAGAGGTTGTATTAATTTACATGTTTTTTTTAGGCCTCATTTAAATTGAATTAGCTGGGCTGGATCTGGGGGTCCTCCCAAGGTACATTTTGAATGTCAAACACGTCATTTCTTGTATGCTGGTGAATTTTTATGCACCAATTTGTCATTCAATTGTTTATTTTTTTAAGGACCAACTTCTTTCATTAACTTGAATAAATGTCTGGTATTTCCTGCATTTTGTCAAATTTCACATTCTAGCAAGTTTATTAAAAACATAATAAAATGCCATTATTAACTTGGTAGTCAATGCTGCCATGAACCCCAGGAAGAAGAATGATGACCCAGCGAAAGGAATAAAAAAAATGTGAGGGTTGAAATCACCTGAGTAGATTCAGCGCAACAGCAGAGTAATGTCACAGTCACAACTAGGGTGCAGCAGCACGACGAAGAAGAAAAAAACGTACTGTAAAACTTCAGATAAAGGCCAACCGGAATATAGGGCTCCATCCTTTTTATGTTTTTGACGAATAAAGGCACGTGTCAATTAGCGCCCCCTATGCATGTAGTGTTGAAATAGTTTTCAGATGAAATCTACGAAGAAAGAGCAAGACACCAAAAATGCAGATGAACGTGTGCTGGCTTTAGAGATGGAAATACATGTTGAAATTATGGACATGTTATTTCCTCTCTTTCTTTCTTTCTTTTGTGCAAAATTGTAACTCTAAAAAAAAAAGAGTAAAGACATTCTGATATGTTGACACAGCTCCAGCACAGCACTCATTGGTGCACAGGGGTCTCTCCCACACAGTGCCACAGGTTGGCAGAGATGGGCTGTCTCTTATAATTGAATTTGTTTATCGATATCCTAATTTTGCACAAATTTGAATATTCTCTCTGTGCTTGTCCTCTCTACTGTTGAGGTATATGAGAGCTTGGCCTTTATTTGATCCATATTTTCAATTTCATATCAAATCATTTTCTGTGTGAGTCTGAACCACTGTGAAGCCGTTATGAGTGACTGACATTAATCCGTCCGTACACGTTTGTAAATGTGTGTTGTGCAGGGACATCCAGAGGCTCGGGGTGACGCTGATGGGCCACCAGAAGAAGATCATGACCAGCGTTCAGCTGATGAGGGCGCAGGTACTCAACAAGAGCGTGCCATCTGTGCACGTATAACTCCACATCTGAGGTGTCTTTCTGCTGAAATCTAAAACCAAGGCTTCTGTAAGGTCTAGAGGGACTCTGTGGGATTTTAAGATGATCTGTTTAACAGGAAAAGTGAATATATGGGAACTTTACAAGACGTTTTCCTCAAGAAATTGGAGAACAAAACTTGAAAGGTACTATAAACTTTGGAGAAGGCAAACACGACTTCAATGGGACAAGTCCAACCTTTCAATTTTTTTCCTATCTGGTTACATTTTCTGAGTTCAATTGTCTCGTTTGTACATGGAAAGACTGCCTTAATTACCACAAATTATTTTCAATTTATTGCCTACAAAGAGAAGATAATTTATCAATCATGAATTTATCAGAGAAATATGATTTAGTGAACCGAGCAATAGCAAGTGTGATGTGGTGGCTGGGGATGGGGGGGTGTTTTCAAATGTTCTTAAGACACTCGCTGCCTTTCCTGCAGCAAACGCTTGAGGACAGCGACGCCCAGACCGAGGCTCGAGTCTGACAAAGTGGAGAAAAGTGAGATAGGGCTCACCCGAGTTGCCAGATCATCTCCACAGTGGAGAAGACCTATTTCACCCAAGGCTATTAATACCAATAACAGGCACATTTCTCCGCATCGCCCAACCTTGATGAATTATCCTATAGGAGAGCCTTGGAGCCCTCTGCCCAGTTTGAAGCCGCGCGGCGCACAACAACTGTACTTTGGAAGATGTGTATGATTCAGTTACAGTGCACTTTATTCTACAATCTCTCTGTGTTTGAGAGGCTTTCCTGTTGTGTCACAAATCTCCTCTCAGCCACAACTGGAGCCACAATGTCGGTCCGTTAGAGAATTAGTTGTTTTAAAAATGAATAACAGTATAAAAACTAAAACGAGTCAGAGATATCTAGTATTTATTAGCAGCTTGCTCATGAGATTTCTTTCCAATATTTCTATTCTGCAGTGACAATAAACTGAAACCACAATATATTTAAATTATACAAATACATTTGAAAAGGCTTACAAAATGTTATTTAATATATTTTAATGGATCCTGCATCTGGTGCATTTCTAATATATTTGGACACTCATGTTATACCATTTATTTCATATGCAATGCTTCTTTTAATGCAATTTAAATCTGTTTGAAATATAGAAAATATATTTGATTTATTCAATACACTTCTAGCAAAGCAAACTTTAAAGTTGACTAAGAATGAATCTAAAGTGATTAGTGCATTGGTTCCCGGTCTGGGGTCTGGGCCCCCCTAGGGGAGCACCAGAGATCTCAGAGGGGGCGCGAGGCTCTGGTGAGGTTCTGTTAAAATTGGATTAGCACACGTTAATTAAAATTATGAGTTATAAAAAAAACGTGCTAGGAAGTTTATACAAAGGTCTTTTTGTAAGAGGACTTGTGTTTGCTTATTCTGAGTCAGTGAAAAGAATTAAAGTGAAAGTGAATTTTTGACAGCAGTGTATCGCTTTTTTTTTATGGGTCCTTCGTGGGGGGCTCTAAGGTAAAAGGTTGGGAACCACTGGATTAGTGTATCACTTAGTATACATGACTGCTTATCATCATGGGACTCAAGTTCCATGCTGACTGTGACAGTTATATCATGAAACTGAGAAAACTTAGTAAGGGTAAAGAAAAAAGCTACCAGTAATAGAACACACAAAGCAGTGTTTCCCACAGAATGACACAATACCTGGGGGGGTGGAGTTCGCGGGGCGCGGCGTGGGGGGGGAGTGATCAACATACTTTTTTTTTGGTTAATCTTACAGTATCTTAGGGTATATTTTAATAATACGTTTGTATTTATATAAAATATCTTTTTCACTCTAAACTAATATAGTTTTTGCAATAAACATCTTTAATCTGCTTTAATCTGAGTGGAGATGTTGTTGCTATTGTTAAATTAGCTGCAGACACGGTGAGAGTGACCGGAATAAAGTCGAACCGTTTGAACAGATCACGTGTGTTCCCGACTCGGTCCGTACGGATCACGGATCAACTGTGTGCTGTTGCACTAAAAGTAAAAAGGGGCGTGTGATGGCTGGCGCTCCAGTGTGTGTGTGTGTGTGTGTGTGTGTGTGAGTGTGTGTGTGCGGGTGTCTGTGTGTGTGTGTGTGTGTGTGTGTGTGTGTGTGTGTGTGTGTGTGTGTGTGTGTGCGCGCATAGCAGAGAGAGAAGCAGGGAAAAGTAGCTGCAGTTACCGTACATAAAACACGCGTGCCTGCACATCTCTCTCCCCCGCTCTCGCCCTGCATTCATGCACTCAGCAATTTTATGAATAAATGAAAAATTAAGATAAAACACGTCGGAAAAATACTTGGGCAGCCCGCCCAGGTATGGTCTGTGTGCTGGAAACACTGCAAAGAAAGAAAACAACTTTGTTCCTTGATTAATTACATGTCCCAAAGTGTGCTAAACTACAGTTTTTTCCTAAACTTCTTTCACATTCAGAATTTCATTTAGTTTTTTGAGGCTTCTTGAAGTGCATTTGGAATATCCAAAATATCAAGAATGTAAATATTTGAGGACCTAAATTTATATAAGTTAACTTTCTTTGTTTGTTAGCATGGTAGCTAACAAAAGCTCATCAAGCAACGCAGCTGCTATTAACAGGCAAGTATATGCTAACTAGCTAACTAACTACATGATGTAGAGTGTTAGCTAAATGTAGCCTACAACAGGTGAGTTCTCATTAGCTGAGCAGAAGGTTTGTTGGCTAACGGCTGCTAAAATATCTACATCTCAAATCAGTCAAAACCTTTTTGAACAGAACATCAGTAAAAGAAGACGTATAACATTTATGACCTGAAGTTCTGTCTCAGTGCTAAACAAAGCCTGTTAGAAATGATTGTCTGAAGCGTACGCCATGGCTGCAACCGACCCACTTAGCACCAACTGTTAGCTTAAACTAAAACTTGTTGTGACAAACATCAAGCCCAGAAATACTTGTTCAAATTTAACAGATCATGATTTTTTTTTATAATGTACCCCAAATTTGCTCATAACTTAACCTGTTATACAAAATGTTATCCTTCCTTAAAGTTCCATTAGATGTTAATTCTAAGAAATCCTGAACTATTAACTAGAACTATAATGTGCTTTTTAAGTTTCAACCAAAATGAGACGTTCATTAGGGTTG
Source organism: Tautogolabrus adspersus (assembly GCA_020745685.1). Taxonomy (NCBI): domain Eukaryota; kingdom Metazoa; phylum Chordata; class Actinopteri; order Labriformes; family Labridae; genus Tautogolabrus; species Tautogolabrus adspersus. The sequence goes on along the minus strand of CM036538.1, from coordinate 6,619,091 downwards.
ATCGTCCACTAACCCCCGAGCTGCCCGTTCACCAGCTCTTCTAATCAGCCTAACGTAATGCTGGGAAGGTGTGTAACACCTGAAAGCCCTCCTACTCTTGGCATTTATGAACAAACCGGTGCAGGAGCTTGTTTAGTGCAGTGGATGTTATGGGAACGACATCAGCGCTTATTCCATTCTGTGCAATATTTCTGTACCCCCTGGGGAGCATATCTGAACACGTCACTTGTGTGAATGCTGGGACTACAAAGTACAAATAAGCTACGCAGACTGTAAAATAAAGTGTTACTTCTGATTAAATGTGATGGCACCGTTTGCCTCAGTTTTGGTGAAAAGTGAAGAAGAACATGTAAGTAGAATGTTTATATCTAAACGCTCTGAAAAGTACGTAACCAGCCCTGATTTATACCCCCTCTGTGCCATCAAGAGAATGTCTTTTCTTGTGCACCTCAGTAGGTTTTCCTCTAGATGATTGATGTCAGTTTTTATTAGAGAAGAACCTCATGATATCTCTTGAATATGTATCATAGTGGCATTTCACTGCTGATTTCAAAGATTTCTTTTTTTCTTTAGGATGCTTTTAAAGACACTGGACTTGAACTGAAACCCATATTTTATAAAGTTAGCATATGTTTTTGCTAGATGAATTGATTTATAATGTATACAGCAAGTTCAGTCACTGGAAGGAAGAAAAAAAAAACCGGATTTATTCACATTTCATTATTTATTCATACTTGTTTGTTTTCCAAATAATACAACTCTGAGAGGTTTTATTACAGTTGATGAATCATCCTTGTTGCTAATGATAAATGTGCAAACTGTCCATAATTACACAATAAAGGAACGTTTGTCTGTGTGTGACTGCAAAAGTGATTTTCTGTCAGTTTCTAAAAAGATTCAGAGCTGATGTTACTCAACATTTTATTTATGCAAAACCTAAAGTCCATGGGAGTTAAATGCACGACTTGATCATGTTGGTTTGAGTTGCACCGGTGAGTCAACAGTCAAAGAACAAAATGTGTAATAGAAAAACACACATACAAATATCATCCTGTAGGCTCAGTGGTTTGGTGTTCTGGATCTGTTCTCATCAACTGTGCACTACCTGCAGGTCAACGAGCAGACAAAAAAAACTAGCTGAGATTTAAAGTCTGCATCCACATCCAGCTTTTTTTGCGCTGGCTGCGCCCCTTTTTAAATACAAAATTAATGTACTGTAGTTAAACGTTTTCAACGCTCACTGTCCTAAAGCGCTCAAATATCCTCAGCTGCTGTTTCGTCGCTGCGTTCACAGCGCTCACAGTTCAAAGAAGAATGTCGCTTCTCCTTCACTGAAAATCCAAATCAAGAAGAGTCGGGACTTCTGATATCAGCTTTGTCAACAACATGGCGGAGGAGACGCTAGTCTGACTCTTCTTTTTGAGGGAACAATTTCCAAGAGAAGAGCTGCTGCTGATGCCAGGACACGACTCCTTCATCTAAAACACACAACTACACTACCAAGGGAAGCAGTAGTTAACTTTAGTAACCTAGCAACAATGAGCGCTGGTGAGAAGCGCTATGAAGCTGAGGTTGTGGGCGCTGCCAGGCCCTAAAGCAGCAAACAAGCTAGGCTTCTTATGTTTTAAAAAGGGAGTGAATATTGAGCTTACTATGTTTGTGTGGTAGAGAAACATGACATCTTCTCATTAATGCTAATATTGCCTTCACTCTGCTTGACTGAGAAGGCTTTGCTTCATTTGTGTCATTCTTCAGTTTTTTGTTGAGGTTCCTGCTGAATGTTCCCCCTAAAAATGTAAGTAACACAAACTTAAATTTTGCAAGAAAAAAAAATAGTGGAACAGGAGGAAGCTTTAACCAGTGAAAGGAGTTGAGGGCCTTAAATAAACTGCTTCCACCCTCTGAATACACTTAACTTCCCTTCCTTGGATTTCTTTGGATTCTTCTTAACAAACATGAAAGACATCAGCATGTAGTCTGGAAGCAATCATACAGAGATTCACTTGAGAAGTGGTGCGTCATTTGAGCAGCCGCCTCAGATGGCCCAAAGATCCTTCGTAATGAATATTTTTTTTCCTGTGTTCAGAGAGGGCAGAGCTCAACAAAATTAATCTAGGAGTCATCTCTGACAAAGACAACTGTCATTACTCGCTGTGGTCGCTCACATACGAGAAGCATTTTTATATTCACCCTGCAGTGTTTGATCAGGAGTCAGTGTGAACTTTGCTGCACCATAACGCTCACTCTGCTACACTCAGGTTGAAAACAATTGACTTTGACTTCCTTAATGCTCGTTGCTGAGTTTTTGAGTAAATTGCTTTTTTTTCTGTGGGAATGAGCCCTGACCCGGCTCTGAAACATCATTTCAAGCTCAGCCTGAATAGCGAATGGCTCTGATGAATCTGTCTGAGTAATTGTCCTTTCCTTCACCTTAGGAGGGATGTTAGGAGATAATCCTCTCCTTGGTGAAACAAGACCTAACACAACATCATTAATCTTATTACTAAGGCCGTGTTGCTGTGTAGCCACCGAGTCCCACGCCCAATTATCAGCCGCGGCCATGTCCCCATGACGGCTCAGAGTCCCTCCCATCACCACCGACCATCTCCACTGTCCCCTGATTGACTTCAGTGAGAGCGGCGGTGATAGAGCTCTGTATCTGCAACCGTTTACCCCCCTCTCCTCGGCTCTGTCCGTGTCCTCGCCTCCCCCTGACATCCCGTGGTCGACTGCAAACTGAGCTCAAAGCTGATCACGACAAAAGTGGTTGTGGCGCTTCTTATCGCCTTACAGCAGGTCCACATCATGAGGGAGTGGCAGACAATGCAGATGGATTTAAACACTCAAGCATTTTATTGTCAACATTTCCTTCTATCGTCAAGTAGCAACAATACAAATTAATTTAGCAGCTTTCAAATCTGTGTAAATCTATAATAATGGAGTCTTTGTGAACAACCTTGGAACAATGCATGTGTATAGCTGCCAGTGTTGTAATTCCACAACTATATTTCATCAAGTAAACAATCCGTGAGCGCTGAGAGAGAAGCCGTCTCTGGGGGTTGTCTTGTCAGCTCAGTCTGGCTGCTGATAGGTACTCTTTAGTTTTCTTTTTATTGTATACACTTCTCTGAGCGGGCTTTTCCCTCAACCAAACAAAAAAATATATTCCAGTTCCACTATTTTAAGGCATTTTATTTGATACAATGGGAAAAAAAGAGGTGTGCAAATTCATCAGCACATGCAGTTTATTGGATTGACCTGTCACTGTTCTACCTGAAATGTGATTTTCACACTCTAAGAGGAAGGGAACACTATTTAAAAAAGCAAACTGTTTAATAAGCCCAAAGCTCTCGGTTCAATTTAAAGCCAACGTGCTGTATTAAAAAATGTGCAATAACGTTAAAGCCGAGCATTTTGTGCATTAAACAACCTGAAGACAGGTCGAAGATCCTCTTCAAGGAAATAAAATGACTTCTGGAGATTGAGATAGAGGCTTCACTCTTGTTAAAAAAAAACAACCCCATCTGATCAGGGATTACGCCTCAGTCAACTTGAGAGGTGTTTTTTTTTGTGTGTTTCTCTCAGTTTTTGTAGATTTGTTGCGTGAAATCAAAAATGTGTGAAATCAAGGTAGGAGAAAAGAATGAATCAGATTTCTAAGTCATGTATAACCAGATGTCTGCTCAGATATTTACAAGGAGGCATGTGTTTAACAAAGGCATCAAACAAGTAAAAGTACCACTGTGACAGCAGAGTGCACGAGGAGAGCTGAATACCAGCAGAGGGACATCATGTTTTTTTTTAAAGTCAGTATTTTATGTCAAGTCAAATCTGAAACTGACAATAAGTAGTCTCTTGAAATACTTTGATTTAAGCCTCACACAGACTGTTTAGAAGACTTGACACATTTCACGCTGTGAGGAAACAGTGAGTGTTCCTATTTAACAGCCTGCCATAGCAATGTGATACACACTCTCCCTTCACGCACACACACACACACGATACATGTTTCAATAAAAAGCTCCTAAACTAATCATTACTCTAAAATAAGGTCAGATGTAGAGGACACATTTGAAAACTGGCCTGCTGTGTTTCCAGGATTTAGCTCTAAATATGTTCAGATAATGTTTCTCACATTATTTTCTTGTTTTCAAACTGTGGTAACTTAGCAACGTCTGAAAAGATGAATGATGTAAGAAATCCTTCTTTTTTTTTTAGCTTGATTCAGGATGTATTTGTCTCTCTCTTCAGTCACATGCTGACACTTCAACACAGCAGACTCTTCAGCTGGACACAGATCTGCTTTAATCGTACAAATACCGCTTTTTAACGTCTACCTATTTCAGGTTTGCATGATTGTTCACATTTTAATTCAAACTGTAGGATATGAACATTGTTTGAACAGATCTCTGTCAGTGTGTCCTCATGACCAGTCCCCCATGCACAACTTTGTTCTCTCAGAAGCAAATATTTGAGAATTAAAATTTAATTTAAGTTCAGAATTCCTTAATTTTTTTTTTACTGATGACTGAACACAAAATGTATCATGAAACAAGAGACTTAAACATGACGTACTAAAATAATCTGCTTATTTAGGGCAAAGTTTACTAAGTGAAGGGAAGTCTTAACACCCTTAAAATAATTTTAGTTTGTCAGTTTAGAAATCTAAATACCGTAAAACTTCAAATTAACCCCCCCCCCCCCTCCCCCCCCCCCCCATGTGAGGCTCTGTCCCCTTTACTAGCCTGGTGTAGCTGCATGTTTTGACAAATAAAGGCAGGTCTCAGTTAGAGGTCACTGTGCATTTAGTGTTCATTAGTTTAAAACAAATAAAGATGAACTTCAACATCTGACGCTCGTGTGTGTGCGTGTGTGTGTGTACCAGCTGCAGAGCAGGTTAGCAAGCTGTCTTAAAATCAAAATCTAATTCTTAATTTGTAATTTAATTTGTTTTTTTGATATCCAACTTTGTGCACAGTTAAATATTATTTCTTGTGTACATTTAAACATTTTAGAGTCTCTTCCATGTTTGATATTTGTTTGAAAATAATGAAAGGCCCGTCTCATGTTGCTGCCTGTCCCAATTAAAGGCAGGGTGACTTCATAGACTGAACTAAATTAAAGCTCAGGCTGTTCATTGAAGTTTTACGGTATTGTGGAACATCTAGAGATACAGGGTAGAAACTGTTTTGCAAATAACTATCACAATTGTACTGTCACATAGCATAAGCAGTATATTATTACAAATACATTCTAAAAAGATGCAGATGCATTAATGGATCATGTGATTTTTGCAAGATTACAAGAAAAGGCAGCTGAATTTGTTTAACTGTGTGACAAATGTTGCAAGGACAGACACTATAAGCATAAAGTTTCATTTATTTTCATTTATTCGTCTAACTCTTTATTTATACTTTCTGTTAACTTAATGTGTTCAATGTACTGCAGATCTGAGTCATTGTATTGTAATGTATTGCCTTTTGTTTTATTCTATAATGCATGTTTATTTTTATTCTATTATTAAGACATATTATTGTTTATTTGAAGTTAAAACAATCTGTATCTGGTTTTATTTTGACGGGGTAATGGGAGGATCAGAGTTCTCAGTGACTCTTTGAGCAGACAGTGAGTCTAACAATATGTTTCCTTTGCACCGTATCGAGTCAACACTATTATATTGTGCACATATTTATGACTTAATGGTGCTGCTCTGTAAATAGGTCGTTAATAATTCATGAGGTACACACAGACTGACAAAGACAATCTAAATATATACATTCAAAGGATCTGTGAACCTCAGAGTGGACATGGTGCTGAGTGCTTTGGTTGTGTTTCTGCGTCACAGAGCTGCAGATGTGGTCAGCTCAGCGTTTAGTTTCAACACTGGAGGAGAGAAAAGAAAACAATGTGTTGAATCTGTTGTTCACCACGACAGCAGCATTGTGTCAGCGCTAAGTGTCAGCACAAGTGTTTACCAAATAACGTTATGCATGCCAACAAATGAATAGTAATGACTGTGTAAATGTTTGCCATATGGTAACAGATTTAAGACTGCATCAGTGCAGTTATTCACGTGTTTGTTCAGGCAGGATGTTGTTATATTGACAGAAAGATTTGAATCAGACTCTGCTGCTGGACAGTATTCCTCTCAGTGGACACACACCACCTGTTCATGTGGCAGTTTAAGGCTGCTTCACAACTTCAATTAAGAGTGAGTCATTAAGTAGTTAAATTGACGACAAGATTGTCATTCTGCATGTCAGCGGGTTGTATGGGAGCCCTAAGCGGACATATTTAACCGTGTTTTCCAGCTGACACGAATGATAACAAATTAATTTCACACGTTTTTTTTTTTATATCTGGAGAAATTCACTCATTATCACGAGAAAACCAGCATTGTGATCCCGAGATAGAGATAAATAAGTCGAGATCTTAAAAAACAACAACCAAAGTGTACTCGTTAATACTGGAAAACAGAGTAACATAGATTGTATAGACGTGATAGATGAGTATATATGACCTCTTTTGATGAAGTGGAAAAATATCCCTTGATTTAAAAATGTCTTTCCTAGAAAGCTTCATAAATCATGAACATTTTATATGCTACAGATGGTTTCTATCATTATCATATTTGTTTGTGTGCTATCTCTCTATCTATCTAGTCATTTAGTTTAATTACATTATTCATTTTGCCTCAGCAGTATAAGCCTTAAATTGAGCTATAAAGAACAGCAGTCAATGTAGGTAATCAATAAAACAGAAGCAGCAGAATCCCTAACACAGAGAATAAACTCTTGACAGTCCCACTGATACTAGCCTAATTTTTAAATCAGTTTAAAAAAAAGAGAGAACCCTGCTGAGCTGTTTGGGCTGTGCTCATGTCACGAAGGAGTAACGAGGAGAAGATGTAAAGATCTGCTCTCATCAAAGACCTTGGCAAACTTTAGAAGGGCAGTGCTCTGCTATTCACAAAATAAAAAGCTGCATTCATGCAAAAATTAAAGCTGCACGAATCATCTTCGTGTTAACTATGTGTCTAATGATCCTGTAATGTGAGAGGGGTAGCTTGTTTTGATTAATCCACAGGGAATGATCACCCATCTCCTCTGGGCTCTAAGTTAGTTTAAGTATCCTTCAACTCATTATTTTTGGTTTTCCCCCCAAAAAAATCTGTTTTGGGTCAGTAGCTATCATGGCTGTGCTATCCATTCATTATATATACCACTTATCCCGTTCGGGGTCACAGGGGGGCTGGAGCCCACACCAGCTGTGATTGGTCGAGAGGCGGGGTACACCATTAACTGGTTGCCAGTCAATCACAGGGCTGACATACAGAGACAGACAAACTCTCACACTCACACAGACGGGCAATTTTAGAGTCACCAATTAACCTAGCAAGAATGTCTTTGGACTGTCGAAGGAGGCTCTAGTAGGAACCCACGCATGCACGGGTAGAACATGCAAACTCAAAACAGAAAGGCCCTGTCCAAGAGGGGATTCGAACCAGGATCCTACTTGCTGTGAGAAAACGCTCTCACCACTGCATCACTGTGGCTGTTATCACAATATACACTTTACAAAAAAACACAAATACAGACATTTAAGTGACAACTTGTGAGGGGACATCTGGAACTTAACAGCAACATATTTTCTAAAGAAGTGGGTGAACACCACAGCAGAGGTAGAGCTGTGTACACTTTTAAAAGTTACATTAATCAGGTGGCCGGAAACAAGACTCAGAAAGCCCTTTTATATTGCCAGTTCAAGGTAGGATATTTATACCCCTGTACCAACTTGCCTTCAGTGTGATCGCGCAGCAGTCTAACAGACCAAGACTCCCACCGCTCTGGCATCAGAGGTAGTGACAGAGGCATTACAGAGGTGAGACAGGATCACTTTAAAACCATAGACTATAAATATTAATGGACAAAGCCTGATTGACGTCAGCCATCTGTTACGACAGGGAGCTTTGGAGGCTTATTGGCAGCAGCCGCCATGCTGTAAATGCTGTCTCAGCCTAACTTTCAGTCAACCTAACAACAGGCTGATAGCTGGAGCTGAGGTGGTGTTTAAGCGTCTTGATGAACCATTACATCACGCCCACCTGTCAATCATGTCAGCTACGCGCCTATGGATAACACGTATCGTTTTCAAAATCAAAACCGAGCCGTTTCAAAAAATGTTTTATCCCCGTACAGTATGTGCCTGTGATGACAATAAGTTATCAGACCTATTTCTGTAAACATGTTTATTTAGGCTGTAAAAACGGCTTTTTTTTCTGTTGTGTGTATGAGACTTCCATTGTTCCTGGAGCCAACCTCAAGTGGACACTCTATGAACTGCAGGATTTTGCACTTCCACATTAGCTTCATTTTTCAAGACCCGAGGTTGCTGCTTGTTTAAAGGTCCCATATTATGCTTTTTGTGATTTTATATGCTCTTTAGTGTGTTTTCCAGGTGTCTTGTGCATGTTTAGGCACATCTATGTGCAAAAATTCAAAGTCCGCGGAAATGCGGCTTCTCCTACCTCCTCCTGTTAGCAGTAGCAGTAGCTGCATGTAACGCTCGGTTCTAGCCCCCCTCGTTGAAAAGTGCAGTGTGATATCACACTGCGATGATGTCACTGATCCAAGCCCATTGGCTCGTTGTGGCAAGCACAAGCTCATGCTGCACGTTAGCTGAATTCCAAATATGGTAAAAGGGGCGTAACATTTCCGAGAATTGTCCAAACGACTGACCAATTACAACAGAGCAGATCAGCCAACCAATCAGGTCAGACTTGGCACACGTGGGGACCCTTCTCGGGGGGGATTCAGAGCGTTGCAAACACAGGCAGATGAGACGGGCTGCATCGATCGGCAGTACATGAAAACAGACACTTTTTGCGAACATTAGCGATTGTGAACGTACTTTAGTAGGCACATAAATTAGATATATGAACCCCAAAAAGGGCATAATATGGGATCTTTAAAACGCAGGTGTGCAGGGCAGAACAGTGCTGCTTGTGTGTGTGTGTAGGTGTGAAGCTTCAGCTGGTTACACATCTTGAGCTATGTGTTTCTGCTCGCTGAAACGCAATGTGAAATCGCTGGTACACTAATATCATGCTGTTTGCAGAATCAATATGAAAGTACAAACGCATAATGATGCCAGCGTTTATAGCTCCCTTCAAAGGGCTAGCGAATGAATGTGACGTTAAGAAAGCACCTTGAATTTTGAGTTTTTGATTGCATTTGATTCCTCTAATTGTGTGTGGAACAGTGTCTCAATTTTTTAGATATCAGCCCCGTACTTCTGACTTCCATTGACCCCCCTAATCAGGACCAGGTAAGGTATGACACCTTTGACCTCTTGGTCCTGCCTTGACTTATAATCTGCATCTTCTTAAAATGTTTACATCAGTAAGAACCCTTCTGTTTTACCTTTTACCACATGGCACAAATAATGACCCTGGCCCATGTAGTTCCTGATTCTCGCCTTCCTTGTGATTCTCCTTATCAGAGGTGGTGAATGGTGAGTATGTACATGGTCTTCTTAACTGTTTGTTATGAATTAGTTTTTTTTCTGTCACAGGAGCTGAGTATCGTTTTTCTTAAGGCAACAAGTTGAAGTTCCTCCATCATGCATGTGTTTTAAGAACATAGACTGCAACAGTTTTGCTGCAATTCTGTGTGGCACTCAAGGTGAGTAGTGGTATTACCCCTAGGTACTCCTCCGTGTAGTCCGCTTCGCCACAAAAGGCCTCGGCTAAGTTTTCATTAGTCCAAGGTCAAACCTAAGTTCATATCTTGTATCAGGTCTTTTGGGTTATTTTAACGAGAAACCATTTTATTGCACAGGTAGCAATGTCAGCTGATTTGCAATCTACTGCTCCACCTTGCAATACATGCTTATGTTGTTGAAAAGTGTCAACAACTTAATAAAGTGATGATGTGTCATCGTTGTATTAGCAGGTTAATCCACAATACAAAAATCCCGTCCATCCATCCATGTGTGCAGCCTAATCAGTGCAGTCCAGACCTCTCCCCAGTCCCAGCCTCCAGCTCCTCCTGAGGAATCCTGAGGCGCTTTCAGGTCAGCTGGAGTACAGTCTGCTCCCTCCAGCATGTTCAGGGTCTTCTCCCAATCACATGGAGACATCATGGGTAACATCTACATCAGATAACCAAACAGCTCAGTTGGAGTGGGATTTTGTACCAGAAATTCTTCCAAAAACTAACTTGTAACTTCATAGAACTTATGTCAGGGTTTTAAGCAATGAAGTTAGTTCCCCTGGCTTTTCCTTTAAGCTAAGCTCTGTCCTGACAACAGAAGCACAACCTACATGATACATTTCCCTTACAGTATTTCACTTCACCAGTCTACTATGCTCAACGTGTGAGAAAACCACAAGATAAATAGTAAATGGACTTGAGCTTTTCTAATCTTCTGACTTCCTAAAGTCACTGCAGGTCACATCTGCATAATCACACCCATTCACACACTGATGGCCGAAGCTGCGATGTAAAGTGTCCATCAGTATGATCTTATCCCATTCATACGCCGTCGACGGAGCAGCAGTAGCAAATTGGGGTTAAGTTAAGTGTCCTGTCCAAGGCCACATCGGACATGTTGCTGCAGGAGCTGGGGATCGAACCCTCGACCTTCTGGTTGAGAGACGACTGACTCTACCATTAAGCCACAGCTGCCCCAAGATAAGCAGGGTCACAATTTGTAGACTTCTGCTTGTACACTGCCATTAAGTTAACTTTGTTAACTTGAAGTTAACATGAAGTTAACCCTGTAAACTATCTTCTTACCTGCATATGTGTGACTAGTGTTTCTAACATGGCTGTTGTGCACTCACTGGTTATTACAATCATAAAGAATTGGCTGCTTTTTAATCTATTTCAATTACAATAAGGCTGAGTACTATAATGACATTTGACCTCAAATGTCTCCTGATAAAATATTAGCAACAATAGAATCAAATTATGTTTTTAAGAAATGAGAAAAAATCATTTAAGTTGCTTTAGTGCACCTTTTTTCACGAGACGTGACAATAAAGATTTAAAACCAAAACTTGTCAGCCCCTTGGTAACTTTTTAACCATACTTAATACACTGGCTTATTGATAATTAACTAAGCAGTTTGCCATAGTTGGAAGTCTGAACACCACAATGCACAAAAAATAGTGACAGTAAAAACAACTCCGATTTTGTAAGTATAAAGTTGGTAACATATTATCTGAGAAGACCATAACCCCTCACATTACATCAGTTTTCACCAACACACACAGACTTCTTTTTTTAAGTCTTTGCTGTCAGACTGGAGCGCACAAAAAAAACGCTTAAAAAAAATACGGAGAAAACAAACTGCAATTGACTGCAAGCAATGTATCGGAGATGAAACTTCAGAATCCTGGGAGTCCATGAATTCTCACGTTTCTGTATCAATAATTCATAATAGCATACAAGAAAAAGTCAGGAGGAGCTAAATTTGGATTAGACAGTGGATGGAGACAGGAGAGCAGCAAGGCTGTAGGCTGTGCAAAGATTTCATCAGATTTAGGTGAACTACAGGTGAACTTTGCCCCTGCCCTCAAACTGAAGAAGTTAATGATACTGAGCTACTCTCTCACTTACAGCACATAGCAATTTGCACTTAAATGTTTAAAGGGTCTCCACACGCTAAGAATGCACAGCGGTACTTATTACGGCATATTATATCAAATAATTAAAAACTTTGGGGATGGCAGCGAGAGACTGGCATTAGAATCCTTAAACGCCACATTTTTTTCTCCCAACTTGCAGCTCTAGCTTAAAACGACCGGAGAAGACGAGGTCTATGAAAAATAATGAAGAGAGTGGGTCACTATTTCCAGAAAAAATATATGTAAAATATATTAACCTCTATCTGTTCGATGCATTTGTTTCATGACATGAAAGAGGTGCGATAATAAAAGAATAAATTACAAACATAATTCATAATGAATAATCCGGCGGCCACTCACCAAGAAAATCAAATTATTCAACAAATGGGGCAAAAAAAACAACTTCTGAACCAAACATGATTACAGCACTTTGATAGCCCTAATGTGTTTTGTTTGTCACGCCGGCCTGCAGATAAAGGAGCAGCGATCGCTCCAGTCACAGCTGATACTAGATCAGTTAGCCGGTCAAAAGCTGTGCTTGTTCCAAAAGAAAAACTCATTCATCCAGCTTTGGAGTATGATTGTTTGAACGTCTGAAATTTGATGACCCAGTTCCCATGCAGGTTTTTCAGAAGCGCCATCAAATGAAGCCGTTCCCGGGTAATCATGTGGTGTTAGCAGAAACATCAATGATCCGCCTCAACGTGCTCCACATCAAACACATCATTCATATCAGCACTAACACGGACAATGGCGGGAAATCAATTGTGTGTATGTGTATTCTCTTTTTTTGTGAATGTGTTTGTGTGTGTTGTGGAGTAATAACAACACAGACTGTTTCTGCACCCTGTCTTTCCTCTTCCCCTGCAGCCAGGACAGCTCATCACTTCATCACACCGCCGGCTGTTTCTGCACAATAACAAGAATGCTATTAACATATATGGAAATGCAGTGTGAAAACAAGCTATACCCCTTCCCTCATGCCCGCTGAATGCACCCGTCTGTGCACAAGTCTGTGTGTGTGTACGTGTGTGTGTTTGTGCATGCGTGCCCGCTGTGTGCACTCAGATTTTGTGTTCAGAGGGAATTGCTTGCTTTGATGTTCTCAGATGCAGGCAACTGCTGATACCCCTATTAGCTTGCACCAAGCTGATGCAAGCTACGCTAGCACTAGTTCCCAAAAAATGGTTCATTTCGATGCTAAGTGGAGCAAGATAGAAATAAGTTACATTCAAGAGCAGCCTGAGGATGTCAGCACAAAGAGACAAAAGCACACACTTTATTTAGGAAGATAAGGCTCTGGAATTAACATGGTGATAATGATGATGATAAACTCTCCTTCCTGCGACACAGCCAAAGGGGCACTGCTGAATCAGAGAGGAGGAGGGAAGGAGACAGGAGCGGAGTCAAAGAGAAGGAGAAGGAAAAGTTCAGGAGTGATAAGAGAAAATGGTGGGAAAGCTGAAGGAGGGGGCATGTTGGTGGCAGATTGGAGAATGGGTGGAGAAATACATACACATAGCTTGAACTGGAAAAATTACTTAAGAACTGTGTCTGCACTAGTACTCACTGAGAATTTCTCCTTCTTTCACTCACTACCATCACATCTTGTTAGCGTCTGTTGCCCTCTTCTGGCCCAAAAGATGCACCAGTCCTTAAACCAGGTTAAAAAGTGTTTGCATTACGTACAATTTCATCCCTAAGTTGGCCGTCCAAAGGTACTTGGGGATAGACAGTCGTTTCAGGTTCAGTTTGACATCATAGTCAAAACATCAGCGATAAATCCCATTATTTACATGCTGGAGCTAACTTTCATCTTACCTCAGACTTTTCTCTGATGAACTTCACTGCATGCACATATCCAAACCTGTAAATGCCTCTCCACCATGTTGATCAACCTGTGTTGTCCTGACAACAGTAGGATTAATTAGCAATTTTGCATAGACTTATAACAACATGAGAATGAATCCTAATGACTGGGTGATGCCCTGGATTTCTTTAATTGAATGCATCGCGAGGTTGCCCTTTGTATATTTAAATGGAATATCGTTACAACTAGTACATAGATTTGCATAAGGATTAGGTTCAGATGTTTTTTTTTCTCAGTAAGAATCATAAAAAACATGCTCAACTTGTACTCTTGCCTCATATCAAGTCAAAATTTAGGTTGCAAAACTTGCAAAACTACAGTAACACTTCATTAATAACATGACGCTGCCATCAGCCTCAGCCACTCATTGTGATTTGATCGGACTGGAAAATGTTTGCAAGCACTAAACAAAAGGTTATGATCTACTTTAGCAAGTTATACAGTCAACATTGTCTCGTGAACTCAGTATCTTACTGTGTTAGCCTTTCCCCGAAAACACAGCCTCACAGAACTGCTAGCATTGCTGTGGACACTTTGTCTTGTTTTGTTGTACATTTGTTGTTATGAAGTCCAGAACTGTGAATGAATACATCGAACAATCCTCTTTCAGAAGTAAACATTAAGCATGTAGCAAAGCTCCATAAGATCAAACCTCCTGGCATTTATTCCAAGATCACATCAGGCTCTGCAAGTTCTCAGGATCTCCTCTATTTTGTTTAACAACTGCTCCTTTTTTTTTTTTTTTTTTTACTTGTGCTTCCGGATCATTCTCCTTTTCCTCCCCGCAGTTAACACCCCCTGTCGAGGCAGAGCAGGAGCCGACCTCCGAGTCACCCCTCTCTTTCTTCATCCTCCTCCTCTCCCTGTATCCCTGCTATTGATGATGCCACACGTGTATCGTTAAGCTGCAGCAGAAAACTTTGGACTCAGGAGAAATAATCGGGGGGCGAAACGGCCCGAGGAAAATAAATGGATAAACTTTGAACTTGCAACTCAGCAAGGTTTATTTGTCAGACATAAGCCTAGAGTGCCTTTCCTGTAATAAAAAAATACCCACAAGTTAAACTTCATGGACTAATCCAACTTGACAGCACGCTTAGTGTGATGGGAAGTTCAGATGCCCAAAGCCAACGGAAAGAAAATAAAAAAGACAAGAGGTGACTTTCAAAGTTGTTTTGCCGAATGAAAGACAAAAATGTCGGGCAAACGTGAGAGGGGAGAATATCAACATCCAGAGAGCTGCACTGATGCAACCTTTCTTTTGCATTTTTTGGGAAAAGGTTACCGGGGATTGCTTTGGGGATTGTAGAAGGCACACAAGAAGCGGAAAACACCTTCAAAAACGTGAGGAGTTGGCACAACCCTGCAGAAAGATTAAGCTGCAACAAAAATCGATGCAATAAACCGGGACGTAATATTGCAATGAAAAGCTGGGAGATGGATTGAGAAGACGGCTTGCTCTTGTCTGTCATTCCACAATATGTCATCTACGACCGCCAGCGCTCGCAGTCATTTTAACACGGCAGAGACTTAAAAGGCTGGATGAGGAGGAACTGATAACAGCATTTATCAGCTCGAACTGCTACAGGGTGAAATGTTAAATCTGAATACCTTCTGTGTGAAGATAAATAGCTGCTTTGCCTGAATGTACCCTTTAAATGATGTTGATTCACATTTATAACGGCTAGAGATTATACAAAAGAACTAAAGGATGTTTATTATCCAATTCGTGATCTATTTTTTACCCATGATACCCTTTTTTTATTTGTTCTGGCCATTTTAGCCAACTGACAGCAAAGATGTTATGTTTCATATGTAGCAAACATTTATTTCTACAAGACAGGAGCACTTCACGTTTGACTGCGGGCAATATGTTAAACAGCTGCTCAAAGGCTACTGGCGCTAAACTGGTTCGCTCTGCCATGAAGCTCCAAAATACAAAGTCCA
Source organism: Tautogolabrus adspersus (assembly GCA_020745685.1). Classification (NCBI taxonomy): domain Eukaryota; kingdom Metazoa; phylum Chordata; class Actinopteri; order Labriformes; family Labridae; genus Tautogolabrus; species Tautogolabrus adspersus. The sequence continues at coordinate 6,603,642 of CM036538.1, read as the reverse complement.
CAGCCGCACATACGCACACACATCGTGCCCCCAGATTCAACTTTCCAAGGCTTAATGGGAAACCTGATTTTCAAGCGGTGCCAAAGGCATGTCGCCCTGACTAAACTAACTCTTTCCAGTAGGGGGGGGGGGGAAACAGGAAGGGTGAGGGGAGGATAGAGGAAGAGTTCAGAGAAGGGGAAAAAAAATGAATGCAAATGTGAAACGCAAGATCTCAGCAAGAGTGCATGAGGCTAATTAATACACAGATGAGTTTATTAAGATTTCTAGGTCACAACTGAATTGAATGGCATGTTTCATATTTAGAACAGAAGAAGAGGGAAATGCTCATTTGTAATGTGTTGTGCAAGAGTTGCATGTATATGAGACACTGGGTTCAGTTTGGTTTTTCTTGAGAACTGTGAGTGCAAAAAGAAAAGAAAAGCTGGAGTCATAAAGTGAACTAATCGTCAACAATAAATAGGTCAAATAATTGGATATCAGGAATTGAAACGTTAACGGTCAAGATAAATACTTTATCTTAAAAGTCTGAGATCGAGCAATAATAAAAAATAAAGGGCAAAAGAAACTGATCAGACGTCTGTGTGCGTCTGTCTTACTGTATGAGCTGAGATGTTTTTCAAGTTATGAGAGAAGGAAAAAAGTCAGTAGACATGGTTATTATTATTATTCAATGATTTGATTATAATTATGAGAATTCCCGATCGCTAATGGCAGGTATGTAAAGATGGTTTACAAAGTAGTGATGGATAAATGTTTAATCCTGAGTAATGACAAAATATCAACAAACACACACTCAAAAAATATTTACATGTCACACTCATTTTGAAGATGGGGTCTTACAGGGGATCTGATCTGATATATATATATATATGACAGAAGCAGAAGTTTGAGAGACAATAACAAGAAAAGAAAAAACTTTAAAAACTGTGAAATCATGACTGGTTTGTGCGGCTGCAGAAAAGGGTTTTCATGCAGTAGAGCTGTGAAAAAACAACAATATGCAGACACATATGGAAAGAATTATACAATAAGTATTCATGAAAATATCAGAGAAAATTGACAGCCAGCTGTGTTTCAAATACCTTCTAGAGACAGGCGAACAGTCTAAAAAATAACCACAGAAGAAGAAGAAGAATGAGTGTGGAAACAGATTGTGTGCCAGTTTCAGCATTAAACATGTCATGTATGCAAGCTTGCATGCAAGTGTACGTATGTTTGAAAGTGTATCAGCATGTCTCTGAAGCATGTGTGCGTGTGTGTTTGGCGTGTCTAGCATGGCAGAGTGTAATGTCCCAGTTTAACCAGAGATCTTTGTGTTCACAGCGTGTGAGACCCCCCCCTGCTGCTGTGTGAGAAGAAAGTGAGGAGAGGAAACACGCCAAGTAAAGCAGTGTATGCCAGGCACACAGAGCGCGGGCACCGAGGAGATACAGTACATCAATAAACTCGTATAGACTTGGGTAATTTAGGGGAATAACAGAAAATGGCCTCCTCTGTGTAAATGGTTATTATAGGGTGAACTGCCGTATTAGAGCGAGCTCAAACACTGTTATCCAGCAGTGGCTCCTCTAAGCTGTTCATCCATTAGATTGAAGTCATTTTCTTTCACACTCTCATTGATTGACTCACGTATAAAAAAAAGGCCTACAGTTTGAAAAACAACACATCCTCTTCAACGTGCTGATGTTTTTTTAACAGACATTCAGTTCCTTTTTAAAACCACAGAAGTAAATCTTTACATGGCAAACAAACAGACAGTGAAACATGAATATGTCCTTTTAATTCTTAAACTTTTTTATTACTAGGAACTTTGAGGGGGAGATCTTAAAGTCTTGTCAAAATCATGGGAAACTTCGACAGCAACATTAAATGTGTTTTTTTTCTCCCACATCATCCACTTTTCTTGTAAAAGAAAACTTGACTTTAGGATTTTGAATGCCCAGAATATATGAGCAATTTCTCAAATAACATAATATAACAGATTTAATTAATTTATTCCCAAAATAGTTTAGCCAAAGAAAAAAACAGAATGCATGGAGACTTCAAGCAATCCTAATACATACAGAAAACCCCATCTTACTAAAATAAACAAATCTATCTTTAATGTAACAGGCTGGCCAGAGTTGAAATACTTTCCTTTTAAGAGTAGACTTAAAACTTCCCTTTTTGATAAAGCTTATAGTTAGGGCTGGTGCAGGTATGGACCAGCTCCTAGCTACTCTAGGCTTAGACTGCTGGGGGAACTCCTATCTCTTCCGCTCTCTCTCTCTCTCTCTCTCTCTCTCTCTCTCTCTCTGTCTGTGCATTCACATCATATTACTGCACGTCACTATCTGTATATCTTCATGTACTACGTAAGTTACTAAGCACATATTTTTCTGGAAGCTCCTGAGCTCTCATGCCTAGTAGATTCCTCTGGATCCTTGGTAGTGGTGAGGACGTAAACATTAACTCACCTGGACCCTGTTCTCACTGACCTGTTAATAAGTGCACAATAAAGTATTTATTAATCTTTATAAGCAGTGTTCCCACTTTAGATCCAGTACCTGCAGAGGAGCTTTATTAACTGTTAATAAGTGCATAATAAAGGATTTATTAATCTTTATAAGGCATTAATATTACCTTATATAGTCTTATTAATGTTAATAAACATCTTAATAAACAGTTAATACGTTTCTAATAAGAGCCTATAAGTGTCTTATAAGACATAATAAGTCTGTTAATTATGCCTCTATTAACACTTATATAGACTTATTAGAGTAAATAAGAATATTATGATGTCTTATAAGTGGCTTATTAGCTATTAATAACAGCTTATTACAAGCACCTTAATATAGTGTTACCACTTAAATTTGCAGTAAGTAAGTTGCAAGTAATGTATAGAAGCCATCACCATTTAACTTATCCACTTCCATTAACTCTCTGAACAGAGTATAAACCAAACAAACAAACAAAAAAACAAATAAAAGCATACTGTATGTTGGAGCAGCTTTTTATTTTATTTTCCCAGCTGCAAAAGAAATAAGAGACTTTAAAAGCAACACTTGCTAACTCCATCTAGAATATCAGACCTGAAGGTCTCTAAAGGTTAGCATATTTTCTGTGTTCCAGGCACTCAGATGATACCCGTTGTTGTTTTTCTTATTGTTTGATGTCCAAAGCATGATATGACTCTGAAAAGTTTCTGAGAAGAAGATCCAAAGTTTCTTTCTAAATTATTGCTGTAAAGTATTCTTTTACTGAAACTGAACTCAGAATGATATTCAGCAGTCATCAATGTGAAAACAATTCTCCATATTATGCTCTGCATATAAATCTGCTGTATTTCATTATGAGGAAAGCACTAAGCTGCAGTCAAATACCCAAAGCATGATAGACACTGGATCAAAGGTGGACCCTCATAAGAGTTGGATTACTGTCATTGTCAGAAGAAGAAGCAATCGCAGAAGGAGGACAGAAAAGGTTATAAAAGGAAGAGTGGAATGTTAAATTATTAGGATATCCAGCATTTTACTCCCATAGTGTTATTCTTACTTTTCTTAACTTGGGCTCCACTTTGTCTAATGGTTCGGATAACAAACTGCAGCAGGCTATCGAGTCATCTGTTGATCACATTATCTGTTTGATCGTGTGTATTTTTTTAACCTTCTCTTCCCCAATGAACCCCAGGAGATCAATAAGAAACACATTAAAGCCTTTCCTTTCTTAAAAGCACGACCCTTGTTGACCCTCTCCTTTCATATCCTTAAGGTAATTTGGAATTCAAATCAACTGTAAAAAAAAGGAAAAAAAGGCTTCATGCATATAATTCATACATTAAACACAAGCGGCACACCATTCTTGAGGTGTTGTTTCTTTTCTAGCAGCCTGAAGCTAAAGCTGGAAAATTATTCCTCTCCAAATGTATTGCATATGGATGAATGAACGAGTGCCAGGGAGATCAGGCGCTACCAATATGCAAATTAAGAGACTAATCGCTCCCAAAATAAAAATGACCAACATCAGCAGGATTCCTGCTTTCCTCGAACAACACAGCCGAACGCCAGAGTTCAACCAACACGGGCCGATACATGTTAGTAATGAAACTGCTGACTACCGATGCCGTATCTCTGTACTCTATGACTTTAACCTCTGTGTGGTCTTGTACAAAACTAGAAACAGGTCGAAGGTGAAGCAGGTCTTTACAGAACAAACTAAAGCTGCATTAATGAAGATTTTTATGTGAGTAATGTATCATCCCATTTGTCATGAGAAAAGGGTCACTAAAAGGTGAACAATAGAGGATTCACTGCATTTCACCTATTGTACAGAGAGCATTTAGTTCCTTTTTGAGTAATTATAACTTCATGGTCATATCAAGCATTTTTCCACCAGCAGGAGGCATGTCCTCTGATAAACACACTGTACACTGCCTGCCCAGCACCCAAACAAAGGCCAGACACAGGTAAACATAGAGCAGCATTAAGCGGCTTATTACCATCTCCAACCGGATGTACATGTTCTCCATATTAATTTGATATGGGGATCGGAGTAAAAACTCCATACAATGCTTTATTCCTTCTTTTACATGGGTTAATTCTGAAGATGGACCCTGTATCTAATCATTTATTGTAAGTTGTAATACCGTCATTATTTTAGTTGATGTTTTCCAAAGCTTTACAATAGTTAGTGTTGGTGCTCTAATTGGCTTCTCCAGTCATGCTGACAACAGCCGCGTCATGGGCTACCTGGTTGATCCTGCCAGTAGCATATGCTTTTCTCAAAGATTAAGTCATGCAAGTCTAACGGCCAAATTCCACCAGATGCGTGTTCGGTCCGTCTCCGCTCCGTTCCGGCAGCAGAGCTGATACGTTTCACTTTATTCAATGTGTGTGCTTCCACTGGGAAGCTTCCACTGCGTCTCAGCTCCGTCTCAGCTCCGGCAGTTCGGAGCCCTCCGGAGCTGATACGCAAGACTTCTATTTTTGCCGGATGCCGGAGCACGACGCATCAATTCAGCACACAAAAGAACAAGCGGGACGGGAAGTCAGACACCGATACAACATTAAAACATCCGATTTATTTTCAGAATAAAAGACTTTGTTTTAACGGTTCAGAAAAACGACTGTATGTGTGTTTGTTTATGTGTTTATAAGGTTTATAGAGAGTTTAATACCATGTACATCGTAATATCTCGCGCTGTCGGGAGTTAATCTTTAAAATACCGCAGTAATTCCTTTGTCTCTGCACCCCAGCTGACCGGCTGTGCTCTGCGTGCTACGGACGGAGAACGCAGCCGGTGGGTATTGAAGGACGGGGGTGCACGGAGCCGTCACGCACCGGAGCGGACACGCAATGCACACGGATCTGGTGGAAATTCGGCGTAAGTACACACGGCCGGTACAGTGAAACTGCGAATGGCTCATTAAATCAAAATGGCTTTCGAAAAGTTTCGCTCATTTAACCCCATTTCAAACTATCAACTATTAAACCACCATCACTCCCTGCAAAGGAGTTTTGGTTGGCACCAAATCAGGCCCACCATCCAAGTGAACAGTTGCCATAGGTGGTTGTTTCATACTCATACTCCCTATTAAAGCTGAACATTTGAGTGAAGGCCAGAGGGGTTCTTGAAGGATCGCTTAGAAACATGAAGGTGGAATCAGATTTGAAGAGGTAAAACGTTATGTCATCTCTAGAAACACAGGAAACCCAGACCTATAACTGAGTAGACAGAGGATTTGATTTGATAGAACTTTCACTAGCAAGGACCACGCCACAACCATAGACGTTTTAGATACAGTATTTAATGATAGATCATATGAATGATGAGACAGATGAATATATGCTAAGGTAATGATTATGATGGAGGAGGATGTTGTCGGTCGACTGGTCTGGAAGGATGAACTGACTGCAGGGCAGAGGGAGACTCTGAGTGGGGGAACCGTCTCAAGCGTAGTTCTGCCCGAGCTGATCACGGCCCCCAAAAGAGTCAGATTTAAATGGAGCTGAGCTTGAGATGACCAGGGTCCGAGGACTTGGTCGAGATGCCTAGTCTGGCTGCTGTTCGCGCTGCGCTGATGTGGATGAAGGGAAAGAATAGAGTTCAGAGGTGTGCCTGAGAAGTGCAGGACTTTGTGAAAATGTTTCTGGAACCAGAAACGGATTGCCGTTTTCCTGTCTCAGTGAGGGAGAGCGGTTTGTGAGGTAAGGCCTGAGCTGCATACCTAGTGTTGATATGTTTTATCAGAGGCTCGTATGGGCTGAGACAGGAGTCGAGGCGAAAGATGTAGAGGGAAAAAAGGTACCCGGCTGATCTGTTTTACTTTGACGGAGTATGAATATGAGAGAATCTGAAGTGTGGATGTTGATGTCAGATGGCTTAGAATGGTAGGATATATTGAAGACGGATGAAGTGGAAGTGAATTCGGAGTACCCGAGGAACCCATGAAGCTTTTGGAACATGGATTTGAGAGTGGAATTGATTCTAGAGGCTGAGTAGCCTGAACGTAACGTGTGGATGCAGAGGCTGAGAAGGTCAGAGGTGAACGGAAGGTTCTTGACAGCAGCAGCAGGTTCCTGTTTCCTTACCCCTTTGATGAACATGGTTAGGTAGGAATGAGAGACAGAAGTGCACTGGGTTGCAGTAACTGATTTGGATAAAGAAGTTAATTCCGGCTATGTAAGTCTGAATAATGGAGGACTGGATTTATGGATGGAATGAGCATGGGTCGTGAAGTTGCAGATGGAGGCAAGTCCAGAGAAGGAAAGAAGACGGGTATGCAGAGTGATAGCTTTAGGCATTTCCCGCCAGTTAAATAGGCAGGCGATGTACTGGGAGCGAGACTGTTAAGAATGATTTACGCGAAGCGCTCGAGAGGTTGCAGCTGAGGAGTTAACTAAATATGGTGGCTGAAACGATGAGACTGATGAGGGATGCAAATCCGAATCTGGAGCAAAGTGTCTGAAATTCTGAAAGGAGAAAAGAGACCATGCATTGGTGATGGTGTAGTGGTAACCCGGAGTGTGGGCTGCTCTAAGGATGAACTGGTGATGGGTTGAGATTAGCGTTAGTCTGTGCAGGATCTGCATGATGGCTTGGGAATGGGGACAGCCTTGTTGCTGATTTCAACGACTGCTGTGTTATCAAAGTGTAGAAGTATGGATTTCTTTGACCATTCATGCCCCCAAAAGTATGGCTGCGATGATGATCGGGTAGAGCTCAGATGGGGGAGTATGGATTCTGAGTCCATAGTCTTTATTTCCTATGCCTTTCCTATTTTACAAGTATTGTAAAGGTATTGTAAAGTATTGTAGGCCCTTGTTATTTCTGCTTTGGAAGCCGGGAGCCGTGGCCGGCTAAGAGAATGAGAGTGCTTGCTTGGTTGATGGATGCATGTGCGTGGATAAGTCAGAACAAGTGATGACACTGTTGATACCCGGAATGCGTGGGCCATGTGAGGCTGAGAAGCGGTCTATGATCAGCGTCTTTTCCTTAAGTATTTTCTGGTGGCTATATCTGCCTGATTCAGGATTCTGGAAATGGGTCGAAAGTTTCGGGGTCTGTGAGAGCAGACTGAAGGTTGTGGCGGTGTGGGAAGTGTCAGGAAGTGTGTCTCTGCCTGGATGAAGACTATGAGTGAAGCCATTAAGGAGAATGTAAACTAATCTCTATCTGGATGGTTTCTGAGAGCTGTGAACAGAGTGCCTCGATGGTTGAGCCCAGGTGCTGTGCTAGTCAGTCGGCAGGTGTGGTTGGATTATAGGGCTGCAGGTGACGAGTGGTTAAAGAGTGCGATGTTGCATTAGAAAGATGGATGCAGGTGGCAGGACAGATCAGTAGGAAATGAAGAGAGACCAGAGAAGCCAAACTGCGTTGAGGCTCGTGGAGGAGCTTCGAAGTCGGCTGCGAGAGAGGTAGGATGAGCTAAAGCTGCACTACCCTGTGAGGCTGGTAGTTGTTGGAGGCTGCGACCGTGGGAGCGGCTGAGGCCCCGTGACGTCGCGCCTGAGGTCTTCGATGATGTCTGGCTGGCCACTGTAACTTTTGTTGACTGTTGCTAAAGTGCTACGCCTGTGATGGATCAAGCCAGGTCTTTGTACTAAGGCCTGAATTTAACTTTAGTCAGGCTTGTGTGAAAGAATGAAGGAAGGGTAGAGGAAAGGATGATCGGATGTAAGGATGTATGTGCACAGGGATTTTGTGAAGCCTGCAAATACAAGGATGAAAGCTATGGTAGCTTGAGAGACACAGAAGGAGCAGGCACAGGGGGTGATACGACTCCCCCACCGGGTGGAGCTACTGCTGAAGGTAGTGGCTGTAGAGGCCGCCGCGGCTGAAGCCCGGTGACGTCACGCGCAGTGTGACGGAGGCGTGGCTCCGGTGGGGAAAGCAGGAAGCACGGGATCCTTGGATGTTCCCAGGTTGTTTTTGGATGGAGAGTAGAGATGGTGGTGGAATGGAAGCCCTTCGTCTTCGAGCATCGTCGGAGGTGAGCAGCGGTCTAGTCCCTGATGCCGAACTCGCTTTTAGAACATGGAACCAGCATACAGCACCGTGATGGGCAGCCGGCTTCTGCAGAGCAGCAAGGAGAGGGTTGGTTCCGGGTGCTGTGGCTATGCCTGTGGCTTTCTTCGGTTTGGGTGCCCCGCTGACGGTAGAGATGAGGCCTGGGATCCGCTGGGAGTTGGTGAGATTCTTTCGAGAGGTTTGAACGGAGCTGGCGGGGCCGCGGTATGCTGGCCACGGGTTGTAAACAGATCTGCTAAGATGCTGGACTGCTGTCTGACTGCTGTTCGCTGGGTGGATGATAACCGGTTTGGAACAACTCGTCATACAGGTCTTCGTCAGAGTCGTGCAACGGAAATTCGGGATCCGTGGTAAGTAGGCTATTTCGTTTTTTCAATGCGGTCAGCGTGTAAGCGTGCTGCAGGGTCTGTCTATGTGTCGTCGAAGAACTGAGACAAACGGTGTGGAGTGGGATGGCTCAGTATAAGTAGGCTTGTCAAGTGATTGGAGGTGTAGTTTGGGCGTGGTCCTGCTCCCGAACCTAAGTTAATATACTGTACATTAACTCCCTTTAAGGTCAGACATGGTCTGAATTTTGCATCACAGCGGCTCCATTTGCAACATACAAAATTAAGAAGATACAAACATTTGACACAACATTCAAACCCCAAACAAATATTCAGAGGCCTTAAACGTGCTTTGATCTGGGATTCAGCTCCGAATTCAATTTTAATATTGACTGTTGAACAAAAGAGTGCTTCAGCCTGACCTTATTAAAACAGGGGACCCTGAATCTCTGGTTTGATGGTGATAGTTCTATTCTGTGTTCAGAGCATGCCTTAACATGTTTTTATTGTATAGCCTGATTCATAAAGTCTCTGCATTGGTTGGCCTACAATCTTTGAGCAGATGTTTAACCATTGAAGCAGTTTAGCCTTTACTGTAGTGGACAGACATATACCAGGAGGTGTTACAGTACTGTAGGACACTGAGAATCACAGAAGTAAAGAACAAAACCAGAATTTGTCGACTCGCCCCAAAAGATCTCAGTTGGCGGAGGAAATAAATTCTTTGTTTTGTCTTTTTACATATATTTAGAATTGAAGCCGAAGAGCTGCTAACGTAGTGCTAACAATGCGCTTCATTGTTGAAACACAGTCAGGATTATACTTTTTACGGTAATAGACACCAAGTGTGCCGGCTGATTGGCAATCAGTTGCATCAATTAGGCTGATGATGTCTTACTTTGATCAACTGTTTTTGTGTTTTGGAATATTAGCTATTCATGAGTTTGAACACACTTTTCTCCATGCACTGTAAGTCAAGCCAAATATTAATTGTTATTTTTACCTGCTGCCCAAAAACTCAGTTTTTCACATCTTAAATCCTTCGTCACCAAGTACCTTTCTGGATAATTTAGAATATTCTACAAAAGCAAGAAAAACACAAAATAGTGTTCTTTGGAAAAAAGACAATAAAACATGTACAGAACAGTTTCAGTATTAATAACTGTAGAAGCAAATATAGCCACAGTTAGATTTGTTTCTGTTATCATCTCATACATTCAAAAAGACTGTATGAAGTTGTAAAATAAATCATATATAACCTTCATTCTGCCTAGTGCATCCCATGGAGATCAACATCTCAAACACAATTCTTCTAAAAATGATGCAAAGACATGGTGCAAAACAAAACATACGTAAATTCAAATCAGAAATAATTCAAAACCTTTTTGGGGGATCTTGTGCCGTTAAAAAGCATGTTCCTAAAATGTCAAAGGATATATAATATATTTTAATTTCAGTGTTCACTTTCAGGACCTGGTGTTTTTTCCTAGACTGTCGAAGTCTACAGACTTAACTGGAGGGCTGAAAAGTACTCTTCTTTCCTCCAGTTTAAAGCTACTTCATGCATTATATTTTTGGACTTTGTGACTGTGTGTGAGCCGGTATGTCAGTGTGTGTGTGTAGTTTGAACCACCAGACACGACATGGAAGCCAGTCTAATCTGGGTTGATGCTTGGTTTAAGAGTGCTGCACGCAAGCACAGACCCAGACCAGTGTGTGTATGTGTGTATTATTTGTGTGCCTACCCCTAAAACACGACATCATGACATGGAAGCCTGCCTCAGGAGGGGGCACAGGGTAAATGACCGATTTAAGAACACACACACACACACACACACACACACACACACATAGAAAGACTCATCCTGACACATGGATGATCCCGTCTCACTACACACCTCTTCCACAACTACGACCTTTCTCAGCTTTTTCCTCAGCTTTCATTTATTCATCAATTAAAAATGCATGCATTCAAATGCTATGTGTGTGTGTGTGTGTGTGTGTGTGTGTGTGTGTGTGTGTGTGTGCGTGTGTGTGTGTGTGTGTGTGTGTGTGTGTGTGTGTGTGTGTGTGTGTGTGTGTGCCTGTGTGTGTGTGTGTGCGTGTGTGTGCGTGTGTGTGTGTGTTTGTGCGCGCGCGCGTGTGTGTGTGTGTGTTTCATTCCGTGACTGAAGCATGCTTTTGACCAGAAGAGAAAAGAAAGTGTTCATGAATGAAATATATTCCCTGCACAGAGGGGGGGTGAATGAAGCAACTTAACACTCAGACTGTGACAAACTCACACACTCATTCACTTATATAAATATACAAGCAGCACATTAAAATAAATGAAAGATGACTATATTATGGTGTTATAGATTTCAATAATTTAGACATTTTACTGTTTACTCATTAAATTCAAGGCTCATTATAAACACAGAGCTTAATTCACAACATGACATCTGTGGTCATTATGTGTATTTATTTTGAGGGTTTTAAGTCAGTGATTTAATTGCTTAGGCCTGGTTTCATGGTAATAAGGCTAGAAGCTGGTCAAAGACTCACAAGGCGAATACTAAGCACACATAGTCTGCTGTTTGCCCCGCAACTATCAACAGAACAGAATTCTCCTCCCCTTTTTGAAAACTGCATCTAAAGTTTTTCAAAATCCTTGTTGCTACATGAAACTATCCCTATCTCCGAGCTAGCAGCCTGAACATTAAACATCTTGAAGATTTGGATCATACAGTAGGTCACTTGTCATTTAGCCATGACCATATTTTATTATTTGAGCATGGCAGAGGAAGGTAGATTGATAACATAGTGATAACAATGATGCACTGCACTCCCCTAACAGACTTACTGAGGCAGTGTTTTGGGGGAGTGACTTTAACTGTTTTTTATGTTGGATATTTTCAAAATCCAGCCTACTTTCTCATCCATCCATTATCTATACAACTTATCCCGTTCCCTGATGTCATTGTTTGAGAGGCAGGGCACACCCTGGACTGGTCGCCAGAAATTCACAGGGCTAACATATATAAACAAATCTTTACAAATGAACCTAACGAGCAGGTTTTTGGACTGCGGGAGAAAGCTGGAGTTTTAACCAACGCACGCACGGGGAGAACATGAAAACTTCACACAGAAAGGCTCCTGTCCGATAAGGATTCAAACCAGCTACCTTATTGCTGTGAGTCAACAGCGCTGACCACTGCAACACCGTGCAGTGCCCTTTTTCAGATTTTTCCAAAGCTGCCTACCCCAGCTAAAGCTTGCAACTTTACTTACATCTGTAAGTCATTTCTCTGCACACCAAGGACAAGTTTCATTTTGTCACTTCAAGTCTGGTTCCCCTTTCACTCCTTTGGGGCAATCAGTGTCACTTTTTAAATCTCTGGGATACATCATGTCTTGACATTTCCACAAAATCTGAGCAGTGCAATCTGAGAACCAGAGGGGATAGATGAATGATCTAACACCAGTATTGTGCTAAAATAAACAAAAAACAAAGAACACATCCCATTAAATTTGACCAAGAATAGCAGCCGTAGCCGTACATTAGCTGTAGCAGCAGTATAATTAAATGCTTGGTGACAGCCATTTAACAGAGATGACCCAGGGTCTGGATGCCTTAAGTGGCGGAGCAGAGGTGTGGCAGCGGCTCACAGCGGTTCATCGCAGTTTGTTACAGGTATTGGTTTGATGCTAATTGGGGCGGCATGGCAGTGGCCAAATAAGGCAGTACTAATTGGCAGTCACGGACAAATTTCAAGGACGTCTCTAACAAGAGGCATCTGCCGCACTACAGAGCGATTGCAAACAAACACACATAACCATGCACAGGCCTTAGACAAACAGTGACATCTGTGCCTCTCAGCTGCAGTCCGAGACCTAGCAGAATGCCTGGTTATTTTCTGCAACCAGCAACAATATCTTTCTAAAGAGATTCCTCAACATGCACCATGACTACTATGCTGAAATATTAACTTCATATGAGCGTCTGAGTTCTTGCGTGTGTGTTTACATAACTCCTCTCCTGCATGCCACAGATGAGACATTGTATGTGAAAGTGAAAGTTTCAGACATGCAAAGGGCAAACTCATCAAGCCTAACAACATGGCAGGATCGAAAAAACGAAAGTCTAAGGACTGTTGAGAGCAGTATTTGACCATCTTACCACAGAAAGATAAGCAGACTGTTATTCTAGTAACTTATTTTATTCAGAAATGCTTTCCCCTTTTTTGCCTGTTGGCATGGGCTTCATGTTTTTTCTGTTTACTGGAAACACAAAAAATAAGCATGCTATCATCCGATGATGTAACATTACAACAGATGGTGAGGCCGAAAAGCTCATTGAAAGGCTGGAATTCAAGGTTCAGAAATTATTATTTTTTTGCCTCGATGGAATTGAAGCCATTTTTCAAGTGTGGCTCTCTTGGTCTTAGGGGAGGCCCCTGAATATTTTGGTCTGAATGCTCTTCAAGAGGATTTTTAAATCAACTGAGAATATAACAATAATAAGTTGATAATTAAATCATTATTTCACTGACCACTAGAGCTATTACACCAATCAAATTTACATCATCAGTCCAAATGTGTTTAAATTAATTAATTATTTATCACTCTCTTAGTATACCTTCTTCTACTCTCTTACAAAGAGTTCTGGGAGAAAAGTTTCCCATGCCACTCTATCTTCAGTAAAGCAAAGTAATAGCCCAACAAAAGTAATCATTCTAAGATCCCTAGTCACACAGGATGAGTCTTATCTGGAGCCATCTGATAATTTGTAATAATTGCAGACGATGTCAGTGTTTTTAATATCGACCGTCTGTTATTTGTAAAGTAAAAAATCCAGGGCCAATTACACTATATTGCCAAAAGTATTCACTCACCCATCCAAATAATTGAAATCAGTTGTTCCAATCACTTCCATGGCCACAGGTGTATAAAATCAAGCACCAAGGCATGCAGTCTGTTTCTACAAACATTTGTGAAAGAAAGGGTCGCTCTCAGGAGCTCAGTGAATTCCAGCGCGTGTACTGTGATAGGATGCCACCTGTGCAACAAGTCCAGTCGTGAAATTTCCTCGCTCCTAAATATTCCACAGTCAACTGTCAGTGGTATTATAACAAAGTGGAAGCGATTGGGAACGACAGCAACTCAGCCACGAAGTGGTAAGCCACGTAAAAAGACGGCGCGGGGTCAGCGGATGCTGAGGCGCATAGTGCGCAGAGGTCGCCATCTTTCTGCAGAGTCAATCGCTACAGACCTCCAAACTTCATGTGGCCTTCAGATTAGTTCAAGAACAGTGCATAGAGAGCTTCATGGAATGGGTTTCCATGGCCGAGCAGCTGAATCTAAGCCATACATCACCAAGTACAAGGCAAAGCGTCAGATGCAGTGGTCCAAAGCACGCCCCCACTGGACTCTAGAGCAGTGGAGATGCGTTCTCTGGAGTGACGAATCATGCTTCACCATCTGGCGATCTGATGGACGAGTCTGGGTTTGGCAGTTGCCAGGAGAACGGTACTTGTCTGACTGCATTGTGCCAAGTGTAAAGTTTGGTGGAGGGGGGATTATGGTGTGGGGTTGTTTTTCAGGAGCTGGGCTTGGCCCCTTAGTTCCAGTGAAAGGAACTCTGAATGCTTCAGGATACCAAGAGATTTTGGACAATTCCATGCCCCCAACTTTGTGGGAACAGTTTGGGGATAGCCCCTTCCTGTTCCAACATGACTGTGCACCAGTGCACAAAGCAAGGTCCATAAAGACATGGATGAGAGAGTTTTGTGTGGATGGACTTGACTGGCCTGCACAGAGTCCTGACCTCAACCCGATAGAACACCTTTGGGATGAATTAGAGCGGAGACTGAGAGCCAGGCCTTCTCGTCCAACATCAGTGTGTGACCTCACAAATGCGCTTCTGGAAGAATGGTCAAAAATTCCCATAAACACACTCCTAAACCTTGTGGACACCCTTCCCAGAAAAGTTGAAGCTGTTATAGCTGCAAAGGGGTGACCGACGTCATATTAAACCCTATGGGTTAAGAATGGGATGTAACCTAAGTTGATATGCGAATCAAGGCTGGTGAGCCAATACTTTTGGCAATATAGTGTACCTTCCAAATTTCTGCAAACACAAAAGTCCTCTGAAAATAGCTTCTCGGTCATTTGGATCGGTGTTGTTTTGAAGGTCTATATGGACTCTACTGCACCTTTTTCCAGTCGAAAATAACAGAGCCTTGGGCATTGTAAACAAATGCTTATCTTACTTCCTTTCAGTTTTACTATCCACACAAACATGCGTGCACGACTCCTCTCCTTTTACGCACAGCGCTTCTTTCGCCCAGCGTCCTACCACTTCTCACCTGTGCCTCATCTTATGGTAATAGCTGTACATTTTATAAAAGACGCCCAAATAATACAACTCTGGTTTTGAAATGTGTCACTTAATATTCTTCGATCACATCTGATGATCTCCGTGTGGATGATGATTGCACTATTAGTTTTGGATCGGAGCAATCTTACGCTCTGAGGAGAGCGAGGGGAGATCGTTCACTTGTTTAATGTTGTTGCACAGTGATCTTAAAAAAGAAAAATGTATGTTTGGGGGTAATTCCCAAATTACCAGAGCTCCCAGATAATACCAAACCTTTGTGATTAGTACTTTAGAAGCCCCTTATACATTTAGTTTAGAAAGGGGTATCAACATACCTGTTACATTAGTTTAAAGCTGTGCATGCAGACAGATGTAGTCAGTTATTGTGGTTGACAAACTCTCTCTGCAGACTATATTAATAATGATACTGGCATTAACATAGGGTCACTGGATTGTACCAGTAAGAATTTATAAAATGCTTTGTCCCATCCCAGTTTAGTCATAACAAATGTAATTGGGGCGTAAGGAAAATGTCAATCAAAGTCGGTGTTGTGGATAGACCTATCAGAAGAAAAAAGTTAAATCAGCTGTATGGGTAGGTAATACAGCAGCTATAAAAGTGTATTTGTGAAAGTGGGGCTTCTGTGTAGAGAGAAAACAGTGCTGTGATTGGTTGTATCCTGATGACATGGACAGCATCAACCCCTGATAGCAAGTGTCAAAAAGTTGCTTGTCTTCATGCTTACATAAGAGATGGAAAAAAAGACTGTTTCCTCAGAATTAAACAATAAAATACATTTCAGGTCAATGACCCACACATAAGCCTTTTCCGATAAGACATCACTTTAGACCAGACAATTTTTCAGAGACTTCACTTCCCATTACACAACAAGTTAAGTTTTGATTAGGTTCAGGTTAAAACTTGTTAACATTCAGGAAATAATTGTGGTTTGAGAGTACACTTTTGTGAGCTTCAGTGTCAAAGATACAGTTTATAAAAGTAGGAGAATGATCTTGCTAAATTAAACTACTGTTAAAGGTACAGTATGTAAGATTGCATGCTAATGTTTACATTGAAATATCTAACTTCAATTAAAAATTGACTAAACCCATGTTATATATATTGTTTAGTTGAGTACTTACATCACCTCAAATATTTCCAAAAGTTATCAAAGCCAGAGAAATCCGTAATTTTATAGTTGTAACGGGACGTGTCTTGTAGGCAGCTGCCATGATGAGCCGCCATGACAGACACGAAATGTTGATCGTTGTCAAGGAAACACCGGATGTTACGTCAAAGACCGCTGTATTAGCTAAGCGCTAGCTGCTACTGAAAGCTGCCGTTGTGTTGCTGTATGTGCTGCTGTGATATAAACGTCATGTAAATTATATTTGGATACATCTTCAGTACACATATTGTCTTTCTCAGGTCGGTTTTGCCCGTTCGTATTGATTCAACACAGAGTTTGTTTGTTTTCGGGGGGTATCCCATGAGACCCTGTGAGGAGCGACGTCATCTCTTTTGTTATTGTTTTGATTGAGAGCCCCCTTGCGGCAGATTTTACATACTGTACGTTTAACTGTAGAAACAAACTGAAATGTGAAACAAACTTTCCAGTGTTAGAGTAATGTATTTTTTTTAACTATTCCATCCATTCCTTTGTAGCTCTAAAATGTTGTTTTACTATACCCTCTCCAATTATATCCCCCCACATTTTTTGAGGAACTTGCTGGACAACTTATTCCATCTTTTTTTCTTTGGAGGACAATGTCTTTGATGCACATGAAACACATTTGATGTGTGTTGACCTTCAGCATGTCAGGGATGGCCATAAGAAATGATAAGGACTTTTGTGTTGAATACCAGTCAGTGGCATGAGGGAGAAAAAAAGACAGATTAAATTTGAATGCATCAGTGTCAGTATTTCCCTTCACAACTGGAGTTGAACTCTTCTATATGGATATGGATTATGAACTGTAGTGGACCTCAGCTTATTACTATTTATATGTATAATGTGAAAACTTTACATTAGTTGTCCTTACTTTAGGGGTCTGGCAGTTGAACTCTGTGGGGTAGTCGCAGATTTGGAGTGCTGTGTCTGAATGGGACCATTGCATGACTGATTTTCCAGTCTAAGTGTGTGTGTGTGTGTGTGTGTGTGTGTGTGTGTGTGTGTGTGTGTGTGTGTGTGTGTGTGTGTGTGTGTGTGTGTGTGTGTTTGTGTGTGCGTGGGCATGCGTGTGTGTGTGTGTGTGTGCTTTTTATGCTCACCAACTGGTCAAGTTACTCCAGTCTTTTCTTCTCTCTGACTGCACGCCTCGCTGGGCTAACAGTGTCTGGGGCTCCTCCTGTGTGTGTGTGTGTGTTTGTGTTCGCGTGTGTGTGTGTGTGTGTGTGTGTGTGTGCGTGCGTGCGTGCGTGAGTGCGTGTGTGTGCGTGTGCGTTTGCGTGTGTGTGTGTGTAAGAGACAGACAGAGAGAGAGAGTGTGTATTATAGAGAGACAGAGAGACAGAGAGAAAGACAGCCAGCCCCTGGGAAGTTGGATGGTGTGATAACACTCAGAAATGATAGTTTAGCCCTGGAGAGCACTTGACACGCAATATCTCCTTCCTCAGATCGACACACTCACAAACACACACACACTCACACACACACACAGCTGTCACATTGAAGGGTAAACAAGCAGCGCCAAGGGCTTTGAGAGCAGGCAGGGGAAGGAGACTCGGCCTCATCTGTATGTGTGTGTGCCAGCGTCGACGCGTGGGTGGGAGTGGCGTCTGTGTGTACGTCTGTGTGAAACATAAGTAAAGTGGACCAAATTGAGTATATTGCCACTCAAACAATAGACAGTGTGAGACCAGAATAAAAAAACACACGGTCAACGTGGACATGCAGCTTCTAAATCTCATCTCACCTCCTGTCTGAGTTTTCCCAATTCCCCTCCCACCTTTCACCAGCAGACAGTGTGATGGATCACAAAATGCTAGACATATAGGTGGTATGGCAGCTATATGCCTCATATACAAAACTTGAGACTTTTGTTCTAAAAGTTTCTGATTTACGGCAATAGGCCTGGTGCCTCAAAATGTTGAGAAATCATCAGCACTTGAAGGGAGCGTGTCAATTATCTAATCCCCCCCACTTTAAGTTTTTAGTTGTGTGTGAAGAAAAAACTCCTGAACATGGATTCTGGGACATCAAGACCCACCAAGGCCAGTGTGTTGTGGTGTGTTCAGCTCTTTGACTTTGGACACATTCTGTTTGTAAGTCATTGATTTGAATTTGATACAGTACTTATAATACTGTACTATAATTGAACTGAAGCAATAACTGTTAACTCATCACACCAGTAATAGTTATTCTTACTGTAAAAAGATTGTGTTTGGATTCTGATTGGAAAGAGACGTTTTTAAGATTTCATGTCCAAACAAAAAAATTGTGATGACATTTTAATTGTTTTAAGTTGATCATTAAAATGATGCCTGTGCTGTTATTCTCTACATTAAAGAACAGCTGTATGAATGAATTTTGTGGAGTACATGGTACCTATCCAAAATGTGTATCATGTGTCGTATCACGGCCTCCGTAATGTGATACATATCCTATCGTGAGGTTAAGGCAAATACTCAGCCCTATTTTACTGTTTTTCTTACTGAATATGAGCAGGATACACTTTCCTACTTTGGTTGCCTGCATGTAAATCTGATTTGTTCACTTTGGAAATTAAAAAGCATTGCATTTGAAAGTGAGTCACAGGTAGAACATGACTCTTGTTACTTTATAGGAGTATGGATTGAGCTGAACTGAATAAAGAGGAATAGTAGTAGTTGGGTGCAGAGGGTGGGGTTATTGGGGGGGCTGTAAATCACTGTGTAATGACCAGGGGACTGGTGAATAACTAGAGGATGGCATGTGATGGCATGAAGAGGTCTCTTCAGTAATGCACAAATACATCATAGAATGCATGACTTGGATTATTCCACTGTTACACTCCGATGAATGTAATAAACCTAGACTGTAGGAATAGTACTTTGAGTGTGTGTGTGTGTGTGTGTGTGTGTGTGTGTGTGTGTGTGTGTGTGTGTGTGTGTGTGTGTGTGTGTGTGTGTGTGTGTGTTTATGGGTTGTTGATCAGCATTTCCATTAGGGGACTGACACTTACACAGTACCACAGCTGTTCTGTGCAACTTGTCTTGATGTTTCTTACTGATTCATGTTCCATGACTTGGAGCCTCTCTAAAGATGGAGTCTGAGCTTGAAGTGCTTGAAACTAATCTTCCAATAATGCTCTAAGTTGATAAAATACTACTGCTGCAAAGGAATTAAAGAAAGGATTTTTGTGTTAAATAAAATTCTCTCTATACCTGTTTTGGCTTTGACAGCCCAAATTATTCTGAACTTGTATTTTTAAATGTATAGATAATAGATTGTAAGTTAAGGTTCAATATGCAGCTGACACTAAACAGAAAACGTTACGCCTTTCTACTTATAACTCTTTTTTTTTGGTCATATCTGAAACATTTTTTACTGTACATCATAAAAGTAAACCTGGCTAGAATACAACTATTTGTGAAATCACATCACTTCTGTATTATCCAGGAAACATATTTGAACTAATTGTTAGGAGCACTGTATCACAGTTTGGGTTCAATAACCCTTCTGCTTACTGACCTTCAGTCGAAATCTTCAGATTTGACTGCATGATTAATGAAATAAGATGGTCTTCTTCATGACTAATGGAGATGAGGTCGTTTTTCGGTAAGTGTTTGGTCTGTCAGTTAAAAACAGTGGACAGGATTAGTGTGAATGGATTAAATGGATTAAATAGTTTCCAAAGGATTAATGGGAAATGAGAACCACAGACAAAAGGAACTCTACTTAATTGGGCCTGACATTCTTCAGGCACCTGAGACGCCCTCCGGCAGCTCAGCACTTCACTGATCTTTACAGCATCCTCCACAGAAAGATGACAGTGCTCATCATTTGTTCAGAATGTAAAATGACCTGACTTTACCTTCTCCAACCAGTCCGTCTCTTAGGGTCAATTAGGGGGCTTTATGGGGTACGCAGGGCATTTCCACCAATGGGCCCGGGGTCTAAATTAAGTCCCTGGGACTTAATCTTGCTTCTAAGAAGTCCGTGCTACGGGATGGAACTTTCTGAAAGTAGAGATTTTGGGGGGTAGGAATTTTAGTGCTGAACCATATTTTATTAGCTGAGTATTTGCTATATCTGGAGGACTCTCTTGCCTAATTATCATGGGCCTTAAGATCAGTGGAAATACAAACAACATTTGGCTGGAGAAAACTATTAATCCTTCCTAGCTCCTTGGCCAAATGTTCAGTGTACTTTTGAAGAAAATGCAGCGAGAAAACTGTTATCAGCAAATTGCAAAAGTTCCAGAAGCACATCCAGCCTCTTGCATTGACATTTTGAGGGTTACAGTGCTTTCACTGGAGGAATCTCTAAAATGAGTTAAAAGGAAGCAGGATGTAGGTAGCATACATCAGTTTAGCAAAGGTAAATATCAGAATTATTTGAGTCTGCAAAGGAGAACAGAAAAATGATAGCCTAAGCAAAGGTTTTTACAAGCATCCCTCTACAATTATTGTGAAATTACTCTTCACCAAAGACAAGTGCTCCTCTGCAAGCAGCAAAGTAAAAAATCATCAAGAGAAGAAACCCAGACACTGCGAGGCACAGGGATATATAGCCCCGCCTGCCTCAGTCCAGTGGAGCCCTTTCTTAGTTACAAATAAATTAGATGTCTGAGAACAACCCAGCCCTTCATGCATGCAGCACATACATACGTCTTACAAGTAAAAGACAACCTGATGACTGGGCAGTTATTACTTAAAGGTACAGTATGTAGAATTGCATGCTAATGTTTACATTCAAATATCTAACTTTAATTAAAAATTGACTAAACCCATGTTATATATATTTTTTAGTTGAGTACTTACATCACCTCAAATATTTCCAAAAGTAATCAAAGCCAAAGAAATCCGTAATTTTATAGTTGTAACGGACCGTGTATTGTAGGCGGCCGCCATGATGAGCCGCCACGATAGACACGAAATGTTGATCGTTGTCAAGGAAACACCGGATGTTACGTCAAAGACCGCGGCATAGCGCTAGCTGCTACTGAAAGCTGCCGTTCTGTCGCTGTATGTGCTGCTGTGATATAAATTGTCATGTAAATTATACTTGGATACATCGTCAGTTCACATATTGTCTTTCTCAGGTCGGTTTCGCCGTTCGTATTGATTTGTTCGTTTTTACTCCCATAATACACCGCAAGCCTCGACGTCATCTTTTGTTATTGTTATGATTGAGAGCCCCCTAGCGGCAGATTTTACATACTGTACGTTTAAGTACTAAAGTATTTCTAAGAACATTGTAAAAGCAAGAGCACCAGTCATCCCTCTTGGCGTTTAAAACAAATGGAGATAAAAAAAATCATTAAAGCATTAAATCAAATGGAAAATGTTAATTTACAGGTGGGTTGTTTAATTCTGGAGATCTCTCAACTCAACAGCCAACCAAATGCAACCCTCCCTGAGCAATGACTGTATCATGACCATCTACTGTCTAAGCCTCAATGACATTTTTTTTTTTTACCTATCATGTAATGGTACTTCAGGATGAAGGTATGAAAGAAGGAGAATGACGCTGATCGATGGGGGAGTCAATGTTCAGTGTAGGGACCTGTTGCTAATTGGCCAAAATTCTGTTGTGTGGCGCTCTTCAAACCTTTTTGTTGCCAGGATTTAACATTAACCAATGGCCCAATGGTCCATGGGGGGCCACAAGTTTCAGCAAATACAACATTAGCCACAAATCTTTGCGACTTTGTTAGCATTTGCCATCAGGCTACTGAACTGCTGCAGCAGCAAATGAACTGAAGCAAGGGTAAAAGAAATTCTCTCAAGCAACCGCTTGGTGGCCCGCTGATATTTTGGTAGCTTTGAGGCATTTTGAAGTGAAGCATTTTTTTTTACGGCCATGCATTCAGATTTCAGTTTTTGTAGAGAATAACAGCAACTTCCCAAAGTGTGTGCACTCCTTGACCTGACTTGATGGCTTCAGATTGGACGGATTAGTTCAATTAGCAAATTTTAAACATATTTTATCTTCATCTTTTTTCATTTACTCCAAATTAAATGTTCACTTTTTAATTTCATGTAATGACGGACCAATGCACAGCACATTGCCTGAGTCCTCATACCTCTCCTTAATGCTTGCTGTGTTTACAGGCAGTCAGTTCCATTTAATTACTAAGGAAGATATGACTTTCTTTTTAATGTCTTCAAATAAACCAAATTATTACAGTTTAGCAGGAAGGATGAGTTTGTGCAAACAAAAAAAACGATTTGGCCACTGACTTTAGGGGCTTGGTGGCCCCTGGGGCTAGTGCTTAGAAATATTAGGGTCTAGCCCTTGAACACAGAGTGGCTGTGTACAAACAGGCCTACCAGATATTTCTTTGATTAGCTGAGTTAGACAAATAAGTATTGGGTTACATCGCAACATCCACCGTTAATGTTAAACCTGGGAAACAGATTTGTTTCATGAAACCTGGTAACCTGAATAGATTTCCTTGCAGTTACAATCTAGCAAAAGTCTATATTTCCAAGACACACAGATATGCTTCACAGCTGTGTAATTTACCACAGCAAGGCAGCACCTGGAAATTGGCATGATGGCAGGGAGCACATCTCCCCTCTAGCATTCACTACAGACGAAATCATCAGGGCATCAAAATGGGCTGTGGGTGGAGAAAGGCAGCAGGGAGTTATCACCTCCCACCCATCAGGGTATGTTTAAATAACACAGCAATCATCACTACAGCAGCAGTCTGCAGCAAGGGTTGAACTAAAAGCTTTAAAGTCAAAATCATCTCCGTTGTCATGGGTATTATTCTAAACACAATTTAAGGCTCTACATAGTTGACAATGTAATTAAAACAAAGGCTGGCACAGGGTGTTGGAGCCAATATGTGGGTTTATTTGTGTCATTGCATTTTCTTTTGGTTGTGTGTATGTATGCCCTCTACTGGCCGGGCACTATGTGTGCCTGAGCGGGGGCCGTGTTGAAATCACGGCTCCAGGTGAGATGGGACAGGTGATTGAATGGATGCCAACAGTTGTTCCACTGTGTCAGCCTGAGTTATCACATCCAAAGCGGATTTGTTTGTTTTATTTATAGATGTAGTGGTTCGTCATATTTTCCTTTATTGATAAGACATGTTTAAAATAAATGGATTGAAATATCCAAATCACAACATCAATGGACTGGGTTAATTTCTTCGAGCTGAGCACGCGTCTGAAAATAGCTTCCACATTCATCCCTCAAATGACTTTTCCAAACAATGATAGGTTTGTTAAAATTGGTCACTACACCAGGCGTTATCAAATATCAGTCCTTTGAGAAAATAGTTGGTTAGTCAACTGCCATTTTGAAGCCCTGCAGTAAGTGTCACATTTTTGGGGCCAGAAGAGTTTCGACAACAGGTTCACAACAGCGTAGTTGTCACAGTCTGTGCCTGAGGCTAATACACCAGCTGGCTATTAAGTTAAGTTGATCTTAACGTTTCCCCAAGATAGAGATTCTATTAAAGGAGGTAGCTGAATTAAGTTTATTTCCTTGAATTAAAAAAAGCTAAGTGAGCTTGACGAGCGAAATGCACTTGTTGGCCACATCTCCTGTAGGAGAGACTGCAGGAAAACTACACAAAGCAGGTAACTGAAAATAGTCAGTCTGCTCATCTCTGCAGCTCACCATCATCTCTGCAGTTAAAAGCCAGCAATAATATTAACTTCTGTTCAGAGAACTTCACAACTAAATCAATGTTGGACATGCATTGGACGAGCTAAGTTGAGTGACTGCAGACACTCATACCTGATAATTGGTCAATAAGATACAGTGTTAATCACACAACGCTACATTTGATTTATGTCTTCTTCTTTAAAAGTCTGCTAGCACAATAAACCCCACAAAAAGAAACATCTGTGTCCATTGCATGAAACATTCTCCAATGGCCACCACCACAAACTCAGTTAAATGAGGTTTCTGAATTAGCAGAAGTGACACCTAGCAGATAGCTAGCATGACACTCAAAGCAATAATGCCCCCAAACTGCAAATCTTAATACCATTGAAACACATTAGTCATATAACATTTCTCACCTGTGTCCTTGTCACAAACAGAGAATGCCCTATAGAGCTCAAAAGATTCTTTTTGTACCAGACTGAAGCAATTGGGATTAATTGTGCTGCGAAGTAAGGCACTGAAGATGATGCTTAAAGGGAATGGACAGCCTCAAGTGGCTTGTTGAGGAACTGCAGTTCTGACCTCTTACACACTGGCTTTAATTTTTTATTCCTGGATGTTGCAGCTTGATTCAAATTCTCATATACAAATGGCTTTGCAATAAAATGCTATCATCTTTATTTAAAACACTCCCAGACATTCAAACACCAAATGCCTTACCTTACAGAGCAACTTTTTATTTAGTATTGCCCTAGACTCTGACATGCAGACCGTACGAACAGGGGACTGAACTGCCAATCAGTGGATCTACGCTCTTTCTTCTTTATCACAGATCCCAAAACATTATACACAGCTCATAGTGGTATTGGCCCTTTTCACTAAAGTTCCTTATTTGGTAATTACACAAAATAAATTGTAGTATTTTTGCAATGAAATCATATACAGCCTACAAGCAGCCCTAGTACATATTCTTCCAAACATTATTTGATATAGATAAAGTTTTAATTTAATAAAGTTGATAGTGTGTGGTGTATATAGTTAAGAGAAAACCAGTGCTTCATGTATCGATACCATGCAAGTCCTTGATTTTGAACATTAACTTCTTAAAAATGTACTTTTGAACTTGTCGTATTTGTCTTATTAAACTAAAGTGTTCTTTCTCAGTGTTTTCTGCTGTTATTTTGTATTTCTTTGTTCTGAAATCAGCATTTACAGGGCGGGAAACGAGCTGGCAATGTGTAATGTCGGAGCCGGCGAGGTCGTTCAGCACAACCATGTAGCCCGAGAGTGCTCCAAAGTCCACCACAGGGGAGAAATGTATCCCTTCGATCATTCATAAGAGGTCCAGTGTGAGCAGATGTGGCAGTTTGAACGGTAAACATTATGAACTTTTCAAGATGACAGACGAACAATGTGCTGAGTCTGCAGCGTACAGATCACAGCAGGGAGAGAAACACTCCTTTGGTGTTGACGCACAGCAGCCACCATCGCCTACAGCTAATGTCACACAAATGCTACAAGGGAAGGTTTTTTTTTTTTCACTGTTGCACTCCCTTCATGTCTTGTCAGAACCATGTCCCAAGGCTAATGGTCTTCCTATATCAACAAGAAAACACACACACACTCACACACATAAACTTGAATGTGCTCAAACACCGGCTGCCATCATCCTCTCAACTCGTCTTGAGGGTGATCAGAATGAATTTGCATATATTCTTAAATGTAAGCGCTGAACTCTGTAATTATGTGAAGCCCTGAGTGTGTGCGATAGACTGTGCCTGTAATTGTTTGTGTACGGGAAGAGCGGCATGTTTTCAGCAGCGACGAAAGGGGAGGTGCCTGCGCTGAATACAGCCCCTCTAGCAGCTGTCTAACACAGCTGTGGCAATTCATAAAAGATACACAAGCACACCCATATTAACATAAACACACACACACACGCACACACGTATGGCACTAAATCTAAGAAGGCCTCCTGGGGATGATACCTTCCTCTTCATGTTTCCGTGACACAGGCGATGATAATTAGACTAATTCAAAGTCTCCTCAGAGTGAGGGACGGAGATGAGGCGAAGGCATACAGACACACCTTAAAGCACCGCAGCAAGGTAGACACATACACACCGGGGTGATGGAGAGTTCATCCAGCAAGCTGCCATATTGTAGCATAACATTACTGCTCCACAGGATCCATACCTTATTGCTGACAGGAGTGGGGAGTAACCACGGGCTGAATAGGTACTGGGAAGGGTACTGCAGGGGACTTTTTGAGTGTGACCAGTTGAAAAGGCTGGAGGGTGAGAGAATGGACAACTGACCTCCGTAGAGCTGCAGCTCGGCCACACCAAACTCTAGTGATAGTTTGTGAAACTCAAAAGTGATGTACTTTCTCTGGGGACCACACATAGGTTCAGTACGCTGTAGATCCTTTTGTAATACAAAACAATCAAATAATGATTATGTTTCTGACCCGAGTGTTCAATGAGCATTCATGAAACGTACCAGTAGAGACATTACAAATATTTACTGTATGAATTGTTTGTTTTTGTTTTTTAAACTTTCAGGTATAAAGATTAACAGAAAAACAGTCTGCATTCCCAGTGATGAGTAGAAAAAGTTACATTTGCATGTTAAGTTTAATCAAATTCTTAGATCGATTTTTCATCTGGTTCGGTTTGCTTTCACACTTAACTTTTCCAAGCGCACCAACGGCTGTCAAATGTTGTGTACAGTAGCCACGCACCACTAGTGGGGGCTGTAGCTCCAGTTAGTGGTGACTTCCATCCGGCTCTAATGCACTATGAACAGATAGTAATCAACAGGACAGTGGAAGAACGGCATCCAGTAGTGATGCGCAGCTTGTCAGTATTTTCATCTATAAAACGTAGATAAAGTTAGATGTCGACTGTGTAAGGTTAAACTGGCATATCGTCCGGAGCGATGTGTAGCCACATTTAACACAGGCATGTGCACGTTAACCTGCAAGGAGTAGCCTACTGAAGGCTGGTGTTGTTAGCTATTTGACATTGTTTACAGACTGCATCCACTGCATTTTGGTTCACTTCCCTATGTTGGTCTGGATCGCGTTCTCACCTATGGCGTACAGAACTCTGGTGCACTTTTGAAGTGAACCGAGACCCCCATTTTTAAGCAGACCAGAGTTTGGTTCTTTGGTCCGCACCAGAGTTTGTTTGAGCATTCACATCACCCCAAACCAAACAAACTTTTCTTACAAAGCACACAAGAGTT